>VZRW01005699.1:2558-34621 GCA_013398125.1 Aegotheles bennettii
CCAGTAGGCACCCGCCACCTCAGCCCCCACCCTCCTGTCCCTATCTCCAGGGAGGGATGCTGAGCAGATGGCCTGGAGCAGGGCAGAGGACCCGAAGTCTGAGGGAGCTCAAATGCCACCACCAGACTCCCCCAGCCCAGACACAAGCTCTGCCCCCATGCCTGTCCCCATCCCAGCTCTGCCCCCCAGCACAGCTCAACGTGCCCCAGTGCCACCCAACCTTAGAGCCAGCGTTACCCATACCAAAGAGTTTGACCCTACAATTCCTTTCATGTCCCCTCTCCCATTAATGCCCCCTCAGCCCTGGGTGAACCAGCACCCCCAGAGCAAGAGCAAGGTGCAGAGGGGGCTGGGGGGGTTGGCTGGCACAGAGCTGCAGGAGAGTGAGGAGTGCAGGGGGGTCCTGCACTGTGCCATGGCAGAGACAGCCACCTCCCTGCACCCACCGCTCACTCTGCCAGCTACAGGACAGTTGTGGCCTTCCCTTCACCCAGCAAAATGCTCTCCACGGGCAGATCCAGCTCTCATGGTGCCCTCAGTGTCACCCCACTGAACCCCCTTGGTTTGGGGGAAGAGTCCCCCTGCCCCAGGCAGAGATGCTGCCTCCGGTAAGAGGGGCAGAAATTCCCCCTGGGGCTGGTGCAGTGCCCGAGCCCACCTTGGGTTCCTCAGGAGCTGCCCCCAACAGAGCAGGCAGGAGGAGAAGAAACCAATTGGCAGCTGCCTGCAAAACCCAGGAGGGTCCAGCACTGCTCTGCCCTTTATTCCCCCAACCCCAAGGCAATCACAGAGGCGGCTGCACTGACAGCAGAGGGTCAGCACAGTTCCCAGCCCCCACCAGTCACAGGGCTCTGCCCAGCACCAGCAGCACCTCATGGGAGTTTGGAGGGCTCAGATCTGGCATCAGGAAGTTGTACATCAAATCCACAGCCCACCCAAGTCCTCACACCACTGGAGCAGCTCAGCATAGGAGAGGTCATTGCTGCACACCCAGCACAGTCCCCCTGCTCCAGGAGGGACCAGGATGGACATGGTGATGGACTCTCACCTCCTGGGGTGCCAGCCCACCTCTGCACCCAGCTCCCCTGGGAGGGGTTGGGCACCCACCCAAGGAAAACCCACCCTTGCACCACAAGCCAGGGACTGGTTCCCAGGTGCTGACCCACAGTTGGAGCTGCTCCTTGTCCTCCTAAACTCTAAGGGCCAAGAACGAGGCTGCACCCAGTCCTAGCAGCACGTCCCCAGAAGAGCAACTTTGTGCTCTGCTGATCCCCATGCAGGATCTGGCTTTCCTTCAGCCTCTCAGCTCCGAGTCAGACCCCTCCCATCCCATCTCCCCAGCTCAGACACAAATGAGCAGAAGCATATTTTGGGATCTGCACGTGTTAGCAGATGTTTGGAGGAGCCCCCTGCAGAGAGAGCAGGAGGAGAGCTAAGGGTGGACACAGCAGGGCAGTTGAAAGGGCACTCCCGTTAGCAGTGTGCTTAATGTGTTGGGTTTGCTCTGGGCCTGGGTAATTAGCATCTGTGCACTAATTATCCATACCTGGCCTTTCTATATCCTGCTTGCAGTGTTGATGGTTAATGGTGCTTGAGTTCAGCCTACCCTAGGTTTGCCAGAGCACCTTGGGGAAGTTCAGGGGAGTCTGTTGAGGGACATCCATCCATCCATCCACATCCATCCATCCATCCATCTATCCACATCCAACAACCCTTTTCAAATGGTGCAATATGAGGGTAAAAAGTGCTTTGCACAGAAGCAGCAGAAGCTCAGCACAAAGAAGCCATCTCAGCAACACATCACGGCCACCACCAGCACCCAGGGATCTTGGTTGTACAGTAGGAGAAGCAAAAGCCTCCCCCAGAATTTGGAAGACACCAGTGCTGGATGCTTTGAGGGTTTGCAGGCACCCACACAAGCTGAGCAGATCCCTGCAGCAAAGCAAGGGAGCACAGAGCCCCTCAGCCACCTTTCCACCACATAAACCCAACAAGGGGTCTCCAGAGAAGGACCTGCTATTCCCACAAGCTGGGAAATGGGGAAAACCAGATGTCAACATCTCTGCACTGGGAGTAACACAGCTCAGCCAAGCAAAACCCATAAGCCAGCAGCGGGCTTACCTGCTCTCCTGGGCACCAGCTTCCCTGGTGTCCCTGCTGGCCCTGGGCGAGGAGGCTCTGCTGCCCATGAAGGTCCTGGTGCCCCTGCAGAGGGACCTGGGGGAGGTTTGCAGCCCCAAGACCCTCAGAGGCCGAGTGCTTCTCCAGCTGCTCCTCAGGACAAAAGGCACTTCCAGCTGAGCTGCTCTCTGGGGTTTCTGTGCTGGGCAGGTGAGAGGGCCACAAGCTTCATCCAGGACCTTGCCCAATACCAACCAGCACATGGAGGTCAGCAGGGAGGGAAGGAGCCAGCCAAGCCTGGAGGGAGAGGGCAGGCAGAACTGCCCTGGCTCCTCTTTCTCAGAGGAAGCACTCAGTGATTCCAGGAGGGAGGAGAGGAGAAAATCAAGGGAGAAACTCCCCCAGCTCTGCTCTTATCCTCACCTCCAACCCCATGATTGGGCCAGATGAGCAGAGGCACCTGCCCCACACCTGCCCCACACCTGGGGAGGAGGCAGAGCCTTAACCCTATGTGTGCTGCTTCCCAGAGGGGGGAAAAGGCCTTTCCCTGGAGTGATGAAACCCCATGAGCAGCCCAGGATGCTGCTGTGGACCATCTCTGCTCCTCACCACCCTTCTCTGAAGGCTGGAGCTGCCCCTTCTTGCCCCCTGGCAGGACTCCTTGGCCAGACCCACAGCCGGGAGGGGAGCGTTTTCCTCCTGCTCCTGTCGTGCCAAATTCATGGGGACTCAGAGGGGACAGAGCACAGCATCTGTCCCGTGCCCCCTGCTCCGGCGGGGAACAGGGACGGTGGCCGCGGTGCAAAGCCGGGGGCACTTCTGAAGTCGGTCCCGACCAAATCTGCTTTTTACTCCCCCCCCGGGCGGGGCAAAGCGAGAAGTTGCGTTTTTTAAAGTCGGGGCTGAATCCCAGTGGCTGCTTCCTGGCCCCTCTCGGTCTCAGCCCTGGCTTTGGGGCAGCCCCGGGGCCCCGCGTGTCCCCACACTTTCATTTGGGGGGCTCGCTTTTTTATAAGCCACCACCACAGCGGTGCTTCCCCCCCCTTTCCCTCACCCAGATGAGGCTTTTGGATTGAAACGTGTGAAGCTGCATTTTTTTTTTTCCCTTTTCCCCCAGGTTTTACAACATGAAAGTGGATGTTGATGTGAATGGAATTTTGAAATTGGAGCCGGGGAAGTTCTGCTCTGGGAGGTGACGATTTGCTCACAAAATCACCTCTTTCCAAGCTCCCCGATGAAATTCTGCACAATTATGGGTTTTTTTTCCTCCTCCTCAGCCAGCCAGCCCGGTGCCCCGCGATGCTCCGGCTTTTGTTTGTCCCCTGCTCCCTAGCGAGGAGGAACAAAACACCACCACGCCGTGCCCGTGTCCCTGGCGAGGCTGCTGCGCACATCGCGGTGCTGCCCGCATCCCTCACTGTGCTGCCCGTATCCTACCCAGTGCTGCCCGCATCCCTCACTGTGCTGCCCGTATCCTACCCAGTGCTGCCCGCATCCCTCACTGTGCTGCCCGCATCCTACCCAGTGCTGCCCGCATCCCTCACTGTGCTGCCCGCATCCCGCACGGTGCTGCCCGCATCCCTCACTGTGCTGCCCGTATCCCTCACTGTGCTGCCCGCATCCTACCCAGTGCTGCCCGCATCCCGCCCGGTGCCGCCCGCATCCCGCACGGTGCTGCCCGCATCCTTAGCACACACGCCCGGCAGCGTTTGGGGCCGCACACTCCAAATCGGAACCAGCTCCTGCTCCTGCACCGTTTGCAAAAGGGGCGCTGGGGTGCTCGGGGTTCAGGGATGTTCCTGTGAGCTCCCCCCTAGAAGGGAGCCAGGGTTTGTCGGGTTGGGGAATGGTGGTGCAGAAACCCGCAGTTTCATTTGCTTCGGTGCTGGAGGAGAAACACCAGCCTGAAATCAGCGTGTGAAGTGATGGGCTTCACCCCCCAGCAGCCCCATGCTGGTGTAAGGCAAAGGAAAGCTGTGCAGCTTCCAGCAGGACCTGGGTTGGGATGCGGGATGAACCCATGCAGGGGCAGAACAGCACCCTGGGTCTGGTCCTACAAAAGCCTGGAGGACTCTCAGGGCCAGGGGATAACCCCCAGGGCGAGGGGACAGCCCCCATATCCAAGGTCCACAGCTGCTCTCCTCCCTCACCCATGCTGGTCCCCACAGCACCACCAACATCCCAGCTCTTCCAGTCCCGAAGGCAAGAACACGGTTAAAAAGCCCCAAAAGTCGGGACATGAACATCCCAGGCTCTGTGGCACCGTGCACTGGGCTCCATCCTCCAGCTTGGTGACAAGCAGAGACAAGGGGGAGGATTGAGCCCTCGGTTTGTCCCCCCGGAGCCACCGCTGGATTAACTCAGCCAAACATTGTTCAAGGAGCTGCTTTGTGCAGCTTCTTCAGCTTGGCCATCCCGTGTTAGGCAATGCCTCTAGCTTCTACCTTGGCTCGGGATCTGTTGACTCTGGAAAATCCCCAGGTTCTGAAGCACATCTATTAAAACAAGCAGTGCTGTGGTCATCCAGGCTCTTCCCCTTCTGCCCATGGACCACAGAGACCACGTGCTCTGGTCCAGCGTGAGAAACGGTGGAGCTGACCACCAGCTGGGGTGGACCAGTGGTTCCTGGCGTGGTGCTTCTAACAGGGCACCATCTCCACAGCCTCGCTGCTGCTTTATTTGTCCCACGGTCTTTCAACGCCCACTGGAGCATCGCAGGGATGTGTGCTCAGGACAGGCAGGATGAGGGGTGCAACCAAAGGCTGGCAGCTCCAGGAAGAGCAGCACGTGGAAACGCTGCAAGATGGAGGAAATCTGGTTCCTCTGACCCCAATTTCAAATTTATCTTTTATTTATTATTTTTTTTTAATCCTAGGTTGCAGTAAACAGGACCACACCACCAGGCTGGGCTGAGCAGAAACATCAGGAGCTGCTGGAAGTCATGAGATGCCCCAACCCGGCAGTGCAATGTGCAGAGAAGCCAACCCATGCCCCGGCTCCACGGATTTCATGTTACTGATGTATTTATGTCACCTCATGCCCGGATTTACTGGGTTTATAAAGCAGGATGGTGCTTTTATTCTTGGTCTCCAGGTGGGAAAGGGAGGTGATGTCCTTACTTAAGGTTACAGTGGGGGTCTGCAGTAGAGTAGGCAACAGAACCCCCATCTTCTGAATCCATCCAAACCAGTGGGCAGCTCTCTCATGTATATGCAATTTATGTTTGACTCTCTCCCCAGGGACTCATCTCTTATCTTCCCCCTTTAATTATAAAAATTAGTAGGTTTGAGGTATATTTGAGGGGTTTTCTTTTCCTGTGTTGACAAAGCGCAATACTTGATGACTCTAACCCCAAATTCTCTGTGACACAGATACCCTGGCAATTATAAAATACTTCCAAGCTCGCTCCATAAACCCCTTTGCTGTTGCTATTAGTATGCATTAACATTTTATTGGTGTTACAGGATGAAACATCCAGTCTTGCAGCTCCAGTGGGCTTGGGGATTTCCAGCATCCTGCAATATGTATCCGTGCAGAGGAAATTAAAATGTGGATGGATCAGCAAGATACAGTCAAATCCTCTACAGTAATTTGGAGAAGACTAAACTCTGGTGCTAGTGGAGCATATTCCAAGCTATCTAATAGAGAGCTGATGATCTCTGTAACAGCCTTTTTGTAAGTTTTATTCTTGCCTACAAGGGAATTTTTTCAAAGGGGATATGTAATACCTAAACTAATATTTTTTAAAGGTGTATGCTCTGAACATAGAAAAGCAAGACCCTTTGCAGAGCAGTCACTTCCAGTGACGGGCTAGTACCTAACGAAAGAACATGCTCCAGTATCTCACAATTTAGCTGGAATTTCTTTAAACCACCACACCAGACAATTTGGTGTAGTTTGTAGCCATTACAGGACATGTGGACTCTTCAGAATATTGGCACACTTCACTCCTTTAGCAATAGCACAGCATCTCTTTCCTTCAGCAGCATTATGAGTTGGGACCCCAACCGTGGTGTCCACATGAAGGTAGTGCTGGGGTATCACACACACAAAGTGCTCTACAGCCACATGACCATCCACCAGGCTGGGGTTCAGCACCACAGACCTCACCAGCCTGTTTCCACACCTAAAACTGGGAGAAATTCATGTCAAAAAAGGTAATTTGGGTACCTTGGCTCGTGCAGTGCATTCTGCTTGAGTTTCTCACTCCCTGGTGTCTTAGAAGAACCGATAAGGAACTGCTCATCTGCTTTCTCTCCTTCCTCCATTTACAGGCTCAGCAAATCCTTGAGCACATCCTTAATCTATTTTTATAAAAGGAAGTGAGCAGGTGCTCAGGAGGACTCAAACGCACACCTTGCTGGGTCAGGGCCCCGCAGTGCCACTCCTGCCAGCCCCCACCCCTGTTCCCCACGCACCAGGCATTAAGGAGCCCGAATTCTGACGAGGTATTTTGATGTTATTTATTATCTGTGTTACAGTTGCAACTGGGAACATGGGGAGTGACTCGTTCCAATTTTAGCGACAACTGTATTTACGCCCTGTGTAGAGCCGGCCGATGTAGACATTCCCGAGCCCAGGCTTTTTATAGCAAGCAGAAGCACCCACTCCACCCCCTCAAAAGCCTTTTCTAACCTCCGAAGCCTGCTCAGAGCCTTGTGCTCTTCAGAACGAGCGCATCTTCAAGCTGAAGATGCCCGTCATGGTTCAGCTCTCACTAAATCTGATGTGGAGGCAGCCCTCTTTTCAATTTGGCTCATCCTAGTTTGAAGCTTGGCACGATTTTTACAAGATCAGTCCAAGGAAAGATATCTGTCCCCAGGATGCTCAAGGAGCTTGTTCCAATGTCAATGGGAAGAGCGTTCATCCACTGAAGGGGAAGCAACATGAAAGGATGAAGACCTCTCCTCTTGGCTATTAGAGCATGGAATGACCTCCAAACGCCCTCTTAAATTCCACATCTGAGCCAGGAGAGTCCTTGTTAAAGCAGCAACGAGATCCTCGTGAGCTTCTCAACCATAGAAGGTTCCCACTGGCGCGTTGGCAGCAGAGTTCAGGTCACGTTAGCAGTTATCATTAACCAGCAATTCCACCTTCTCCCACCCATCTCTGCCTTCTTCCCTCTCTCGGGAATGAAGTCAACGCGGTTGCAGGGACACAGCGCGGCATCCAGGGCTCTTGTGGGCTTCAACGCCAGCTCCTTGGGGTACAAAGTACATCTTCATCCTGGAAACTGTCAGCTCGGGTTCTGCTGCTCAACAAATGCTCATCCTGCAGTGGGGGCTTCTTTGTTTATTTAATAGCAGGAACCCAGCACTACGTAATGGAACTGAGCCGCACACCAGGGACAAGTTAATACAGCAACAATGGCATGAAACAGTTCTATTTTTTTATTCTTTTACTACTATCACCGCACGAGGCTGCTTCTCTTAACTCTTACTTCATTTATTACTGGCCGCCACGAACGATCATTTATAAAGGAGGGCTGCAAAGAAAGAGACAGGGGAAGGTTGATGGCGATCTGAGAAACGCGCCCCGTGTAAGGGAAACAGCTGTTAAACAGAAACACGAACCCGCCTATGAACCACAACCCCGAAGGATCCAGTTCTGAAAACTGATTTTTTTAAAAAAAAAAAGCCTTGGTCAAGTGGGCTGAGCGGGAAGATGGTGAGAAACCCACACTACGTCTGCTTCCCCTCCATTGCGCGTCATGTTCGCCAAGGGACGCGTTCAAGATGAATTCGAGTGCCTTCAAAGCAAACATCTGTGATCCAAGATGACATTTCTGCTCACCATCCATCCCTCCACGCTGCTGCCACTTTTAGCAACATGCACACACAGAGTTGGCCTGCGTTGACGGAGAAGATATAACCCAGTGACAAGAAAACCAGCATTTGCTAAGCACATCTATGCTAGCTCCAACCACTTGTGAGAAGGTCCAGGTACGGTTTTCTATATAAATCCAACAAAGCTGCTGAGCTAAGCTGATGCTGGAAGTCCTGAGTCAGCCCCTACAGCAGGACAGGAAAAACATCTGAAGAAAAAGCTTCCAGTTCTCACCTGCCTCAGAAACAAGGCTCAAACGTCCTTTGGTTATGAGAGTCTCTGATCTTCAAGGGGTGTTTGCTGGCCTGGGAACAGGCTTCACACATCACCTACCTGCCAAATCCAAGCTGGGAGAGAGGGGGGGGTGGACGTAGCAAAAAGGTTAAATAAATAAATAAAACATACTACAGGACAGAAAGGCCCCTAGGAAGGATGCAGACAGGCTGGATATACTCGCTTCATGCAGATAAATAATGAGTCAATTTTGGTGCAAGCAAGAGATCAACCATGACAAGTGCCTCCACAAAGCCTCTTCCCCGTGCCGAAGGCTCCAGCCATTGGCTTGGCTGGCTCTGCTCCCAAAGCAGGAGCAAACCCCAGTCCAAGAGAGACCACAGTCACTGGTGCAAAACACAGACACTTTAATTAAAACCACAGTATGGGGGGAGGTGGGGGAAGAGCTGCTTTGGACATCGAGCAGCTCTGGGTGCTGCTACGTGTGCGGACCCACCCAGAGAGGAGCAGAGCCCCGAGAACCAGTGATTGATGCTGGTGGGAGTCAAGAGGAAGGCGAGCAGCTGACTGCCATGCAACGGGGGGCACATCCCAAGCAGGCTGATAAGACTCAAACATGAATTAGCTGCTTCAAGTCCAAAAGTCCCTAGCAGGACAGATGTGCACTCAGGCAAGCAAGAAACAGAGCTCTGCGTGAGTCACCTGCCACCTCCTTGGCAGGTCCCAAGCCCAGGGACACCATCCCCAGGGAGCAGTGGCTGCAGCTGCAGGGGAAGGAAGCACCTCCCCATCCTTTTTTGGTGCTATATTTCACATTCTTGGTGTCCCACCCATGCGTGGATGTCAACATTTCCACCCATCCTTTCACATGGAAGCCCCATTTCCGTATGATGACCAGGAGAGATGAGTTCCCAACCCTTGGGCAGCTTTGGGAAACCACAGGCTTTAGCTCAGCCACTGCCAGCCAGATGCTGTGCAGCCATTTAAAGCACGGTGACACTTGCCAGAAGCCAGGCAGCAACATGAGGGGACACAGGTGGAGATGCCCAGGGTCTCCACTCCAGGCACCAGCTGCTGAACTGCTCCACTGGAGATGGACTTGCCAAGTCCCAGCAAGCAGAGATCTCCAGCACTGCTGCCCGAGTGGATCCATTTGGAAAGCCAAGACAAAACACACATCCCATTTAGGAGTAAAACAAGACTTAACCCTGGTCTTCCATTTTCATTTAAAATACAAGTTCACAGAGTTGTCTCAGGCAGGACAAAAGACCCTTGGCTCCCACCCTCTGCCCAGGGCCGAAGCAGGAGCAGACAGGACAGCAGCAGTGCTCCAAAGCTCTGCTTCAGCTCGTGGACACCTGCATTTCACTGCCTCTTAATTCAGACTCTTTTCTCGCTCTCCCTCCCCTGAGCACCTGTGAGAACCTTTGCAAGAAGGAGCGAGTAGGTCTGGCAAGAAGAAAAGTGTAAAAAATAGTAATTCACAAGCAGGCTTTTTTTTTCTCTCACAAAAGGACCCCCTGCTGCCTCCGACCCCCAGCAAACACCAGACCAGAGGCCTGTTCCCCCCCACACCCAGCCTGGGTACCCCGAGAAACATCCCCTCCCCGGTTAAAAAGCTGTGGACAACCTTGGTCAAGACCTGTGGACACAAGAGCTGATCTCCAACCCAGCATTGGCTGTCTCTGCCCTCAGTGCTGCTGCTGCTGTGAACCAAATCACATCCCCATCCATTCACCTGCCTTATGCTGGTGGCACTGGAAGCGTGGTCCCTTTGCCCGAGGTCCAGCACAGCAACACCAGCAGGGAATGACAAAGGGAAAGAGCTTTGTCCAGGTATAACCTGCTGTCCTGGGCTGTTTATGCTTTTTGTTTCCAGCACAAGTATATAAATGCATGTAGAGCTGCATGCTTGCCCCCCCCTGCTGCTTTTGCTCTGGGGATGCCTCCCGAAAAGAGCTGGGGAACGTGCTGCTTCGTGGGGAAATTCCTTTGCTATGGGGCTGTCACTACAATTTAGGACCAAGCAGTAGCAACCATGGTCACCTCGTGACACTGAGGCCAGGCCAGCCCCAGGGCAGCAGAGCAGGGAGGAGGAAACAGGGAGTGCAGAGGGCAGGTTGGACCCAGTGATGAACGTGTGCCACTGTGTGAGGTTTTGTGCCCATTAAGAGGGAGCCTGAGCAGGCGTCGCTTGAACAATGTCTTTTCATAGCTGTGCCCACCAAGCCAGGCCCCTCCAGGGACCTTGTCTCCAGCTCCAGAGCCAGCTCAGACCCCTGCAGCCCAGCAGATTCCCAGCTTCACCCGAGACAAGAGGCAGGAGTGGGAAAGGAAGACCCAGGGAACCTTGCAGAAGAGATGGAGGGAGGGGGTCTTTCCTTATCCAGAAGAAGGGAGAGATGGTACCCTGGGCTTCCAGCAACCCACAGACCTCCCCCTACAGCTTCCATTACCCATTTCAGACCTCCCCATGCAAGCAGAGGTGGCTGCCTACAGCCATGTGCAGGCTCACACCTCGCCCCTCGCAGCGGCTTCCCAAACCAAACAGCAACAGGAAACTTCAATGAGATTCAAAAGGGAAATTGCAGTTACCACTGCCCAACACACACACACACACACACACACGTGCCTTCCTCCCCTCCACACCCCCTTCCTCCCGGGAAGGGAAGCAGAGGGCCTTTGCTGCAAGGCAGCCCCTGCTCAAGCCCCATTGACACAGCTGCCCGGGGGCGCAGCAGAGCGGAGCAGCACAGCCCCGGCTCGGGCGCTGGCAGAGATGTCCCCTGCGGGAGGAGCCACTCCGGGTCCCGTCTCCAGTGCAAGGCTGGCGAGTGCTGTGGATCTGTGGTGGCCGATGAGGATGTGCAGGGATGGATGGGCTGTGTGATGAGGAAGGGGTGAGGGGAGGAGGAAGAGCGCCGCGCTGTGCCTCCACTGCCCGATTCCTCCCGCGGCCTCCTTAGGACGTCACAGGCTGGATGGGGAGCAGGCTGCCAAACTTAAAGTGCTGGATCACAGGAAACTTCTCCAGGCACTGCAGGAGGGGAGATAAAGAGGGGTGAATTCAGGAGACGTTTCCACCTTACGCAGGCAGCCAGAGCGATATCCTGGCTCCGGGGTCAGGAGGCAGCGATCCCGGGGCCACGCGGCTGAGCTGCTGGCAGAGGGATCCATCCCATGTCTCCCCCCACATTCCCATCAGGCTCCTCAGCTCAGTAACACTTCATACCCCCATCCCCTTCCCTTCAGCCCGAGCCTTCTGCTTGCTGAAATCCAGGCCTGGAGCATGAGCAGAAGAGGCAAGTTTATGTCAGCAGCTTTCTCTCTCACCATCTCTCCTTGCTCGAGCTGATCCCTTTGAAGAGCTTCACCCTACAAACCCTTTGAGAACTGCAGGAACTCCCTGGGGAAGAGACTCTCCCTCCCCAGGATGGTGCCCACACTCAGGGTTCAAGGCACTGCCCAAGCTGCCTTCTGGATTCTCAGGTCTTTGATAGACCAGCACCAGGACTTTGCTGCCCTGGTTTAAGATGTGATCCTATTCCCAATGACCCCACGATCCCTGAAATTTCCCCCCACCCCATTGCAGAGTAAGGGTAAAGGGAGCATGGATCACAGATCAGTCACACATATGGACTATGAGGTACCTTAGATCAGAGCTCCCTCATCCAGCCACGACCCAGCTCTGCGCAGGAAGAACCGGGCTGCGAGGGCACAGCCCCTTCTGCTCCCCACCCCACCAGGGCAGGAGGGCCAGGGACTGTGGGCAATAACCACGTCAAACCTCTGTCACTCGCCTGGCAGAGCCACTCAGAGCTCGGGTTTTTTGAGTCACTGCAGACTCAGACTGTCCAAAACTCCCAGAGAGCACAGAGCAGACTCACCACCAGACACACAAACCTCAGCAGTCTGTGTCCATCAACCCAGCAGCTGCATCTACACCAACAACACCCGTGGTAGCTCTGAGTGGTTGTGCTGAACAAGGGCTGTAGGCCACCTCACTGTGCTGCAACAGGGACTCATCTACCAGCGTGCTTGGGGGCATGGCTAGTGAGATAGTGGCCACCTCGTTGCTGCAGGCACAGCTGAACTGCTCACAAGCACACTGGAGCCAAAGTTTAGAGGTGGTGAAAGGACAGCACAGTTGTACCCATTCCTGGGGAGCAACAGTCATGCAGAAAACCACGGACCTCCATGGCCAGGCACCAAGGAGAAAAGTCCTGCGACCACCAGGGCACATCACCTTCAGAGCTTCCTAATGCATAGGATGCTCAGAGCTGCTGCCATCTCCCAGCACAGCCACTTAGATAAACCCTCAGAGGAAGCAGTGCTGGATAGCAGCGATGGGAGGAGAGGACAGAGAAAATTAATATTGGAGATGCTGACGGCTAGAAATGTCAGCCCAACCAGCCCTGAGACATCCCATGGAAGACCAGACTGGTTTGGGCTCCAGACAGAGACTTCACCATCAGTGGGAAGAATGGGTATCCATTCCACTCAACACATCACCAGCCCAAGAAGAGACAAGCAGAGAAACTTTTCCTTCTCTATCCAGCAGGATTAGCACAAATTTCCTGGATTATTAGAGGTGCTGAGAGACAGGACCCTCCTGGCATCGCTTGTGGGTGACACTTAGCCAGCATTAGCTCAATGGAAGGGACAGACTTATTTTCTTCTTGCCATCATCTTGATCACATTGAAGGCCTGCTCAGGACTCAACTGGGGAGAAGAAACGTGTATTGGGTCCAACATTTAAAGATGGAACTAGGACTAGATTAGTTACAATGGAAAGTATTTCCCGACTGCCTGCAGCAGAGGAGGAAATGTCAGGCGACCCAAAAGCAGGCTCAGGGGAAAAACATCAAGGCTGCTGCTTTAACCACACTCTATTCTGCTGACTTCTTCACTCGCTTTTGATGGAGAGAATAAGAAAAGCCCTTGCACTTCCAAGCTAACGCGTCTTCACCCATTATATTATAAATAGACACATTGGAGATTTCATAAACACACAGAGCTGAGAACACATTGTCTTCAGCCTACTGCCCATCCACAGACCCTGGAGTGCCTGATCCAGTCGAGCTCCCAGCCACACGGATCCACCTGAGCTTTCCGTCAGCCATTTAAAGTCATCCCATAGAGGGGACAGGACAGAGTCGAAGCATCTGGAGTGCTTTTGAAATGATCCAGGTCTGGGCACTGCACCATTCCTGCCAAGTGAGAGCAGGTTGCATGTGAACATTTGATTTCTCCTGGTCTGCCTCTAGTAAGTGACCCCTTCACCTGCTGCTGCCTCCACTCCAAACCTGGCCACGGGCAGCACCGCCCGGCACTGAGCACTTCTCAGCCACCCCAGACAGGAGCTGGAGCCTCCACCAAGTGTCTGATTTCATCTGATCTCATTGCCATGAGTGATCAGAGGGGCAGGGACAAGGGAGTGAAAAAAAAAACACAACAAAAACCTGAAATCTTGCCTCACCTCAGCCACTCAGAGAGAAAGCAATAGCACAGCTCCAAACCTCTTCGTGAGCTCTGCCACAGAAGCTGCCCGCCTTGAGCTAGATGAAGACCTGTGTCAGTACTTGGGAGCTGCTGGCTCACTTCTACTACTGCTAGCAGTGGCTAACTGGAGAAAGATCACAAGGGTGAAGGCAACACATCTGGGGACATTGAGCAGAAACTTGCACCAGGAGCCAGCAGCAAACGGACACCATCTCCAGCAGTGACTGTGGGTGTCCAGGCTGGAACACCCAAAAGGACTCAGTTTTCAAAGGATGAAGCCTCAGCAATTCCTGAACATTGTGTCCTTTCCAGAAAACCAGAGACCCTCTAGTTACAAATGTTGCTCAAAGCTGCATGGTCAAACACACCAGAACTGAAAGCTCCATCCAGCCACACTGCCATGTCCATGTTCCTCTCATCTCCCAGGCCAGGCAGGAACCAGCAGCGAGGTGGGAGACTCCCCACAGCAAACATAAAGACCCGGCGAGGACTCCTCAGCAGAAGTCCCCCCTGTGCTTAGGACCAGTGCTTTAAGATCTACAGCTGCTCTCTGAAGAAAAAACCTAAATTTAAAGCGTTTTGGTTGGCTCAATGTTTCCTTCACCTCAGCCTAAATTTGTGCTGTTATTCTTCCTAGCAGCTTTTGCATTCTCCCCCGACACAGCTACTTCTCTAGATATTTCTAGAGACCCACCAGTACCAGATCTGGCATTTCTACACAATGTCATCTGCTATTCAAAACAGATGGAGGCCTCCAGAAAAGACCATGTCTTGGGTACACCTAAAAGAGTCACAGAATCTACACTCCCTAGGGGAACCTCGGGCTGCACTGGCCCCAGCAGGTCAGGTAGATCTGCTGGCACATGGTGGCCCCACGGCAGCAGCAGACACGCACACTGCACCCTGGGCACAGCACTGCCAAGGTCCTCCAGTTGAATTCATGGTTCATGAGATGGGAAAAACCACACGGCATGTGTGGGGCACCATGTGGGAGTACCCAAACACGGTGGGGTACACGAGGTGCCAGGGGAATACCCAAGTAGTGTGTATTGGTCCAAAGGAACTGGTTCAAAGGAACCTGATGATCTTAAAGGTCTTTTTCTTACAGGTCTTTTCCAACTTAAATGATTCTATGAAAGTGAGGATCTCCTGACCTAGACCATGAGTGAAAAGTACTTGAACTTTAAGAAACATTATGGGAAATCCCATACAACTTTAAGAACAAGAATGACCTGATCTTAAGGCAGAGCTTTAAGGTCCATGCTCAGGCTCTAGGTTTTCAGGGGACCCATGTTTGACTTTAGCAGCACTCCCAGCACCAAGTCTCTCCTCCAGCCCCCCACCCCACCGATCCAGCTCTCACACCAGAGCCTCCAGCTCAGGGTTTCCTGCAGGCAGCCCCTCCAACCCCTGTGACGGAGCTGTGAGCAGGGGCAGTCCCGGGGGGCAGCCCAGGGGCACCCTTCGGAGGAGCAGCCAGCGGAGGGGGTCGACCCCCAGCCCCACTTCTCCTCTTTGGAGGCCGGGAGGAAAGCCGAGCTGGGGGCGGAAGGAGCCAGCAGGCCTGGGAGTGACACCTCACAGATTAGAGAGGTATGTGGCCTGGAACCTAAACACAGGATGTGCAGTGCAGAGGAAGGGCTGGGGGAGGGAGCACGCTGAGCTCAGCACAGTTAACCCCTTCGTGCGCTGGCTCTGAGCACAGTTGCCTGTGAAGCCTTCACCATATGTTCCAGCACCAGGAGCACGGCTGACTGGAGCAGAGACCACAGTATGGGATTAACTCCCGGGTGCACCAGGGAGCTGCACCATCCCTGCTCCTCCAGCAGTGACTCCCTGCAGAGCCATGGTCCCATCCTTCCCAGCAAGAGATGCCACCGGTCGGCCGCTCTCTCCAGAGGCTCAGATGTTCCTGTCCCGCTTCCTCGAGCTCAGGGTTAGCTCGAGCAGGAAGGAGAGATAAGGGAGAGCCAAAACTGCCCGGTTCCCCACGTCAGGGTTGGCCAGGAAAGCCTGCTGGGGCAGTGCCAGCAGAGCACTGGCAGAAGAGGGGCTGCCAAGCTGGGGAGGTGGCTGTGGCCTCACTGGTGCAGCACCCAGCACAGATGGGATTCAGCAAGGGGAGATTGGTAGGAAGTGTTCATCCTGCTCTGGGGCTCTCGAAACATGGGATGATCATTTAAACCAAGTCTCCTCCAGCTAGTAAAATAGAAGTGTGGGGACCAGAAGGATGAGTGGGTCAAGAAATCAGACCTAATTTGCAGACACGCAACAAGACAAGAAATGGCAAAAACCATTTCAGCAAGGAATGGCTGTTTTGGGATTGGTTTTGGGGCAAACACCAGGCAGGCAGGAGCCTCCTCCTAGCCAGCAGCACCTGAACTGTCAACAGCTCCCAGGCCACATTCAGCACAGGGCAGCAACCCACTGTGATGGGGCCCCACCCCAAGGAACAGCAGAAGAGAAGGGCTGACCCACAGTGAAGTGGAAGGGAGGTGTGTGGCCAAGCTGCCTTCCCCTGCCCGTGGCCCTCACCTCTGCCTTGTACATGCGGATGAGGCCCTGGTTGACCTTGGACCAGGAGGGCACGGCGCTGATGTTCCAGAGCTGGTTGGAGTGCTCAGCAAAGGGGCCCGTCTTCATCTGAAAGAGACCCGAGAGCAGGGCTGAGGGAGCCAGGCCAGCCAGGAAGCTCGTGCACCAGCAGTGACTCACGCTCACACTCTCTCCAAGCAAACATTCCCACCAAGCCCTGTGACCCACGCACCAGCCACCTCACTGCGCCTTCCCTCCCTCCCTCCCTGCTCCCTCTGCTGCAGCCACATCACATGAAGCCATGGCAATCCCTCTCCCCCCCTTCCCCGATCAAACCAAGCCTCTTCCTGCCATGCTTTCCTCATCAGACCTCCCTCTGCTCACCTCCCTTTTCATGACTGCATTAAAAAAAGCCCCTCGCAAGTCCCGTTCTCCCCCCAAGCAGACCTTGGCTCAATGCTGTTCCTATTCTACCCAGAAACCTCCCAGTGCAGCACTGCTGGGCTTTCCAAGAAAATGACTCATTCCCTATTCAGATCAACAACAAGCAGCAGCGACAGCGGCCGCCGTGTCCCCTGGACAGAGGGCAGCACAGGTTGGCAGCAGCTCTGGTGTCCACAGCCCACTCCACACCTGCAGGGCTCTGGGGGAGGCTGGAGCAGAGGGGACGTGCTCCAGTCCTGCTCTCCAAACCAGCTCCAGAGCTGCCAGTTGCTAGCTTAAAGAAAAAAATGTAAAGCATCTGCTGTATTTTATGTTATTTTTCATTTTTTACACTCCAGCGTTTCTCCTCTCAGAGCGAGGGGTTTGGAGGAGGGAGGGCAGGGGGGAGGCTGCCATCAGGGACAGTTGCATGTCGATTCCCTGGGTAGCTGCCTCTCCTTCTCCTCCATGAACAAAAACAGACCCTCGGGGAGAAAAAGAAATACAACGCAGCCACTCTGACTGAGCGAAGTTCCCATGACATCAGAAACCACAAGGCCGAAGCTCACGCTAAAAAGGAGCGTGGGGAGAGAGGAATCTCTTGGATTCCCTTCCTCGACTCGAGGCTGGACCAGCTAACCCCTTCCCTGCACGCACACACGGGCCGGGGGCGAGGGTGGGGAAGGAGTCTCCAAACCCCCCTCTCTGCCTTACTGCAAAAGCCAACAAGGCCAATGGGTTCACTTTGGGAAATGGCTGCTGCCCTCCTGACGGGTCTGTGTGCCACCAGAGAAAGAGAAGAATGGGGGGGAACCCCAAGAACCCCACTGCTTGGAGGACGTGTTCCCAAGCTGCTGACCTCAGGGCTGGAGCAGGGGGGAAGCTCTGGGAGGGTGCAGACACATCCCCGCTGCCCCTCGGTGGTTCCTGGGAGCCAGGGGAAGACGGATGAGCTGCTCAGCCATTCCTGCTCCCCTCTGCTGTGTGTGCTTTGCTCACGGATCCAGGATGGAACGTGCAGACACACAAAGCACAGCGTCACCCGGCGGAGCCGGCGCGTTGCTCAGCGCTGGGATTTGGCACTGGTGGGGCCTCAAAACACCCCCCTGCCCCGTATGGGAGGTTTGGCTGCATGGGTTTTGACACCAAACCTTCTTCCAGCATCACTGCCCTTCGCAGGGGCACAGCTTGCAGCAGCCACCACCACCACTGTGCTTTGCTTCTCCCCCCTTCCCAAGCCGGGGAAGCTGGGAGAAGGTGAAGCTGGGAGGAAGCTGCTGCCCGGGGCTGTGCGAGTGCCTGGCATGGCCACCACCATGGCCACCACCATCCAGGGTGCCTGGCGAGGGATGGCTTGGCCACAGCTTCAAACTGGGGAGGGAAAAAATAATGGGGATGAGGGGGGAACAAAAAAAAAAAATCATCTTGCAGCCACAAAGGGCGAAGAGGGAGATGTGGGGGGGAGAGCGAGAGGCGGCGAGCGCGCTGCAGTCCCGCAGTGACCCCAGGGGAACGGAGTGAGTCAGAGCAGCCATATTGAGCAGGAAATTACTCACAGCCGCGGCGTTCCTGCCTCTCCGTTCCCAAGAGAATCGGCCTTTTGTAAATGGTTCCTCTGTCAGTGCCGGGGGGAGGGGGACGGCTGAGGCCGTGCTTTCCTGTCAGCTCCTTCCCTTCCAGCAGAAACCCGAGCCCTCCCTTCCCAAACCTCCAAATTTAGAAGCCAGATTGAAGCTGAAATTCCTGCTGCCTGCCCTGGGCCCTCAGAGGAGCATCTGGGCAATTGAACTGATCCACTGCGACAGCTGGGGCACAACAACACACACAGAGCCCGGGCATCGCTGCCACCTCCAGCCCCACGGGTGCCAGGGATGCTCCCCAACCCTCCTCATCCTCCCAGCACGGGTACTGCAGCACATGTTTGGATGCCAGGGGGACAGCTCAAGTCCCACCAGCTCTGCAAACCTCACCCTGTTCAAGAACCACGCGTTCAGGTCCAAAACCACCCTGCAGATTTCCCAACAGCTCCTGCCTGGCTCACTGCTGGGGCTGTGGGCAAGGACAATGCCTCGGTGGATTCTGGACATCACCTCACTGCTACTTTAAAAGCCTGAGGTTTAAATACACACGTGGCAAACACCACGAGGGTGCATATCCACATCCCTGAAACATCGCCCAGGGGCTGAGGAAAACATCTGCTTGAGAGAATATTCTCTCAGTTGGAAGAAAACAACCTCCCTCAGCTGCAGCTTGCTGAAACAAAACCTGCTCTCATGTTGGGAAGACCTACCAAGCCCACTAAGAGAGCTGTTGAGGTGTATGCTACGTGTTCCACACCTTTAAAGGAGAGCTGTTTCCAGTTGACAAGCTCAGAAGAAAATAAGATCGTTCATTTATGAAAGTCTTTAATCCCTTCTATCTTTTTCCCCTGCTATTTTGTTTTGTTGTTGATTTTAGAGAAAGCATTTTGGAGGCACTGGAGGCTGCCTCAGCCCCCCCTAGTGGCAACACCAACCTTCCCGGGCATTTGGGAGAGAAAAATCAAATTTTAAAAGCATAATCTTTACAAAAAGGAAACGGAGCCTGCATGAAGATGGATTGAAAATACCAGGCATTCTGATAATCCAGGTTGCTGCCATCCCTCAGTGGCTCACGCCAGGGAGGCCCGAGAGGAGGGCTCCTTGCCACCAGGTGGCACTGAGGAACTCTGCAGAAACACCAAATTCCATGATTCTCGACAAATGTGTGGAAAAAAAAAGAAGTGAAATCACTTCTTTCAAAAGCCTACTGAAACGCCAACTTTCTGCAGAGTGACTGCAGAAGCAGTGTGGTGTTGTGCTTGAAACTCCACACGTTATCTGTGCACTGCAGAATTTCCTACACACACGTCCAGATCCATGGGTTTATGTTTTCAGGAGGTTACTGCACTGCCTGGATACTACAGAGGCCCAAATTAAATAAATCTTAGAGCATCTTGACTCCTGCTTTCCTGTTCTCATCTTGACCTCTTCCACCAGTGCCCCTTCACTACCCGTGGCATGATTTATCCCTGCATTAACGGTTAAACCTGTGAGGTTCTACACATTCTAGTAGATCCAGCAGGACTTGACACCTGGTTTGGGCTCCTACAAAAGTTTCCTACATTAAAGACTAAGTTCATATTCTGTAACCTCCTTTCTCATGTAGAAGAGGTGAGGAGGGGGGAAAAGTGAAGAGAACAAAGGGGAGGAACCACACTCTGTCCTTCAAAATGAATCCCATCAACTCTCTCTTGCCAGACAAGAAATCCCTCACCACAACAGTGTGTGGTTCTTGCTCTCCCTGCCCAGACCACACAGCACAGGGGATGGTAGAGACATGGCCAGGTCATCCACTGCAGCTGAGGGCAGAGAGCCTTGAGCCCATTTTGCAGCTCCTACTTCATCTTCCACCAGTCTTCTCCACCCAAGTTCCCACTGACTGATCCAAGTGCTGGTCCAAGGTTATTTGTTTGCTCGTTACAGCTCCCTTCAACTGCAATCCACACCCCATCTAGCTTAATTAGACTTTCCTCTCAGCATCCCCATCTCAACTCATTCAAGGAGAGCATCTCAGACATGCAACAATGGTTCATCCACACAGTTCCATGAGAGCAAACAAGCAAAGGAGGAAGAGAAAACCCACAGTCAGAGCTAAGTGTCTAATACCAAGATAACTTCCCTGTGGGACCAACCTCCCAGTCCTCACCTCTGTAATGAAGAGGATGCACTCCAGGAACATGAAGTCCTTATGGTTTTCATTCACCACCTTCTCATCAACAAAGTGTCGAGGCTCCAGATTTGGATGGTCTAAAAGGAGTAAGAAACAAAAGGCAGTAACCTGTATGGCACCTCCATTCTGAGACCAAGTTCAATCAGGTCTTGTCCTGCCCCTCTTCCAGAAGAAACACAATCCTCCCATCAGTGCTCTTCAGAAGTCAGCACAGAGCTGCTCCCTCCCATCTCATCTCCCACTCCAGTGCCTCAGCACTGAGAGCACCTGGTAAACTCCCCAGGGCAGAAAATGTGTTTTCTAGCACCAAAACAAGACTCTCCTTTTAAAAAGCTTATAGTCATTGTAATAAAGACAACTGTACTGTACGAGGAAACCTTCCACCTCCCAACCTAAGCAACTACCTGCTTTACTTGAAAACCTGAGAAAAATAGAATCCAAGCCCCAAGCAAACTCTCTGCTGTATTACACACAAATTCCACACATTTTAATTTAAAAGCCTGTCCCAAGACCTGTCATCTTTGCAACCTAGACAGACAGGGCAGGGGGCAGGCTGGGACATGGTAATTTTTTATTAGTACCTATCAGCTGGGAACTGCCCCATATGAAAGGTAGAAATTGGAAGTCATCCAAGCCCCAGACACCCTGGCTGCCAGCAGGTTCCATCCTGTAAGTTTTCTGAAGCTTTCGCATCACTTCTAGGTACCTGAGACCAAAGAGAGAAGGAAGGGTTAAGACAAGGCCTTCTTCTGTCTTCATTGACTTACGTGAGGACAAGAACAACCAGTCTGGAGAAGGACTTCATCACTTGCAAGCAGGACCTGGTACCTAGCAGGTACCTGCCCGAACAGCCCCATGCTTCCAGCCCTTCTCCTGCCATCACCTCACCTGTTGAATACTTTGAAGACAATGGCTATCTGGTCATCCACTCTCAGCACACCGATTTTGCAGAGGCAGCAGAGAAAGGCTGCAAATGCAGCTTCGTGCCCTGGAGTTAAAAGGGATCAAGAGATGTGACACTGGTGTCTCTGGTCCCCAGGACAACCTTTCTGTGGTCACCACAATGACTCTTCAGAAATCACAGCAGTCACAGTCCCGAATCAAGACCCCCAACCCTATTGTCCCTGTTGATGCCATGAGCTGGCAATATTTCATCCCCACGCAGCCCCCACCCAGACTATACCCTCTAGACATTCATAAGGTCATTATTAATTCTGAGAAAAAAAACCCAGTTCTTGAGGAAAAACAATCTCCAACACTGGGTGTGCTGGGAGCAAGGCAGGGCCTTGCCCAGGAGCTTGGCACAGCAGGGGAAGTGGAGCACCACAGAGATGTCTGCTTTAGGGGTGCAAGAGAACCTCACATCTGCAAGTAAAGAGATTTCCTCCCACTTCAAAAATATCTGTGTCAGAAGGATGCAGATCCCGTGACGCTGCTGGGAACAGTCTGTCACAGAAGGTACTGGGATCTCAGGCTGAGCATCCACAGCTTGGCCCCCCAGCCAACAGCAAGGAAAAGAAACATCCAGCAAACCCAGAAATGTCTCCCAGTGACCACAGAGGGGAGGGTACAAAATCAGCAACTCCACGGTGTGAAGAAGTGCAGCTCCCAGTGTAGGAACAAAGTGCACCTATGGTCTAGGCACTGTGTGCTAGGACATGGGCCACTAGCTTGGGACACAGGAGGGGAGGACAGGCTGAATTTCCTTCCCTGAGCTGACAAAACCCCAGCAAGTGGGTCCCTTTCCAAAGACAACATCTCCCCCTGGTGCCGGCGAGCTGCAGCTCTCCTGGCAAGCACTGCTCAGCCTCCAGCTCTTCATCCTTTCACCCACGTCCTCCTCCTCTCCCTGCCCAGGTCCAAAGTCATGTTTCCTCACACCCACAGCACCCTGCTCTGCTGCCTTTTGGTGAGGACACTCTCCTCAGCACACCCTCTGTCCTCCAGACAGAGGAGCAGAGCATGTAGATGATTCTGGATTTATGTCTAACTGAAGCCAGGGCAGTTACTCCAACCTGCAATTCAGCATCTCCTTAGGTAGAATGCTTCTACCTTCAGATTTCAAAGCCCCTCTGTAGGCAAAGATGTCACTTCTTGGGAGCACCAGACCTCAAGCCACCTCCCACTGAACACAAACTTGGTTCCCATTCTAGTTCCAATTCAAGTAATTATATTTTATTCCTCTACACTGCCTCTTGCAGATCAGCCATGCACTGCTGTAAAGCAGCTCCTACAGCTTCTCCCAGGACAGCTTGCACAGCTTGGTTCACATTGGATGAGACACAAAGAGGGTGTCACAGCTCAGGCACAGCCCTGCTGCCAGCCCCAGCTCTCCCAGTCACAGCACACAGGGGTGAGGAGGCCCTAGGAGGAAGGTGTTTGTATCAAGGTGGCACTAAAAACAGTGGGAATAACGTATTTGAATAAATGCAGTGCCAGGCCTCAAAGGGTCACTGCCCGAGGGAGCCCAGGTACCTGTGCCATAGTCAATGCGGGTGGAGTTCCCCACAGATTCCTTCAGGTACACGGCCACCTCTGGGGCAGCATCAGCCAAATGCTTGGGGATCACTGTTGCCACCAACTTTTCTGCTTCCTGAAAGACACAAAAGACATTTGTCTCATCTTTGAGTGAGTCTAGATCAGTCCCAGTCCCCAGGAACAGGTCTGCTCAGACACTACTGCAGTGTGGGAGCTGCAACGATGCACTCCTACAACAGCCAGAGCCAACATGATGGGAACAAATCCTCCTATTGAAGAAGTCATCTCCAGAGATGAAGCAATTCAGGGAGAGCTTGTGCTGACACTTAACCAGGCCACACACATCCTGTAGGAAAAAAAAAACTTCACCATCCAAGTATATCAACTCAGCTACCCACTGAGTCATCTCCAGGTCAAGAGCATTAATAGAACAGCAGGCCCCCTGCAAGGTCATTGCTGCTGGGACTGTGCCTGTGCCACCTCCAGAGCTTGGTGTAGGGCAAGTGCTCTGAGCTGAAGGAAGTGGAGCAATTTCACAACGTTCCTCTGATTTTGTGTCAACAATCAGCTAGCAGACACAGTGGGCAGTTACAAAGCAAAGGAGTTCCTTGGGCTTGGAGGGCCCTCATGGACCATCCAGGACCTGGAGACCTAGCCAAGAGCATTTACATGGACCATATGCTCTCATAAGAGGAGAAGACAGCACCAGATCAGGGGGAGGTGATGCATATCAAGAGGTGGATCCTTCACAGCATATCTGAGCAATTCCTTTGGAGGCTGCTTGGCTGCCACACAGTGACAGAGCCATTCTGTCACCCTTCTGCAGGAGCTGCAGGTGACACTGCACATGAAAGACATGCTCACCTGGTCTAGTTTGGCGTACCAGGTCCTGAAGGCTTTGTTCCCAAAGCGAGAAGGTTGATCCACTGGTGGGGTTTCATCGATCCATCTGTCAAGGGTGTTCAGAAGAGCCACCAGGTTTTCAATGGGCTACAGAGACAAAGAAGATGAGGGGTCACGGTGACATAAAACAGAGCAGTCCCTCAGGCTCAGACATCTCTGCCCTGGATTGGAGCCATTAAAGCTCACGCCATCCTTCCTGAGGGTGTTAAGCAGAAACAGGATGTGCCAACCTCCCCGAAATGCAGGTGGGGTGGGAAAACCATCCTCCTTCTCAGAAGATCAGTCCAGTACAAAGCCCAGCCTGGGGCAGGCTCTCCAGTCACCCACACAGTCTTTCCTGAGCTGTAACAGCACTGTGCTCCAAAACCTCTGGGAGAAGAGCTAAAGCCAGCTCCCAGCTGTAGGGCACACAGGACTGGGAAGCAGGGAAGTGCTACACAATTCAGGGATCTTCAGCACAAAACTCAGGCTCTGCACCTTGAGGATCCTGCAACCCCCAGCACTCACCCTGTATCCTCACATGATGATGGGATTTACAGGCCCTTCTCAAGGCCTCTAATCTTTGTCCTGAAGTGTCACTTAGGAGCCAGGATCAGCAGTGGTGGTGTCAGCATTTGCACAGCACCCAGTGCAGCTGGGCCTAACCTGAGAAGGCTGACACCTTCTCAGCATGATTCCTGTTGCTTCAAACTCCTACCAGCCTGACTGCTATGGCAGCTCCACCCCAGGGATACTCCAGTGGGCACAGCAAAGTACAACCTGCCCAGGGGAAAAGGCAGCCTGGTTTGCCCATCAATGTCCTCATCAGAGCAAGCATGAGAAGCTCTTGGCTCTCAGAGAAATGTCTCAATACAAACACAAAGCTGGTGGGAAGACAAACACAACAGCAAGACAGCAGAGCCATCTTTCTCACACCTAGTGCTGGAAGGAGAAAGTGAAGAACCTGTGTAGGATGTATGAGAGCAACTGGATGAGGCACTGCTGTGGCCACAAAGGAAAGGAGAGGTAAAACAGGCAATAAAGCACAATGTCTCAGGCTGTACTGCCCGGACCAGGGCTGGCTGATGCACACAGCCTCATCCCTGCCCTGCCCATACAGCTGGGGAACCGCTGCATCCCACGCACCGAGGGGCAGCACCATAGGCAACACTTTACACAGCTCCAAACGGTTTTAGGAGGCTCTGCTGACAACTGGTCAAGCCTGCCAGAGGCTCTGGGATTCTCCTCACTCAACTCCGAGCAGCCAGAGAGCCGTCAGCCTCCACAGCAGCTGGCCAGGCCCTGGGCAATGTAGGCTCTTCTGTCTCGAGAGGGGATTCCTCCTTCAAGGGGACAAAGAGGACAGCAGAAGTGGCGGCTGGTTTGACTTTGCTGGAGGCATCGACCGTGTGAAGCAGGCTGGTCTCCTGGGCTGTGGTTCAATTCCTCACACTGCCTGCCGGGAGGACAAGGAAACAGCAGAGCCCAGCAAGTTTCCAGCCCTTGAAGTGCCACTCAGAGGGGGTGGGTGGAGAGTTGGGCACCGCCGCTGCAGATCGCTCCCCGTGCCCTCTGCTCCCAGGAGAAAGGGTCTCGTGGCAGACACGGTCCCACAGACAGCAGCTCCTCAGAAGCTGAGGACATGGTGGGATCAGCCAGTGGGAAGCATGATAAGGCAGGGGAGAGATCCACCCACCCCACGGGACCTTGACACTTGGTCACTGAGCCAGGCTAGAGGCTGGGATAGAGGAAAACACCTGAGCACACCAGGAACACAAAGACCCAAGTGCCAAGGGACACAGAAGCCCTGGGTGCCCTGGTGAGGCTGCAGCTGGAGCCACTGCTGGGCCAGTTGCAGAAACCCAGTGTTGCACCACTGCGCGTGACCAGGTTTGGACTCAGCTCTGCTCCTTCCTGGCTATTGCATTCCCCTCCAATTAAGCAGCAGCGTCCCCAGCACTGGGCTGCATTAAATAATTAAATCGTGCTGGTGATTTATCCACCAGCACCAACAGCTCATTACCACCAGCTCCGTATTTCAAACCCCGCCCGGCGAGCGCTCGCTGCTGCCTGGATAAATGGCTGGCAAGGACCAGCTCCTTCCCCCTCCCCGGATCTGCCCGTGGGCCTTGGGGACCACCAGAGCCAAACCTCCCCTTCCCCACTCTCCTGCTTTAAAGGGATTAAACAGCCCAGCCCCACTGAACATGGGAGAGCAGGACCCAGCTGCTGGCTCAGCCAGGCCAATAAATAATTAAAGAGATGCAGCTCGTTTGGGGTTCAAGGCCCTTTGAAAAGGGGGCTGCTAAAAGAAGCAGCTTCCTATTGTCCAGCAGAAGGAAGTTGTGCATCCAGGGCTGACCCCAGCAGGGGAGAAGGAGGGAAAGAGCAGAGCTTACGGGAACACAACCATCAGCAGCACCGCAGCCTTGTTTTGCCTGGCTGGGCTTTTAAGCTCTATTTTTGCTTTACCTCTCCAGCGATCAAAGCAAGGGCAGCCTCACCCCCCCTGCCCACTGCTCTCCTTGCTCTTCTCATTGTGCTGATTTTGCATCCCCTTGACCCTGAGTTTGCCACCAGTCCCAGAGGCAAACGGCAGAGCCTCCTACAGAGCAGAGACCTGTCAGCATCTCACAAGAGCAGGGGCCAGGCAGACGGAGGTGCTGAGAAGGCATCACGGCAGCCAAAGCTGCCCACGGGGACCAAGCCTGCCTCTGCAGGCTCCTCAAGCCCTGCCCAAGGGGGAGCTGCTAAAATTGGGGTATCTGCTGCTTCCCCCACTCCCCTACTGGAACCAGAGCTAGCACAAGGCTGAGCAGTTTTCCCCCAGTGCAGCAGGCTGCTTGAAGGGAAGGTCTGCTCCTCACACGGCCAGAATTAACCTTCCCCTCACTGCACTGCTCCTCTGATCAGAGTCACAGCTTTGAACTGCTCCAGGCTGCAGCCCCAGCAGTCGCTGCACAATCTCCCTATGAGGGGGGGGGTCAGGTCACAGCCTATCGCTCACACAACCTTGCACCAGAGTCCTAAACAACAGCTCAGCCATTGCTGCTTGTCAGATGCCTCCAGCAAAACCCCAAACAGCTCCACGCAATTTTCCAGTAAGAGCTGAGCAAGCTCAGCAGGTTTCGAAGGGGCTCAGTCCCCAAAGGACCCAGCCCCCACTCCAGCAGAGTTTGGTATTGAACACACTACTCTGGAAACCATTAAGCTGTCTCTTTCAAAGCAGAGCAGACCATACTTCCTATTTTTTATAAATTTTTTTCCACTGCAAAGCAATACCAGTGAGTCGTGGAGAGGGTACGCATCCAGCAGAAAGGATTCCAGGAGGTCATTTGCCAAAGGAAGGCGTCCCCAGCATTTGATCAGGGAGGAAGATGGGATGGCACAAAAGCACATCAGCAGCAGGTACAGCAAAGGAGAAAAAAGAGCAGCAGAGATGCAAGCAGAGGCCACAAGGGGCTGAGCCTTTAAAAGCACAGATAAGCAGTTTGATCTACAAACGAACCCGCGTGAACAGGCAACCTCATCAACAAGGCAGCCCTGGGGATGCTCCACCTGTGCCTCCAGTCACAGGCTCCTGCTCTCCTCAGCACGAGGGGAATGGGACACATTCCCTGCCACTTCCAGAGCTGTCGGGATCCTGTCTCTTGTTTGTCACCTGGACTGGAACCACAGGTGGAAAGCATTCACTCCAAGGGGGATCTTCTGCATGGACACAGCCCTGATACAGCTTTTCCCAGATAGCTGACAGCTCAAAGGGGTCCGAAGAAGAGACTTTTTTTTTTCCTCTTTGTTTTGCTAATTTTTAATGTATTGTTTCCCTAGAACTGCTCTGTGAATGGTTGGGAATGAGCAAGATCACTACAAAGACAAAACTCAAAGGTGAAATGCAAACAGTGGAAAGCAGGAACAGCATTTGACAGCAATGTCTACTGAGCTGAAGGAACAAAAGGTGGACACAAAGCCTGTTAGGGAGGGACTCATTATCCCTAATCCCCCCCATGAACTACAAGCAAGCTTCTCATTCACACACTGGCTCCTAGAACGGGAGGCTGGCCTTAACATGCCTGCTCCCAACATAAATGACTAGGTTAAAGATCATCACAAGCTGCCTTCCCACACCAGAATGAAGCTATAAACACACAGGACCCAGTCTGCCTGGATCTTTACAGATTATTCCCAGCCTTCTTGCACAGCCATGATAGGTCTGAACAGTAAAAATGTACCCAAGAATCTCCTCACTGCAATGCAGAACAAGGAAGTGGGATCCAGTGTGCAACACAGAAGTGAAGCTGGTGGCCAACGTCTGCTCTGAAGATCATGGCAGCACCCAGAGAGACCTCAGGCCAGCTCTGAGCACGGCTGAGGCCAGGCAGTAACACCCCTCTGGCTCCAAACGATCCTGCCATGCCCTGATAAGGTGAACAGGCATTAAAACTGGCCAGCAGACAGAGCGGGTGACAGTCACAGCAATGCAAGGGGAAAAACAGGTCCCTTCGGTGCTCTCAACACAGACTAAGCAGTGAGGATGCCCCGGGGACAGGGCAAGCTTGCCCAAGGTCCCAGAGAAAGGCCAGTGGACAGCAGGAACAGCACAGACATTTCAGCCTTCTGCTTGCAACCAAGAGGGAATAACACATCTTCAGATCATTGCTAGCTGAAGCCAGACTGTGAAAACAGGGTTAAGACACAGCCTCCTTTCTGCATCCCCCTGCTCACCATCAGCTTCTGTCCACTTGTAACTGGCTTGATTTCTCACCCAGCAAGCACACACAGAGTCTCTGCACCCCAGGGGCAGGACTGCAGGCTGACATTTGCATCCCCAAGCATAACCCAGCCACATTTCTCCTCCCTGGCTCCCAGATAAGCTGCCAACTTGTTCCTCATCTAGGAAATATTCACTATAGAGCCAAAGGAAAAGAAAAAAAAGAGGCAGAAAATAAGAAACAAGAGGATCCAAACTCTTCTCCTACCTCTGAAACTTTGTATTCGCAGGTCAGCTTCTTGCCCTTGACACCTTCATTCAGAGTGAGGATGAAGCCCATGTAATCTGCATATGCCTGCAAACACAGCCCAGAGAGCAGGGGGTCAGTCAGCACCCACAGCCATGGAACACTCCTGCACACCAAGAGAACCCTTCCCAGCACACAGCCCTGCCTTCCTGGAGACACCCAGGGTTCAGGGCTTGCTGAGAGGTTACTGCTGGTTTTGGCAGACCTCAGAGGCAGATGGCACAAAGAACTCTACATCGTTGTAAAAATCACAGAGAGAAGAATCCTAAAAAAGGTTGCACTGCCCCCGAAATCCTTCCCTTAGCTCCCTGCCTCCTATTAGGTCAAATTCAAATTCTTTGGCTATGCAGCTGTGCCTAAACATCCTGCTCTGCACTGCTTCTCCCAGACCTGCACCATTATCTCTCCTTTCTTCCTTCTACTCTTCTCCCATGCTCAGGCAGGATGGAGATGCAGGAGGCAGCCCAGGCTCCTCTCCACTCTTCTCTAAATTCGCTGCTTTTGAAGCATCATATCCAGTGCAGCTCCACAGCTCGAAGTCTTTGGGGACACCAAACTAGCACACCACCACCCCTCCCTCCTTGGGCCCCTCCTGCACAGAAATCCTGACCAGGAGCAAGTCCTTAAACCCAGGAGAATCAACAAAGCAAGCTGTACTCAGAGGTTTGCTTGAGACCTGGTTATAACTTAAGCTTCTCTTAAGACATCACAGATCAGCCCTCAAGTGAGAGCTTGGTCCTAAGAGGTAGGGCAAATCTGGGCTAACACACCAACCTCTCCAAGGAAGGGAGGGGAGAACCTGCCTGCTTCACCAGCTCTACACATACTGTAAATAAAAATTATCCAGAAAATTGAGGGCCTCAGCTTGAGTGCCCTTTCCAGCCCAGAAAGCCACAGGAACCAGCCCAGCCGGGTGCTACCAGAGGGCCAGGCAGCAGGGCCATGGTCAAGCTGAGTTCAAACAGCACTGGGTAAATCCAGTTTTGATATCATGTGCAGGTTGGGTAGGCTGAAATAGATACCAGCTCCTTGTCCAGATGGCGAAGAAGGAGCAGTAATAATTTCTAAGCATCTCTGGGCTCTCCCTGGCTCACTCCTTTGTCAGAGCACTTGGCTGCCAGGCTCCACACTTCACTGCCAAGTCATTTGCCTACAAACAGGCAGTGACTCTTCGGCTTTAAAACACAAATCAATGAATTTCCCATTACTCATCCAAACCTGATTTTCCTTGTGGCTGTTCCCAGACCAGACCTGGCTACCACAGAGGCACAAGAAGCACTTCCCAGTTTCCCCTGACCCCAGAGCCGTACCTGAGAGCGTTTCCACTTGGCCATGTCGGACACCATGTTTATCTCCTTCTTGGGGATCATGAAGCTCTGTTGGAGGGGAGGAGCCACCTCCTCAGAGGCACCTGAGAGATGCAAAAAAAGAGGTAAAATAGAGGCAGTGGAAAAGAAATCCTCTCTCTTCCTTTTTAGAAGTCTACTTTCATTTCTCAGGAGACAGGGAGCAAACAAATCCATCTCAGCTTCACCATCATCTCACCAAGTCTTCCTCACCAAACAATATCCCCTCAATCCCCAGGTGACACATTCCTAAGGACATTGCAAGGCTTCAGAAAGTGGCATTATGATTTAGAAAGTGGCCTTATTATTGCTTTCACTACTAAAGATGCATTTCCCACCTGGACAGAGAGGCTGGTGCAGGAGATAAAGACAATAGCCAGTGGGTTGAATTACTTCTGTCTAGTGAAGGCAGGCCTCGGGTTGTGGTGGAGCACTGGGCTCTCCTAAGAAACTCACTGTGCCTTGGTTTTAGGGTGTTAAGTCTGAGCTGCACTCCTCAAAAGGACACCTCCTGCAGAGCTAAAACTGGAGCAACTCAGTAGATGGCAGTCCAGAGCCACAGCCCTCTGTCCAAGCAGTGGGGGATGCCAGGACACAGCCTTCCCCAGGTAGAAACCATGAAGATCCTTCCATTTTAAAGCTCTGAGCCCAGGATGCAGTATTGAATGCAAACACCAGTTGTTAGCACATCAGAGGGGTTCCTTCCCCAGCACCTGAACCAAGGACCCAACCCAACCAGCACCTGAACCAAGAACCCTCCTTCCCCCCACCCTGAACCAAGGGTGACCCTTCCCCAGGCTCTGCTCCCAGCACCAGGACACAGCCAGAAACACTCCATGAGTTGAGAGTTAATTTGTGCTACACTCCTTGAAGTGCAGCTTTTAACAGCAAGGGGCAGTGCAGCAGAGAACTGTTAAGGAAACCAGGTGCTAACGTGGGTTTATGAGTTCTGTTAGAGCCACTCAGTTCATCTTTTTAACCCTAGAAAATCTGAAGGCATTTGCCCAGCACCAGCCACCCTGGCAACACTGCAGGGGGTGCTCCCCAAGCTACAGCGAGCTCAGGCACTGCCTGGCTGGCCCACACCACCAACCCCAAGCTCCTTCAAATATTATTAGCTGCATTTACCTAGAAAATACAACCAAAATTGGTGGCCTTTTCTGCAGCAGGGCAGCAGAACAGGGACAAAGGAATCCAGCGTCCCAGGAACCAGGGAGAGTCTGCTATGGACTTGTCACCTAACCTCGGAATGTCATTGATCTCTTTTGGGTCACTCCTGCACAGAACTCCCAGGGAATCTCCCAAGTGAGAGGAAGAGGGGGAAAACACCTGAGGAATTTAAATAAAAGGCACCAGTGCCGTTCTTGTGAAAGTTCAGCACACAACAAAGCACCAGGGCGATGGAGCTCGTGTTTTAAAACATGGAAACACTGAGAAACTCCAGAGTGGTGGTGTAAAAAGGCAAACACTGACCTGCCCGTGAATACAGACGATGTGTAATGACAGGAGACGGGGCCAGGGCAATGTCCTGGACCAGGGGGTCCTGCCACTGGCCCAAGCTCTGGCTCATCACAGAACCTGTTTCATCTCTTTGCATTTGTTTCTCCACCATCACTCGTTCTGACCTGCACTCTGTGTGCTTCCCCTTGCCGAGGGGACCACGGGGACTCGAGGAAGCAGCCCCAGTGAGGGCTGCAGAGGTGATGTTATAGAATGAACCCATTCACGGGATGGTTTGGGCTGGAAGGGACCTTAAAGATCCCCCAGGGACACCCCCTGCCATGGGAATCCAGCAGCAGAAGCACCAAACCAAGGATGGGACAGAGGCAGGAGCAGAACGGGTCTGTTTTAGGGTGAGAAGTGGCCTGGACCAAGCAGACTCCGTCCGTCTTAGGGAGGGGGAGTGGGACTCAGCCGAGGGATGGGGCTCCTAAACCCCGGCCCCCGCCCC
>VZRW01005699.1:35828-67031 GCA_013398125.1 Aegotheles bennettii
GGGGCGGGGCACGGGCTGCTCTCGGCCCGGGGTCCCGGTTCTGAGGAGGGGTCTCACCACATGGAGCTCATCTCCAGCCCTGCTCGGTCCCTGCACCGAGACAGCGCCCGCCAGAGCTGCCCCGGGGCCTGGGGGTGCCCCGCAGGGATGCTCAGGGACAGCCCAAGAAGGCTTTAAAACCCCTTCCCAACGCGGCCTTCCCTGCGAGCAGGGGGAGGCAGAGCTGTCACCCCCTGCCCCTTCTCACCGCCAGGTCCCAGGGCAGGGAGAGGCAGAGCTGTCACCCCCTGCCCCTTCTCACTGCCAGGTCCCAGGGCAGGGGGACACAGAGCTGTCACCCCCTGCCCCTTCTCACCGCCAGGTCCCAGGGCAGGGGGACACAGAGCTGTCACCCCCTGCCCCTTCTCACCGCCAGGTCCCAGGGCAGGGGGGGGCAGAGCAGGGCGATGGCAGCTGCGTGATGGATTCACTCCCAGGGACGCCCTCAGAGGCAGGGCTGGCTGTCCCCAGGCTCCAGGGGGGTCTCCAGCTTCTGATTTAAAAATAAAAGACACCCCTCCGTCAGCTGGCGCTGTGCATCGTGGCCGTGCGGGGAATCAGACACTGCTCTGCAATCCCTCCTTCCCAACCCCCCAGCTGCAGGTGGATCTCCCACCAGCTTCGCAGGCTCTGGAAAAGGTCAAGCTGCTGCACTGGAATGTGGCTGGGAGCAATACCAGCCGTGCCCATGCTCTACTGGCGTTCACTTCCCCCGCAGCTCCTGGGGAAGGTGGAGGTTCCTCTGTCTGCTGCCACCTCTGCTCCCTCCATTCCTCCTCCTGCAAACTCCAGTCTGACCCCAAACTAAACAAGCAGAGGACATAAAAGAGGGAAGATACAAACTCACTCGGGGTGTTCTCTGTTGATTTGGTTGGGGATTTTCACCGTTACCTCGGGGAAAATCTGGAACTGTTTGTTTGGAATCATCACCCTGGATCTTAGCTGCATAGGTGATTGCACTTCTCTGCCCCATAATCAATAGACAGGCACAAAGGAGGGAGAGCTGTGCCTTGCCACTGTGCAGGTCTGTCCTTGCCCTGCTTTGAAGACATTTTATTTTATTTCATTTTTAAGGGCTGACAACCCAGAAACCCCCAAAGTCTCATCTTGCAGTAATGACCATGCATGCACGGGGTGTGAGGGCAGTTAAGGAACCACCTTTAGCCCCAGACTGAATTTTGCTCCATCTCCAACTAACCCTACATCACCCACAGTGTCACTGGAGATCTCTCCTCACCCAGCACCCTCTGGCAAAGGGGCTGAATTCCCCATCACCCACACAAGTGCTCCCTGCAGCTCATCCCAGCCCAGTGTCACCTGCTCCCAGGACATAAACTGGGGTCTCTCCTGCCCGGAGATGTTCAGGCTCCCCTCCCAACAGCTGCTGTAGTTTCATGGTCCATGCAAAGGCTGAGGGAACGATGTCCCCAGAGCTCTGGAGACTCTGCCTGCACGGTATTGACCACCAAGCACTGACCAGGCCCAGGGTTGGTGGCTGCAGGAGGACGTCCCAGGAAGGTGCCTCCACAGCAGCAAACGCAACCTCATGGTCTGATCACCCCCACCTCCCTCCCCTCGGGCCGTGTCCGGCCTTGAGCCCTCTGATCAGAGCAGTCATGTGGCAGTTTGCTAATGAGGTGACGCCCTGCGTGGGCAGCACATTGTCAGGTGGAAGAGGAAACGCAGAGAGGCCGAGGGAGAGGTTTACCATCTTTTCTGTCCCACCAGCCATGGATAGGAGGCAGAAGCAAGCAGAGAAGGTACAGTATGCCCACACTGCCATGATTAACACCCTTCATCTCTTCCCAGCCCCACTCTACTTTCCTCTCTCAGTAATTCTCCCTTCTCTTGTTTTTAACATTTCTCCTCCAAACCTTGATCCCATAGTTCTAGACAGGTCCTGCAAAGAGCATTTTCCCTGGGGGCTCAGCACCATGCAGAAGCTTTGTCACCACGCAGATTTAGCTCTTCCTTTTCTTTCTTCTCTGTGCTTGAGTGCTGGGAGGCGGTGAGGGGACAGCTCTTTTCTCATTGCTGTGGAAATCAAAGGGCATGTTCTCACTGGCATTGCCTTCTCCGTGTGCTGAGGATGCAAAGTCCGGAGTCCCGTAGGAAAGTGTCTGATTCAGTAGATCCAACACAGGGGGAGCAGCAGAGGGAACTGAAAACCTCTAGAGTACAATTTAAACGTCTTCAAGAAAAAGGGTGGCCAACCCTGTTCACCCAAGAGGATGTTGTTATTCTTTTGGGGTAAAACTGGCAAGTTCATTCCCTGGTTAACAATTGGGTTTGCTCCGTTTCATCTCCCCACCCAGGGAATGGCACGGGGCTTTCACACCCTGCCAGACCCCAGGAGCTACTGGCATCACCCATGGTTTTCTGAACAGCTCTTGCTGCTCCCTCCAAAGGCTCCTGTAATTTGGCCAGTCCCATACTGGTACAACCAAAGATAGGTTCTCCTAACATAGATGGTGCCTCCAGTAACTGGGAGGTTACCCAGGGTCTACACACCACAGCCAGTCCTTCCCTGACCATCACTGGTGGGGTATGATCCATGGCCAGTCAGAGAAGCAGCATTGTAATCCTGCCTCAAACTCCTCTAAATTCTGCCTCCTCAAAGCCCATGGGGTAGTTTGATTTGGCACAAGGGTTCTGCTTAACTTTCTAGCCTGTTGTAAGAAGTAATGAAACAGTTTCTGACAGTACGTAAGATGAATATTTCTTTCACAACTTACTTTCTTCCCACTTACCATGGGATGGAAGTGTTTGACTTTGTCCAACACATGAAGACTCTCAGCAGGAAGGTACTCAGAGTGCAGAAGTATCATTATCCTGGCAGCATTTCCTCTGAGGAGCTGAGAATCAGTATCTTGGGAGATCAGGTTTCTCTTCTGCAGCTTTTCTGGATGTCCTACACCCATCTCTGGTGTGCAGTCAGTAGACCCGTGCCTTGCGTTTGTGCTTTGCGTGCTCTGCTCCCACACCGAGACATCCGTGTGCCCTCAGAGCAGTTGGGATGGAGACTCCCAGATCCACATTATTTGATACCTCGTGCACATCGGGGGGAAGGTTTGTCTCGACATTTGCTCTGTGCTTTGCAGGCCAGGCCTCGTGGCCTGCTGAAGCCGACGAGTTTAGGCAAGATCCCAGGCAGATTCCGACTTCATCAGGAAGCGCTGCCCCAGCTCCCCGTGCCACCACTCCAGCAAACACTGGACCGTTACCTGCTGGCCCTGCAGCCCATCATCAGTGAGGAGGAGCTGAACCACACACAGGAGCTGGTGGCTGAGTTCCGCAAGCCAGGAGGCGTCGGGGAGAGGCTGCAGAAAGGCCTGGAGAGAAGAGCCAAGAAAACAGAGAACTGGGTAGGTCGGGGCTCTGGCCCCAGACTCTGGTGAGGGAGGGTGGAGGTCTGATGCACAGCTCTCTGTTGTCCTGGCTGCATCCACTGGCACCGGCTTCACTTTCATGGCCAGTCTGCTGCTGACCTCCCTGAGCTGTGCGAGCTCCTTGCCAGGACTTGGGTGAGCAGAGATTTATGGCAGAACAGGGAGTCACTGCCCCTGTGTGAGGCTGCTGAAGCCTCCAAGCCCTTAGCATCACACAAGAAGTGTGATTCCCAAGAAGGTGAAGGAAACCCCTGCTCGAGCCATGCACCAGGAGCCCCCCACTGCCTTGCTCAAATCCCCCTTCCACGTGCAAAGCATAAACCCAAACTGTTTGCAAAGTGTGGGGCAGAACTGAGCGCGGGCTGCTGAGACCGTTCAGCCAGGCTTGGGTCAAACAGCAGCAGATGCCACACCTGCATGTTGCCTTTCTCCACCCCAGCTCTCGGACTGGTGGCTGAAGACAGCTTACCTGGAGTATCGCCTGCCAGTCGTGGTCCACTCCAGCCCAGGTGTGGTTTTACCTAAGCAGGATTTTCTGGATCGACAAGGTCAGCTCAGGTAAAGCCCTTTTCTACCTTGCCCTGGGTTTCAGATGGGAGGAGCTATCTGCTGGGCAGGGGGGAGGGTGGTCAGGCTGACTGAGAAACAGAGAAATTATCACATGGTCCCCAAGTTTGACAGCTGTGCTGCACGAGAGGGCTGTACCGATCAGGACAGGCTGTAAGGAACCACCTGGTTGTACCAGACTAAATATTTCATCAAGGGGAAAAAACAGAGTCCAGTGGTTCAGGTACTGAACTGAGACTGAAAACTGACATTTCAGTCTGTGCTCTAGCACAGATCTTCATCACAAGATGGCCAAAGCACTCACTGGAGGCACTGTGAGGATATACCTGGACACAATAAAGACTAAGAGGCACAAAGATTGCATGTGCAGTTAAAGGAGGCATAAAAAGTAGCCCAGGCACATGAGAACAAGAAACACCTTGAGTCTGCTAGGTTATAGGGCTGGAGGAGGCTGCTGCAGGGACTGCCCATCACTCTGTTCCTGCAGGGGACTGTCCCCAGTTGTGTCATTCATTTGTGATTTATGATTTAGGAGACTTACAGTCACCAGCACCTCTCCACTCCATTTTTTTCTTGCAGTCAAGCCCTGCCATGTCCTCTCCTCCTTGCTGTCTCCCTTTAATTTTTAACCAGCACCATGAGTGTTTTAAATCCATCTGCAGAGCTTCAGCATTGACCTTTGTGCAGGGTTCCCTTTGGCACAGTCACCACTCAGCACTGCTCTGGCAGATCAAAAGTACCAGACAAGAGGAGCAGTGAGGCTGAAAACAAATCCTGCCTTCCACTCCCTCGGATACACCTAAGCAGGGATGCAGAGGACAAGCCTTACCGGGACCAGACAGACGTCTCCAAAACTCCTTCTCATATTATTTGCTCTTAAGTTATCCAAACTGGAAGATCCAGAGTGCCAGTGCCCCAGCCAGTGGAATTGAGCAGCTGCACAACAATCAGGGCTCTCATGTAAAACACAATTTACATGTGTGTTTGCATAATTTGTGGCTGCAGGAATAGGTTTGTCAGCGTGGCTCAAGACTAAAGCTCCAGAAACCAGAAGGCAAGTTTAGAAAGCAGAGTTCTCCACTCCTTGATCTGGCAGTGCTGCTGGCTGAAAACAAGCCAGCTAACCTCTCCCTGTCGAGCCCCAACTCTGTTCCCAGGCTGTCTGCTCCCTGGAAAGCAACACGGGGTCTCACTGTTGTTTCCCAGCTGTTTTACTTCAGGTTTTGCAATAAGGCTGGGAGATTTTTCACTGAAAACTACTTTACAGGATGTCTTCCTTGCTTAACAGCCCTGAGGTTCTTGGAGTTGCGTGCTTTGATCTTTGCTAGGGGTGGGCAGGCTGAGCAAATCTAGATGACATTGCCTGCAAATGCCAAATGCTTGCACCACTTTAAAGCCTTTGAAGCTCAGCTGACTGCAACCTTTTGCCACAGTGACCTCCTGCCTCCTTCCTCCCACACGTGGGTGGGAGTTCCTAGTTCAGAACAGGCCAACCTGTCACTCCCAGAGCAGCAGTTTGATGTGGCTTGCCACAGCCTCCCTCCCTGCTGGGAGCTGGCAGTGGCAGTGTTTACGTTGCTCCTGGTAAATACAACACCTCGGTGTAGCATGGAGGCTTTCAGATCCCTCAGTGCCAGAGGAATGATCTTAAGAGTTACATTAGCAGCAGAATATTCACTGGGTAGGAACTAAACCAGCATTGGTGAGTCTCGGATGCAGGGCTTGAAACTCAAAGGTGGCCCCTGCCCAGGCCAGGGCAGAAATCCCCTTTTCTTGGTGCTGTTTTAGTGCTAAGACTCAGAACTAGGATGTGATAAAATCAAAACGTGCCAGGAAAAAATGCTGCTTTTAGAGGGTCATTTATGCACCTGGACTGAACTCTTGCTTTCTTGAAAGTTGTCCTGAGTTCCTTATACAGTAAGATACATGAAAAAAGAAAGTGCCCCATGGTAGGGCTATCCAGCAATCTCGAATGATGACCCCAGAGTGGCTGTATCAACTAACCAGAGATGGGCAGAGGAGCAGAGAGAAGCTCTGCTACTCCTCCTCACCCCTAGATGTTCTGTGTTTTAATATCAACTTGTTACATTTGATATTTTTTCAGGTTTGCTGCCAAGCTGATTGAGGGCATCCTGGATTTCAAGACCATGATTGACAAGTGAGTTAGTGACTCTCCTGACTTCACACGTGTTCCTTGCTGCCAGAGGGGCTGAGCTTAGTCAATAAATCCCTCTTCCAAATAGAAAGGCAAGAGAAGACAGCACATACTTGAAGAGATGTTGTAATCAACATCACTGCTCACTACCAAGGTCACCACCACTGCAAAAAAATCAAATTTACTTTTCTTTCTTCATGTTCTTGTTTACCTTAATGCTTTCATTGGCACATGTGCGTGCTTAGAGGGAATGAGCCTGGCTGACTGTCCCCGTGGAGCTACGTACTTTTGTTTGCCCACAGAACAAGTTACAGCTCAGGCAGCAGGAATTTGTTTCTCTCATTTTGGGTTTCTGGTGTTTCTCATCTCCCAGCTAGACAGGACAAGCTCTAGAGAAACTTGTTCCTCCCTACCCTTTTTCTTCTGATCACCACCAAGCTTCTGCTGAACATGCCTTATTTATGCTCCAAAAATATGTTTACCAACATCACACCTTTACATCCAAATTCAGACAAGGCTGAGTGCCAACCATGGGAAGGGTAGTTGGAATATGACTGCTCCAGTGATGGACTGAGTCCCAGGCTCATTCACAAGTCATAGCACAGCAGACACCACTCAAGATTACAGCTGAAAACATATTTTTGCCATTTTACTGGAAACAATACATCTCCCAGTATATTGTGCCCTGGATTCTCCCCTGCAGACAACACCTTGTATGCTACACTACCCAACAGGTCCAGAGATCTAGGAAAGGCTGGCAAAGAGCCACTTTCTGAGGTCCCTGAAAGCCAGTAGGGGTGGGGAAGGACGGCCCCTTTTTTATACATTTAAATCTTGATAGAGTGAGCTGCATGGCTGAGCCTGTGCCTGTCTCGTGTGGGGAGTGCAGGCTGTCTCACTGATCTGTTTTCTCTCTCCCTTCCTCCTCACCTTGCTGTGTCTCCAGTGAGACCCTCCCTGTGGAGTACATGGGTGGGAAGCCCCTCTGCATGAACCAGTACTACCAGATCCTCTCATCCTGCCGCATTCCCGGGCCCAAGCGGGACTCCATCGTCAACTATGCCAAAGGCAAAAAGCAGTCCAGACACATCACAGTGGTTCACAACTTCCAGGTATGGCAGCTGCTGAGCTTTGGAGGTTTCTTTAGATGCAGGTGTCCCTTTTGGCTAGCTGTGGACCAGAGGAAAGGGAACACCAGAAAATCTCTGCCCACAAGGTTTGTCTCACCAGGGATTCATTCCTGCTCCTTTTATCCCCTTTGGCTTTAGCCACAGCTCAGTCTCGGAATAGAAATCCCTCATGTTTCTCATTACCATGGTTTGCGAGCTGCTTAAAACCTGCACTGTATACTTCAGCCCTTCAAGGGAAGCTGGACTTGGGTCTCTCAATTCTGAGCATCCTTCAAAGGTCTGCTTACAAGCCAAGTTCTTAGGTCAGGTCTTACCTCCTCAAAGTGGTTGTTCCCTGTTTCTGGGGCTGGACAATTGAGATCTTCTCTCACGTTGTGTCTCTGTCCTTGTCTGCTTTTCTCACCTTCAGTTCTTTGAGCTGGATGTTTACAACAGTGATGGAAGTCCCCTTACCACTGACCAGCTCTTCATTCAGCTGGAAAAGATATGGAACACTTCCCTCCAAACAAACAAAGAACCTATTGGGATCCTCACCACCAACCACCGAAACAGCTGGGCAAAAGCCTACAACAACCTTCTGAAAGGTCTGTAGAGCTCTGAACGTGCAAGTGCTGACAAACACCACAAAAGCTTGAGCTGCCAACATCGCTGCTGTGCTCTGCTCGGTTCTTTGCTTTGCAAGCTTGTTCTGGACAGATAACAAGCTTTCCACCTCAAAGAAGCAGCTTGGTTTCATTGCAAAATGGTTATTTTTGTTTTGGAGAGCACACAGGTGAAGTCTGAAGCTTGGTTTGTTAGACCTGAAATCCTAGAGTTTGGCAAATGGGTATGATGCAAGAAACATGAAAAAAGGAGGGTGAATGCAGCATGCTCACATCTCTAACGACCCATCTAGCTACATTTAATAATTGTATACACCTCTAAATGACCAGAACTGCCTTGAGGTACGATGGAAATCCAACATTGGGTCTTTCAAACCGGCTCTTTCAAATTTCAATCTCCCTCCTATTGAAATGCAAATTCTTCAACTCTTCCTTATTTGCTGTTCATTTCTCCCTCAGATAAGACCAACAAGGAATCCGTGCGTACGATTGAGAAGAGCATTTGCACTGTCTGCCTTGATGCACCAATGCCACGGGTGTCTGAGGACGTCTACAAGAGCCGCGTGGCCGCTCAGATGCTGCACGGCGGGGGCAGTCGCTGGAACAGTGGAAACCGATGGTTTGACAAAACCCTTCAGGTGAGTGCTGATGCTCTAAAGCTGCTGAGGACATTTCCTTTTCCAGGAAACTTTTTGTCGCATTGACAGAGTGGAGAAACTGGGGAGACAAGGTGTGGTGGGTGACAGCATGAGAACCTATGGTTTCCCTTGCAGTCACCACAAGCGTTCGTTCCTGCCTCAGGGACTTGTGTTTCCTTCCCTGCCTCTGCCCACACTGACTCAGTGTAGCAGTTTTGTGTTCCTTGTAAATCAATTTTCTGCCTGCAGTGAACAATGCCTCAATCTGCTTGGAGGCAGCCCAAACATAGGGAGGTCTGTTCCTTGTGTCTCCCCTAGGCTTGTCACTTTTCCTGTTCCTGCCAGAAGCTGCCCAATGGCTTTTTGTTTCATTTTTTCAAGCATAAGCTGCCACCCCATGGCATCCCTCTGATCTCTTCTCCATTCAGTCTTGTCAAGAGCCTTCAACAGCAGCTGCTATTCGAGCTTCTCCTTTGTTAGTTGGTATATCCTGGCTCGTGGACAGTAGCAATGGTGCTTTAAAAGATTCTTCTCATATCTGCTGAACTCTTCATAATGTTTTCATAATGTTCCTATTTGGAACTCTTCATTGATGGGCTAAAACTTCAGATGTTCCAGCTAATTGAAAAGAGTAAGCTCACAGTAATATTATTCCCGTATTATGTGTGCATCTAAGTAAATTAAAACCACTCAACCACTCTGCATTGCCAGGACACTGAGCACACCAATATATCAATCAGGCACACTCTTGCACAGTTAATTCTGCAAAACAGTAACAGTGCCCTCAGCTCTCCCAGGCCTGGTGAAAGGCTTCCACTGCTCTTCTGCTAAATGAGATCTTTGTATAACCTTTCCAGTGCCAAGGATAGAGATCACTGCCCCTTACGATACCGAGCAGAGATTTGCCAAGATCTCTCTGAACAGCTCCTGCTTCACAGACTGGGTTCTGTCTTCAACACTGTCCTCTCCTGCTTCTCTCATAGTTCATCATTGCTGAAGATGGCTCCTGTGGTCTTGTATATGAGCATGCTCCTGCAGAGGGCCCACCCATCGTTGCTCTTCTGGATCACATCGTGGAGTACACGTGAGTCCTCCCTCCTTGACTTTTCCTCAGCGTTGGAGATGGGTTTTAAACCACTGCTCCCTAAGAACATGCCTCTTCACAGCTCACCCCCTAGGAATTTGTTCTGAAGGAACGGTAGGGGTAGAGGTGTTTCATTCATTTCAGCCTCTGACTAGTGTCACAAGGTGTTAGGGAAGATCTCCTGTGCATTTCTACCCAGGCTCTGGTATGTTTAGCTGAGCCTCATGCTAAAGGTCTGGTCAAACATACTCATTTCTCTATGCAGGAAGAAACCTGAGCTGGTAAGATCACCCATGGTTCCTTTGCCAATGCCCAAAAAGCTGCGGTTTAACATCACCCCAGAAATAAAGAATGACATCGAGAAGGCAAAGCAGAACCTCAACATGTAAGTATGAAGCAGTGGAGTGGTCTGGTGAGTGACAGGGAGTTATTCACATCATTCTTTGGAACATGTCAGAAGTTTAAGAGGCTTCCCCACTGCAGCCAGGGAGTTTTCCTAATGACTTCATTCAGCATTGAACCTCAGTGAAAAGCACACTGCAGCCACACACCAGGAGTAAAGCCAAAGGTCCTGGAAAGGGGTCATTACTGATCCATGCCATTTACTGAGAAAGAGCAAGGCTTTACTGGATCTAACTAGGGATACTGGGGCATAAACACACACGCCCATCTAACCCACTGAAGATTTTCAGCAGGGACCAAAAAAAAAAGCTCATCTCTGTGCTGCTGTCCAAATGAATCTGTGTGTGGTGGAGGTCTCTGTCCCTGTGTAGGTCAGATCCACACAGCCTGTGCTCTCTGAGCCTTGTGAAAGGAGAGCCATACCTTTATGTTACAAGAACAAGCAACAGGCAAAGGAATACTTCCTCTTTCTTGCAGAATGGTCGAAGACCTGGATGTCAAAGTCACAGTTTTTCATCACTTTGGGAAAACCTTCCCCAAGTCAGAGAAGATCAGTCCTGATGCTTTCATCCAGCTGGCCTTGCAGTTGGCATATTACAGGTAAGACCACCAAGAGGTAACTTCTCAACCTCTTCACCATCAGACTCAAATATGTAAGCTGGATAGAAGTGGCACAGCCAAGTCTTTCCCAGGCTGCTCTGGCCTGCTCCCTTCCCAAGTGCCCTGTTCTCCCCATGCACTGGGACTAAGCAATAGTTCTCACCCATGGCAGCTGCCAAGCAATAGGTGACATTTGCCCCTGTGTGTAGTGTCCTAGTAAGGAAGCATCAGAGCTCTGCTGTCAATGGACTCACTCATGTGAAGTCTTCTCCTTCCCCCGAGTTGTTCTGCTTCACAAAAGGCCATTTTTCCCAGGACAAACTCACTTCTGTGACTTCTTTTTCTCCATCTTCCAGGATGTATGGCCATGCCTGTGCCACATACGAGAGCGCATCGCTGAGGATGTTCCGCCTGGGCCGCACAGACACCATCCGCTCCACTTCTGTGGACTCTCTTAAGTTTGTGCAATCAATGGACAGCCCTGACAAATCGGTGAGGATCTCAGAGAAGTGGAGTAAGAGGACTCCACTCCAGAAAAAGAGGAAAGCTGCTTATTTGGATAACCCTGGCTCAGCTGGTTTCAGCTAAGTAGAACCGCACCTGAGATGAAGCTGAGCTAAAAGATAGCTTGGAATATGTAGTTTTACACACCTTGGGTGCCATTTGGCTTTCCTTTCACATGTATTGGAAACCTGGGAAACAACACGTGGACATTTCTAATCCCACCAAAAAGAAGTATGGCCCTTCTAAAAGTCTGTCTAGCCACTCAAACTATATACTGCTACTGATGGATGGAGAACTCCATTCAGAATGACAAAATGCAGCTGAAAAAAAATGATTTAAAAATTAAATCTAGTAAATCTAAAAAATAATCTAGTATAGACACAGAAGGCAGAAATGCCCTCCATGCTAAAGGAACAGCCAAAATGAGGTTTTCCATTCTGGAGAAAAACTTACAGACAGATCTATGTGTTCCCAGGACCAGGAGAAAGCAGACTTGCTGAGGAGAGCTACCCAGGCCCACAGGGACTACACTGATATGGTGAGTGTCCTCTCTGCAGCCAGAGCTGGCATTTTACACAGCAAATGGTGGTTCTGGTGAAAGACAAGACCTTAAGAGCTTTCTCTGCTGGCACAGCAATGTGGCCATTAGTGCTGTTCCATACGCCTGACAGCGCTCCAGGCCACAGGCTGAGTGCTTTCTCTCTAGCTAGTGGTTTGTGTCCCTTGTGACCAACCTAAAGGAGAGAATCAAATATGAAAACAGCTTCAGTTCTCACTGTCATTGTTGCTGATAAATGCCAAAATTGCATGAGGACTCCTTAAACCAGAGGGAGGCTGAAGGCAGGAACTGTCAGGTTGGCCCCACCGCTGTGTTTAATTTCACAGCCCTTACAAACAAGATTGACTGTTGGTCCTAAAGGCAAGCTCTAGTTTCCTTCTAACTTTAAACAGGTAGAGATTTTTAGAAGTGTTTTTCTTTAACCCAAATAAATTGACAGTTTTGCTCCTTTGCCTGTTAGACAGGCTTTCATTTAGTCTTCCTTCCTTACAGGCAATAAGGGGCAATGCAATAGACCGCCACCTCTTAGGCTTGAAGCTTCAAGCTATCGAGGACTTAGTGAGCATTCCGGAGCTGTTCATGGACACAGCATATGCTGTGGCAATGCACTTCAACCTCTCAACCAGCCAGGTAGGACTCATCTGAGCAAAGATGGAAATGCTCTGTTTCTTTTCATTGCCTTTCTTCTTCACATTTCTCCTTTACTCCCTTCTGTTAAAAAACTAATCTTCATTTAGGGATAGAAATTTTTAAGCCTGCTACCAATCCCATAAAGCCACAGATCTGATTTTACAGCTGCCACAGTCCTGCTCAACCCTGTCAAACACCAGCATAACCAAGCAGAGATCACCACAAGTGTTTGGTGTCTCAATGCAAGTGAAATCAGTTGAAGTTAGCTGCCAGAACAGCTTTTAAGTTCACCTGCAGCACGGTGATTCTTACTAATATAGCTCTGCTCATGACTTACCACAGGCTTACCCTGGGCAGAAGTACTCCTTTGCACATGCACAAGAGAACACATCACTGCTAAGTGGCAGAATCCAGCCATGTGGCAGTTGGTGGCTCTGCCCAGAAGGGCCCTCTCTGGAGCATTTTCAGGAGGTGGCAGTTTCTTCTGCTGCTGACAGTGCTGTTAGCATTTGATGGCTGCATTTCTCTCTGACTGGTTAGAAGTTTTTAATCACATTGTCTCCACAGGTCCCAGCAAAGACAGACTGTGTGATGTGTTTTGGTCCCGTGGTTCCAGATGGTTATGGAGTCTGTTACAACCCCATGGATGAACACATCAACTTTGCAATTTCAGCATTCAACAGCTGTGCTGACACGAACGCAGCCCGCATGGCACATTATTTTGAGAAAGCACTGCTAGACATGAGGATCTTGCTGCAGTCCACTCCCAAATCCAAACTGTAAGAGGCAAACGTGATGCAAACCCCCCAGCTAAAGGGGCTATCCCTCATGCACTGAAGTTCCCAGTTCCTCAGAAAATTGAGGGGAAAGCTTCCCCTAGCTGGAACCTAGAAGGGTATCTACTACTTGTTTTCAGGAAGAGATTACAGAATGGTCATCTGTGGATATTAAGACTCTGTGATGAGAAGAAACATTGTCTTAAGCCAAAGTAGAACTGACTGGTCCTCTCCCATCCATGCAAAGTGCATCTTCCTGTCCTCAGAGAGGACTGAAATATGACTTTTATGGAACTTACTGCAAAGGAATACAGAAAGCACAGTCCTTACCAGTATCTAAATCCATTTGGTGAGGAAAGAAGGGCAGGGAAGTTTATTATATGATGGAAGTACTTTAAGACCAAGTCTGTTTGAGCACAGCATTTTCAGACTTCACTGAAGATTCTTCTGCTGCTCCAGCAAAATGTCAGAAAGAAGTTCTTAGGTCAGAGCAGACTGAGTGTCATCAGAGTGCACTGCACGACCTGACCTGGGCACTCCGACCATTACATGCTTGACAGGCCTGGGAATGTTCCCTTCTCCTCATTTCAGGATGCTGGGATCTCCTTTCTGTTGCACTGACCCTTATTAACAACAGAATGTCATTTGCTACGAACTAAGGTGTTTTTGTTGTTGTTGTTGTTCTGGGCTTTTTGTTAAGCTTGCTGCTGCAGTCCTAGCCATGGATTGTCAGGCTCAGCATAAAGCTTTTCCCTACAAAGCTTCCTCTCACACAGGTTTTGCCAGCTTTGCTTTATGTACCTTAACGCTCGCAGAGATGAGAAGGGATTGCCTATGCATTTAGCAAGACACTTGCTTCATTGTACCCTTCTTTGGAATTAAGTACAAGAAACAGATGCTGACCTTCTGTTTGCCAGCTGGAAGGCCACGTGCCTTGTCTCCTTCAGGGCACATGTTAACCCCATGTGGGTTTATGCCTTGCTTTCAGAAATAACGTATTAGCACATAATGTGTTATCCCTAAATTTTAAAAGTATTTCTGATCAGGAACGCCACAGCATACGTCCATTTCTGGCCCACAAGAGTTCAAATCTGTTAAGAGGCAAAAGGAAAGCTGCAGAATCAGCCTTCTTCACATCACTCTGCTTTAACAAGGCAGAAAGTCTTGAAAAGCAGGAAGAAAGCTGGGAACACATGAGGACTCTGTTCCTGCAGTAACAGTACAGCACCTTTTCTGCCACTCCTGTATTTTCTTACTGCCGTGTTACTTAAATTTGTGCCAGCTCTGTTCTGTGTTTTCATGTTCAGTTGACAAACTTGAGACAGTAAAGGATTCTACATAAACATTAACGTACAATTGTAGCATAGGAATTTTTGTAAGCACAACTTCCAACTAATCCGCCAGAATCCAAGCTCCTGACTATACTTCTAATTAGTAAAACCATTTGGTAATGAAGAATTCTAATGCTATTTCTACAACAGGAATTTAATATTTAAATGGCACATCCTCCAAGATGTGGCTGCTGGGACATCACCATAAACAAGAAGCATTAGGAGTCCGATGGCCTGTTTTGTTAGAGGGGAATATAGGATCATAATTGCCACTTTTCTGATCATAGAACAGCAAGGGACAATGATCAAAGTGCCTTGGTGAACATCTATGAAGAAGTCTGCACTAAACATGTTTAAAGTAAAAGGAAAACAATCTGCAATTTGCTTCTTGAAAGGCACAAACCAACTCTGCTGCATTTTTTCCTAAAAGAATGTTATTTCAAAGCATCTATCTTGTATCTAAATAAAAAGGAAAATTTAACTGAAACTCACCTGCACAGCCAGTGATTGTATGAACTGCCACTTTCACATCATCTACATGGATTTAGTTGATCTTTAGAAGAATCCTGAATGGAGTGAGATGGTCTAAAAAAAATTAAAACCAATAGGAGCACTACAAACCTGAGCACGCATCCCTGCTCCGTTGACTCCTCTGTATGAATCAGACCGAAAGCTACCAGAGGATACTCAGTATTATCACGCTCTAAGTGATTGTGTAAACACTACATAAAAGACCAAACTTTGCTGGAATAACATGTGGGTTTATGGAGCCTTTTACATTGAAAAAATACTCCTTTTGCCAAAGTAATCCTCTCACCGTACTGAATCAACCTCTCTTTCTAGGGGAGGAGTTATTTTTCCCTGTCTGCAATGGCCTTCAACCACTGATGCTACAGTATTGCCACTCAAGTATTTGAGACTGGCCCTTTTCTGCTTCTGTCTCATCAAAGGGGAAGGCTCTCAAAGGAAAGTGCCTATTAAAGATTAAGCAGAAGTACACACTGCCATGACTGTATCTCAGAAGATGGGATTGATCTATTCCAGATCTAAATCTGGATCCCTCGCCAGCTTCGGCAGAGTACAGCTGCAAGAAGCAGACTATGACACTGAACGAGGTGCAAGATTCATAAACCACTTAACGCATATGGAAGTGACATTTGGATGAATGAAGCTGATTTTTGAAGTGCTTGAAAGGACACTAAAATTATTACAAGGTTTTTCCTTTAAAAAGTCCTTTCTTATTGTACAAGTTCTAAAATGTGATGTCCTTCTGATTTTGTTAGTGTTGACTTACTGTTTCTCTCCTCCCTGTTTCTGATTGTCCTATCAAGAGGTGTCCATTGTCTTAAAGGCACATTAAGTACAAGAAACTTCAGTTCCAGAAAAACTAACCATTTGGAGCAAATAATTTAAGAAATGCATAGACTGAAAATATTCAGATAACTCTTGGGGTATGAGTGCAATTTCTGACACAGCCTGGTAGTGTTGCATGCTTTGCTGGTTAGCTGTGTTAAATACTGTTTCAGTAGTGTAATCCATGTCATGCAGAGTTTTGAGATGTTCTTTGAATAAACTGAAACGCAATAAACAAGTAAGTGCTACAAAAAGCCTTAAGTCTCCTTAGACACTGCAGGAGTTACACAACTACCCTTATAGGAGGATGTTTGCATGGGGACAGCAAGAACAGTGAACCACAGCATTCTGTCACCTTCCTTTTATTGTCTTAGTATCTCTATCCAGCCCCTTTGAGTACAGGGGAGGAATAGAAAGCATCGGCTTGCAAAGCCACATATTCCAAAGAAAATATTCCATTTCAGAAAACTAGTGGCAAGAGACTTCATACAAGTGTAGGATAATAAGGCAGAGCTCAAATCTTTGTCCTGCACAGCACCATTTAGTTAAGAAAATCCATGGGATCACTAGGGAATTTCTACTATATCAAGTATTGCAAAGATTTCTGGAAAGGTACAGCAAAAGTAGGCAGAAGATGCAGATTACAAACAACTCACAGAGAACAGAGGAGAGTTTATTACAGTGTCTTACAAGAGCTCTTCTTCCTTTCCCTTACTCCTAAGAATTACCATAGGAAGCTCGGGTTTGAAGGCAACATGAAGTGGAACAGCTTTATACACTACACTGCTCTCCACGAGGAGATGAAACCTTTTCCCTACGCTCGAGTTCTCAATAGGTGCTTCCACACATTAAGTTTTTCCAGCAATCTGCCACAACAGTTTCAGAGAGGCCAGGGAAGCGCTAGCTGCTCTAGAAACAATCCACTCCTTCAGCCTTGTCCTTGGGGAAGAGAAGTGTCACCCCCCCTCTGGCTTTCTATCTCTTGTAAGTTAACTTACAAAGAGAAAATAAATGGTTTTGCAAGAAATAAGTGCTTAGTCCCAGCTTTCAAACTGAAACGTGGTACCACCATATTATGTGGCCTGTCTGATGTCCTGTCTTATTCTACTGGAGCTGTTCTAAGTCAGACCTTGTGAAAGCTGGAAGATGCCTCTATTCTGATGTACCTTCACAGCAGATCCAGTGCCCAGGTCCTTCAGGTGTTAACAAGATTGCTGATGTTATGCAAATACTAAACAGTTCTTAATAAAAAAAATAAAGATATTTGCTGTAACAACTGAAAACAGTTAATTTACTACCCATAGCTACTTAAACACAGAAATTTAAACAGCCTTCAGTCCTGATCTCCTAGATCAGGATCACTGCTTTCTACAGGTGACACTGGTTGTCCAACAGTTTCTACAGCAGCTCCCACTCCATACAAACACACAAACTCCTATGGCAACAGGCACAGATGAAAACTTAAAAAAAATAAAAATAATCAAAATCAAGATGAACAGAAACACATCTCACTTCAAGGAGCTTTATAATGCAGGAGTCTGATTAAAGTGGAGAGAGTCAAACAGGCAGCAAGACCGAGATGTGACAGTCATTTTACCTCTGCTCACATGACTGCATCGAAGGCACACACCGATGACCTTTGAGCCAGTTCAGAAGCTGTCCTTCATCTGTGAAAGTTCAAGTCAATTGTGCTTTGAATAAATACTTCTCCGTAGTTACACTTGAGCTGCTGCATTATATACTAGAAATACAGAAAGTGTCCATGCACAGCCCTGAAGCACTTTGAGTAGAGCCCTTGCCAGGTTAACTCATGGATGACAGGAGTTGTAGGCATCCCCAGCACACACAGATGGCAGGCACACTCCCACAGAGACACAGCATCCAGAGAGCTGACCGGCCAAACGAAGAACCAGAATGGAAGAAGGATGGAAAGCAAAACTTGCTTGTAGGAGGAGTTCAGCATTCAAGGTTACTACTGCAGAACCCCGACCAAGCCACTGTAATAACCGGCAGGAGTCTGCTGGGACAAGCTCACTACTCGAGGTCACAGTTGGGTTCTAACAGGACTGAGAAACAATTCAGACAGCAGCTGAGCTGATTATTAGTCATTTGCCTTGCTGTTAATTTATGGCTGTCACTCTGTCGTTCTTAAAAATCCCTCCCTTAAGCTTTAACAGCAAAAAAATCAAAAATCCAGTGCTTGAGCCACAGACTGCAACTGAATTTTCTAAGGCTTTGGGCTGAGTGGAGCCCAGCACAGCGCTGCTCGTGCGCAGCGGGCTGCCTCGTGCCATGGGAGCACACTCAGCACAACAGAAGCTGCACAGATCACAGCAACCCTGAGGTAACAAAAGTATAAAGGACGAGATGGAATAAACGTGAGATATGTATGATAACCTTGCCACCTAGAAGAGATTCTGAGAAAGACACTCTTGCTAATTACAAACAGGAGCAGCAGTGGAAAAAAAAAATAGTCAGTATATTTCAGTTTTTCCTTTGTTTTACACACACTCTCCCCTTAATGGTATCTGTGCAGGCTTCCCTGCAGAACCGTCACTAGTGTTAAAAATCAGATCTTTAGTCTTTCTTTCCATCTGTACAAAGTGCAGTTGGAATTGATTTTGATCTCCCAAACTGGTTGCAGAAAGGAAAAGGAAGCTTTCCTCTCCCTTCTGCCTAAGGTCACCCCATCCTAATTCCCTTCCCTCCTAAGTATTATTTTCTTTTTTTAAATTAAAAGCCCTAATTAAGCATAATGAACTTGAGATTAGTTTTGTCATCTTCTTCCAAAAAGAAAAACCCAAACAAAAAGCAAAAACGAAACACACAATCAATGCCTCACCCACCCCAAAAACAATAGTTCCATTTAAAAAAATAAATAAATAGTGTGTATATTTCATGCTGAAAAAAAAAAAAGTCACAGAAAGGATTTGTTTTTGCTTTTCCCTCCCCCAAACACGACACCAGGCATTTTCTCCCCCCTCCCCTGACGTAGACATGATGGTACATTCCAACCGGCAATGTGCATCTGTGTTGAAAATGAGTTTCTACTCCTGCACGGTCCCACATGCATCAGGGAGCATCCAGCTAGCTGCTAAAGCAGAGCAAAGGCTTTCAGGTTTTGGGTATGGTCCCTGCCTGTTCCTTTGGTCCGTCTGTTAAAAGGCTCCTTGCTGCTCCCAGGTCTCTGCTCTTGTCTGTCTCCGTTAAAACGTGCACTGGTCCCCACACTTCCCGAGTCACTGGAGCTTCGTACCCAGCTTGCGCTGTCTGTTTCTGCAAGGGCAACACAGAGGGCAGGGTGAGAGGTGGCCCCAGCCCTATCGCAGGAAACTGGGGCAAAAGATGGGAGGATTGAAGTAACTTAACCCCACACAGAAATAAAGCTGCCCCTCCCACACTCTGTCTTTCCTACCCTTTACAGTCCTAGAACATCCACCGTGTATCAAGTGTGCACAAGCTCACAAGTGGATGCAGGATTATAAACAACTGTTTGCAAAGAACACAGGCTGAGGAGCTGAAATACTGACTCGATAATGAAACGTTCTTTAATCCCCAACACTCCCCAGCACTCATCTTCCAGACACAGCACTCACCCCACAACTCAGTATTGCTTCACTCTGCCCTATTCTACCTGCAGCAGCTATCTATGCATTAGAAAATAAACTAATAACTACACCTGACAAGTTAAACCAGCTACAGCTCCTCCAGCCCCCAGTAAAACTTACCTTGCCTCTGCTCTTGTGACTGTGTATTCAAACCACAGGATGTTAGGAATGAGGCTGGTGTCTCGGATTAAAAAGAACTCTGAAATTGGCCTGGAAATGAACAAGGTGGTGAAAAGGGGAAATAATTAGGACTGTTTCTCCACCAAAATTTTGATCAAAATAAAAAAACAGCACAAACTGCTCCAGACTTAACACTATGCTATTACCCTTCAGTCTGGGAAAGAAGCTCCTTGTTAATTTCATAATAAATTTTAAAAAAACCCCACAATTTTGGGGTTTATATTTAAATGTCTTTACAATTTCACTAGGTTATGAGACATTCATTAGCAAAGTTCTGTTCTACTTGAAAAGCTTCTCCTGCTCTGCCACACCTCCCAACTTCAGCAGGGCTTCACAAATGGAACAGTTGCTTACACTTCCCCCACCCATATCAGGCAAAGCTATGTGATCCTTTGTATAGGCATGCACAAGAAAACCTGGAGGGATGAGCAGGTTACACAACACTGTATGCAAAACTGGAACAGAACCCAGGAATTCTCACTTCCAACATCTCTCACTTTGGCAGTTCATTGAAGTCTGAGCCGCCAATCTACAGCCGGGGCTTGCTTTAGAGGCTGAAGTATCTTTATGTTTGTTTTGCTTCAGATGCAAGGTACATGTTTTACACTAATGAGGAAGATTTTCTTTGGCCAGGTAGTTCTACCACACCTGTGTTACCAGCTCATTGCATGGGACTCGCTGAGCGAGCAAAACAGCAACCTACAGAATGCAGGCAAATAATGGCAGGAAAATAATGGCAGGAATAAAACCTCCACTGAATAAAGAGACTTACCATGCAGCTATCCTTGGGAAGAGAGGAGTTAGTATCTCTTGTGTGAAGGCAAACCAGGCTATGGCCATAATGCTGCCTGCCACACCTCCATATAAGACTTGGCTCCAGGTGTGGTAAAGCAAATAAACCCTGCAGTGGGAGAGAAGAGTCACCAGACAGGCTTTAACACAAGAGGCTGCCTGACTCAAGGGCTGATGCTTCACTGGACCCTCAAACCTTCTGAGCAAGTTATCCTTCAGATGTTACAAGTGGATATCTTACTTTTTCATCAAAAAGCTGGCCAAAAAGTGGGGGAAAATGGGGAAAGCTGTCCTCCCTGCTACAGCAGTCTCAGCTTAACTCAATAACCTCCCCATTCTTCTTTATGCATCCTTGGATTAGCTGAGAACCATTACTGGTTCCCACAAAAGACTTTTCCAAAGCCCGTAACAGGACAAGTCCCCTCCAAGCCACCAAAGCAGGAGCTTAAAGGCTTTTAAGAACATAGACAGCATTTTTGCTACGATTTTGCCACCCCCAGACATAACAGCAAAAAGGCTGCACTGCCCCAGTGCGACTGTGCCTGAAGCCATTCAGAAACCTGCAGAAATGGTCTGCTGCACGAGCTACAGGAGTCACACTCCAAATTCTTTTCACCTACATATCATAAAGCCATTAAGATCATTTTATCTGACCCTCTGCCTAGCACAGGCCACTGGATATCCTCAAATTAATTTTTATTTGAATTAAACCATATATCACTTAGGAAACTGTCCTGTCAGAATTTTAAAAATAACGAAGAATAATCAGCTCTAGTGTAGAGTCAACTGTGCCAACAGTTAATTTCTTTCTGTGGAAAACACAGCCTTATTTCTAGCCTGAATTTGTCTGGTTTCCAATCACTGGAGCTCACTTTATGTGTCTCTCTCTATACATATATACACACACACACATATATATATATTAAACTACTAAAGGGAAAAAATCATTATCAAAGTCTCATTTTCTTTATTTTCTTTCTATTATTATTTCTTTCTATTATTTCTTTTCTTTATTTTCTTTACTGCGAGTCAAACAGTTGTAAATGTTTTTATTAACTAATGCTCAAGCAAAACAATCAGATTGATCAGCTGTAGCAACCCACATGCTGCAGAGGCTGCTGTGCCAAGGCATGGTGCAATGCTCTCATGATTAGTGCCAGGAAGAGGGCAAGGCAGTGAGGCCAGAGCGTGGCAATGGAGCTGGTGGGGAATTGGTACAAGCTCAGCTCATCTTGGGTTTATAAATGCTCCTGAAGCACCACACACGTGGCACCTTTGCTTATTTGAAGGCTCTCACACAGCAACTTCTGCAAAGCTCTGACTTGTACAGCGCAGTCGTCGAGGATTAGATCAGAAATGCAGGGGAATGACAGGTCTGCTGGAGGCCACAGGACTGTATGAGAGCATAAGACAAACAATTGCTCCATACCTACTATATGAGACTAGCAAAGCCACTGTGACGAGGCAGATGGACAGCACGTGTCGCCATAGTAAATCCAGAAACCTTGCATTGTTTGTTTGGTGCATTCTGAAAGAGATGGAGAGCGATTAGCACGGTGGCAGGGAGCTGAGCCATCCTTATCTCTGTTGTATCTCTGAAACCCTATGAAAGCTCTACTCCAGTGGGGTCACGGGCAGCTCAGTACCATCCCAGCAGCAATCTGTCCCACTGGCAGCAGTTAAAGAGAAGCCAGAAAGCCACACTTCAACTGTTAATGGGGATTGCTGTGATGGAAGGCAGAATGCTCAGTTACTGCAACTGATGGGAAAGGCACATGCTGAGCATCTGCAACAGGGAGTCGAGACATCTGAGTCTCTCCATCATTCACAAAGCTGGGAGGGAGCCATCTATTCCAGGTGTTTCAACCCATTAACAGCCAAAACCTGACAGTGAATTTTTTTACCTGAAATAAAGGAACAGAAAGGAATAGACAGAGAAAAACCACATGAATTGGGAGTGGCTGGACGGCATCCCGTATTTTGTGGTCACTGTTGAATGGGTTCCTGGGAAGAGAAGAAGAAAGAGTATGGTCAAGGTCTCCTCTGTACATAGCAGCTGTAACACTCCAGACGTGAAGTCAGACCACATGAGTTCACAGGACACATCTCTGCCAGCCTTCTGACACCCAAACACCCAAAGCCAACATGAGGCAAAGGGGAAAAAGCCCTCTAACCCCCCCCTCCCAGTCAGCATTCCACTCAAAACTCAACCAACCCCACGAATCAATGGGCCACACTGTACCTTCACAGGGCCGAGGCTCCCGGATTACATGTTTTAGTAACCAGTTCACTCCTTCGTTGAATGCCAGCCCTCCCAAGAAAGAGATCTGTGAAGGCAAGACAACTGTGTCACCCCATCTAAAAGATCCAGCTACTCACCAAGCTCCCTCTGGTGAGAAAACCCCAAAACGTGTATTTCTAATTTTCTTTTCTGACTACTAGAGTTAACACCAATGGCTTCAAAATTCTCTGCCTGAGGCAGAAAAGCATTGCTTTGCTTTTTCAGCCCACTTTGTGTGGCAACACATTGTGTGTGTGCAGCTTTTCAGCAGATGACACCCAGAAAGAGACAAAAACGACACTGTGTAGCAATACTTCCACCAGTGAGTGTAAAAAGTGACATTTTTCCTCCCAGGGCAGGCTTGAAGGGATTGTCTTTCCCCAGTGAACAGCAGGGGGAGTCCACACACTGTTATTTCGATAAATAGCTTAAAAAAAAAAGATGACTTTTGAGGCTTTCTGGCTTTTCCCTTAATGAATATTTTCAGTCTAAAATGAAGTCACATTCTGAACTGAGCCAGCCTGGTAGCATTCAGTTTTGCTCCTTAATTCCACAGTCCATATAACTCCCCTACACCAGTGCTGCTGTGGTTATCAAATTCCCAGCTGGGGATGATGCTCTGCCTCCTTAATGCTCAGTCCCATTCCAGATGATGGAGCAATTTTTCACTCCACATCATGAGCTACAGGTCAGGTTGCTGCAAGTCAGTCAGCACCTCCCTCCAGCTCAGTGGTGATTTCCCACAGAAAGAACTGGGAATCACCCTCAACACTTGTCTCGTTACGAACACCAAACAAGCTCCTGTACTGAAAAACCTATGAATTTGTGCAATGCTTACTCTAGCTCAGTCTCTCTTTTGGCCCAATAAGAAACCTCTGGGTTGCCAAAATTCAACAGCTGCTTCTCCCAGCTAGCATCAGCTTGGGAACCCAGAAGTCCGATTCCCAGGTCCCTTGAGCCACTGGTTCCCATGGCACCATGGCCCGACATCAGAAATCTGCTGCCAAAATCCTTTAATTGGCTCCTATTTTATCTGTTTACTGAGGGCAAATGTTACAAGAGGTTTATACCTTCTAAAGGGAATTTATCCAAGCCTCTGATTCCCAACTACCTGCCAGAGCACACCCGAAAGCATTATGTAGTACAAAAAAGGCCCTTATTGGCCACTTGGACAAAAGAAAAATCTCTTCTGTCGCTGGTATTCGATTCCCAGCTGGGAAGCTGCCCTTAGAGACAGATCCACTCCTTGGGAATCTGTAGATTTTATTTTGTATCCCCTTTTCTGCCTTGGTAGTTCAAAGTACATCCTACTGAGTTAGACACCATCTTCTGCATGCGCTGTCCATCTTGCAGGAACCTACTAGTGCTATGATCCTACTGGATCTTGGGAGTGTTCCTGCTCTGCAACAGCATTCTTCAGCTCCTCGGACATCTATCCCAATGTTTTTGGACAGATAATGCCCAAAACAAACCACAGAGTAACAGAGAAGTCAGCAAAGGCTAAGCAGTCTTTTAACCTGGTACAGGTGATAAGTGTCTCCTGCTGTTCTTTAGCAGGAACATCACATTACCTAAGCTTGCTCTTTAAAGTGAGAAAAAAAAAGTGTGAATAGGAGCACCAGGTGACAAGGGAAAAGACTTTTGCCATAAGGAGGAGCTGGGGAGGGAGGGAAGGACTCACCGTGTGCAGCTCTCTCTTGAATATGATGAGTGTTACAAAGCCAACAATAATGAATATTGGACCAAGACTCAAATAAGCTAAAAGCTGACCAGAGAAGTCACCTGGGGAAACAAACAAGAGAAACAAATCAGTTTGAACTTCACAGGCACTTGCCTGCCACCAGAGCGTGGGTCAGCTGGGAAGCACTGAGAGCAGGGGGGCAAGCTCAGCACCGCAGAGGTCTCCGCTGTGCTGACTGACCATGGCTGCTCCAGCCCCAGAGGAGAGGGTGAACAGCACTGCTCACATGCACGTTGGAAAGCAGAGATGAGAGGAGCTTGGCCTTGTTCTGCTGAGATTACTGCCAGCCAATTTACAACGATGGCCACGGGTGCGGGCCCAGAGTCCCTGCAATCCAACATGAGCACAGGCTGCTGCAGAGAGGCAGCATCTCTCCCTCCCCCTCATCCACATCACCTCCCTGTGCCAGCAATTACCAGTAAACACTCCCCAAACAAACCCTTTCCCACTCCCTTACTAGAATGGATTAGTTTTCAGCTGGATCAGCTCCCTAATCTGTCTCACCATGCATCTGCATGAACACTGGCATTAGCAGAACGGGGAGGAAATCAAGAGCTGAACACGGTGGGAGATGAAGGGGGAAAAAGGAGACTGCTTTTACTCAGCAGCCCACTTGAACCACACAGAAGTGATTTTGGGCCTCCACCCCAAATAACTAACATCTAGTTATCCCCCAGTGAGAACTGGGGAGCCATAATGGGACCTCACAAGAGGTCATGAGGTACCTCAAAACCTTTATCCCAGACACAGAAATAGGCAAACACCAGTTAAGAGCAGCTATGTACTTTGACCTAAGTTTCTCTTGCTTCTGTCCCCTGAAAAAGGACACACAGAGAAGTATTTGGAGAGGGTATGTCAGCATAGATTCCAATGAAACAAAAAAATGAGAGCAATTTAGCTCCAAGATCAGCAATTCACATCAGGAGGGTGAGAACGATGTCAGGGAACCCTTGAAGACAGGAGCCACCATAAACATGAACCCAGTGAGCAACTTAAGAGACAGTGTACTTGCTATATTGCTTCTCAGAGCCTAAATCTCCTCCATCCCCTCACTGAACACAAAAGGATCAGCCCCCACATAAATCCATCCTTCCTCCCTCCTCTCAGAAAGAACCAGGATGCCTCTGCAAGGCTGAGCGTTGGACTCATTCCTAGATCAATTCCACTGCAAAATATGGAGCCTCCCCAGCCCACGCACCCACATTTTAAACCAGCACTTGGCAAAACGGACTTTAACCTCCAGCTCTGAGTACTGGAACTGATTGAAATAAAAAAAAAAAAAGAAGTTATTGCACTGCTACAAAGTTCACTCTGCTGATGTTCTTGCCACATAATTGTGGTTACATCAGGTACAGTGCACACGTCCTTCTCAAATTCCAGGCTCTGGGTTAGATCTGGGAACCAGAGATACCATCAGCCTGGATCACTTGCAGGAGTGTTGCTTGCAACACCAGTGAAACCAGGACGAGTCGGAGGACAAACACCCAACACCACTGGGGTTTCACTGAAGTGAGCTTCTGGTTTGGTTTTAACCTGAAAAGCGTTATAAGACACTGGATTTAAAACTTTTCTTGCACCATATGGCAGGTTTGCCTTGCATCAGGTGGCTTCCAAGTGCTCCCAAAGCACAAGGATGCATTATGGTGATGCAAAGTGGATGTAAGTGACAGCACCGATTACCTGGCAATACAGAGTCAAGCCTTTCATGGTAGTACACAAATCACAAACTCTCAATGAAATGAATCCTGTCCTAAATGATGGGGGAATTCACGAGACAAGCCACCAGATGATCAAAACTACTCTGACCTTCCCAATGGTCCTAAATGATGGGGGAATTCATGAGACAAGCCACCAGATGATCAAAACTACTCTGACCTTCCCAATGGTCCTAAATGATGGGGGAATTCATGAGACAAGCCACCAGATGATCAAAACTACTCTGAATGCCTTCCCAATGGTCTCAGTTCCAGGGTTACCAGCCAAAGACAGCCCATCATTGAGGAATCACCATGTTTCAGATCACTCATGCTGTTCATCCATGGCACATAAAGGCTTAGCACTTCAAGGCTAAAAGCCATAATTTTGTCCAGTAGGAACCAAACCAGGTTATTTATCCTCTCAGGGGGGGTTCTATTTCTTGCACAAATGATGGAAGAACACTTAAGGAAGTTGTCTTTTAGTTGAAATAGCATCAGGAGCACCAAACTCCGGATCCTCCATGATGTTATATGATAACACATTCAATAACTCAAGCCACCCCAGCTTCCCTGGCAATCCACACTGGCACCAGAGGTGGAGAACCAGAAACCATCGCTCCCAGATGCTGCCTGCAGGCAGAGGACCAAGTCCTCTACTCACGACAATCTCAACCCAACAGCTCCCCAAATATTTCAGCTGTCCATTTAAAATAGAACAGAGATAGCATTGATAATATTTCCCATTGCTGTGGGAAAATCAAACAGAATCCTATTCTGAAGCTGCACTTTCTAGGGGAGGAGACAAATAAACAGCTGTGGAGTAACTGAAGGCAGCACCACTGCTCTGCCCTGGGAGCCACACCAGGAGCTCACTGAGGCCACCACAAATGCACTCCCTGGGAGAGCAGCTCAGTGCAAAGCTGCATGAACCTTTCTCTAACAATTAATTTTTCATCATTTTACTAAACTTGAGAATTTTAAAGCGATTCCTCCAATCAGCAGGGACAGAGACAAAACCTTTGGGAAAAAAATGCAAAAGGAAAACCTATTTAATATATAACTTGGGTTTCATTTTGGCTTGAATTCTGCTTTTTAAAGTCCAGCCTTCCCTGGGCATCATCTGAAGCTCGAGAAGCAAAAATAAAAAAGCCAACTACCTCATTTTCAGGCACCCAAGAGATAAATAGGTAGGACTATATATAGCTCAGGAGCATGCTGTTTTTTTCAGCCTTCATTCAGCATCTACTTCTGCTCCAATTCAGCATTTTACCCAGCATGCTTTCAGTGGAAATATCGGAGCTTTACAACACCAGCTTAACCTGTATGTGATGTAAAAACGTGAACCAACAGCACTCTAACCACATCCTACCACAAGATCTAGCTTTACCACTGTCACCACTGCTTCCCATTGAAGCATCTATTTGTGGCACAGCTGCTGGTGGCATATTTTGACTCAATGCATGTGTGCAAGTTGCACAGTGCAATGCAGTGTGTGTGTGTGTGTCACACGTGTTTACACCAGTGAATATTCATGATGGATCGGCATCTCCTCTGCTTGCACAGATCCTGACATCACGGAGCTGTAGGACAGTAAAAATATCTTCAGGATGTTTTAAATTGTGGCAGAAAAGGCACACAGACAGGAAACTTCTGCAGGGAGATTAAACATAAAGCCCCGCGTTAAAGAAGCCCAACGACTGAGCGGTATCTGCTGCTTCCAGCAGATGTTACAGCCATGAAATGAGCCCTACCCAGGGATCACAGCACGGGTTCCTACAGGAGTGCCACGTGCTGATACTGAATAGCAGCAAGATCTGCTGAGCCAAAGCACACAGACAGCCCAAGCACCTTTGCTCTGATGCACCTTGTCACCGAGGGGTTGACTCTCCACGCTTGCCTCTGCCACCCTTCACCACTGAGCTAACGAGAAGGTTCTCTGCCCTTGTGCAGGGAAAGGCTTGGCACACCAGGGTTCTCTCCTTGAAGAATCTGTCCAACGTGAGGAGCTCCATAAGGTCCCAGAGCTTTAAGAATCCCAGCTGCATTGAAGAGAGGAAGTTTTTTTTTTTCCCTTTTCTCTAAATAATAATAATAAAAAACCCCAAACAAACCAGGAACTCGATGTTTCTCCAGTAAAACTCACCCTACAAACAGGAAGTCCCTGAAGATGAGTTTTAAGTCTGCAACACGAAGTCACCCCATGCAAAGCAATGCACAGGGGAAAAAACAAACCTAATTATAAACAACACGACAGGATTGGGGTTAGTTGTTATCAAACAAAAAACCCTCAGGCTGAGGGTGAGCCAGTATCTTCAGAGTAGGACCCAATGCTCTGCAGCAGCCATAAAGGCAAGAAGAACGTTTTTAAGAACAAAAACTGCTGTTATTTATTATGAGATTCTGGTGTTACCATCGAAAAAGAGACAGCGAACAAAGGAAAGGGGACAAAGATAACAAGCATAAAACTGCAGCTTCAGGAAATATCAAGTAACTCAGGTTTCCAGCTGAAAAAGGAAAACAGGATACAACAGTTCTATAGAATCAGGAATGATATGGAGAAATGGGCAGCAGGGATTCGTTACCTCTCACTGCATACGAGATAGGGAGTAACTGATGAAGTTACCGAGCAGTGGGCTTAAAAGCAGAATAGAAACAAGAACCACATGAGGTTACACAGCTCAGTGCCAAAGATACGGCGAGATCTGAAGCAGAAATGGGTTCAAAGAGCAATCAGACATATTCAGAGTATAAATTTTATATATCCATCAAAGGACTTAACGATCCTGATGCAATCACGGGCTGATTACTGGAAGGACACACAGAAGGATCACTCCTGTGCCAGACCATGCCTGGATCTCACCAAAGCACAACTGCTGCTAGCAAAACCTCCAGGACCAAGCATTCCTGACAGTAATATCAGGGCAATATCTTTAAAGATTGCCCCCTTCAGCAGCATACTTTAACACACTCCCAAGTAACACCACCACTGTTGGTTTCTTCTCCCTGTAGCTGATCTTGATTTTTCAGTTAGGTCTCCGAGTCCCCAGTACTCACACCAGTTTGCAGCTGGCTGCCACAGCTCTCACCCGCTGTTTCTCATTTGCTCTTGCTCCAAGTGAACCTGGCAGAAAGCTCCAGGGAACTGAGGAGCCACGCAAGCAGCAAGGCTGGGTGTTTGGTGGCTTGCATGGTATTGCTATTGATAAGGGAACAACAGATGAAGATGAGCACCCTCCTGGAGACACCTCTCCCCTTCACAACAACAAGAAGCAGCCAAATAATGGGCTTCATCTACCAGAGACAAACCAGCAGTGACTGCTCTTCACCTGGAACCACCACTCCTGGCAGATGGAAGCTGGGATGACAGCAGTTCCACACTGGAAGTCTTTAAAGACAGGAGATTTTAAGAGCCACTTGCCACAGTGGCTCAACACACTGCACTCCGGGCCAGCAGCCCCTGGGCTCAGCCAAGAACAAGAAATGTTTGCCACACAACACGCCAAGGCAGCTTAATAATTCATGTTGGTAAAAGCAGGATCTGTTTCTCGTTCTGACCCCTCTCCATCAGCACAAGGCCGCATTAATTCCACCGTGCTGAGCACACTGCCAGCATCACTATTTTATAAGTGTACATTATCCAGCAGCTTTACAGAATCATAGAATCATTAGGGTTGGAAGGGACCTCCAGGGTCATCAAGTCCAACCTTTATCCCATCATATTCCTGACCATCAGACCATGGCCTCAAGTGCCTCATCAACCTGTTTTTTGAACACCCCCAGGGACGGTGACTCCACCACCTCCCTGGGCAGCCCATTCCAGTGCCCAACCACCCTCCCAGCAAAGAACTTCTTCCTAATCTCCAACCTAAACTTCCCCTGATGGAACTTGAGGCCATTTATGGACCTGGACTTCAGCTGCATACAGACAGAATGTAAACAGCTTTCTAAATCAAGTGGGTCCAGGTAAAAGCATCAGACCTGCCATCTTATTGCAACTAATTAATTTTGATCTAGAAAAATTCAGACACTTTTGTACCTCCAGCTGTTTCATTGTTCTACTCTGCACTTTGCAGGCTCCCACAATGTTTTATCCCAGAGGAACACAGTGTTCACCCCCTCAATACATAACCCCAATCTCAGTGGCCATTTACCCTCTCCACACAATAATCATCTCCCTTTGCCTGCAGGAAAGCACTCAACACAGAGAAAATAATCGTGTTATGTCACATCCTTGAAGATCTGACAGATTCCCCCCTTGTGGGGCGATCTCAGCCACCTTCATTTCCCAAACCACTCCAGTGGGATGCTCCATGGGCACTGCCAGGTTCAGATAAGGACAGGAGATACAAAGATGGATGCAGCAGTGCTACTGGAAAGATTATTCCCTCGCTCCCTCAGACTGTCACGTTAATGTATTTGAGATGGGGGATGGCTGAAGGATGTGCAGGGTGAAGGAAAACCCAAGACAGGAGGAAATACCAATCTTTCACATAAAATACCAGAGAAAAGCACCAAGCAGCCACGCTGTATTGCCAGCACCAAATCTTCTCAGTGTTGTCACATTTCCAGGCTTCTGGCTAGGTGGGTGCTTTCAACCCAGATCATCCCCAAACCCTCCAGAAGCTGTAGGTATTGCATTACAGAGAGGAGCTCTCATTCAGGCACTGGGATCCAGCTGGGATCCAGGACACACAGCGAGGATCTGACAAGCTCAGGCTTTGCCAGAACCAGCAAGAGTGAGAGCAGCATCAGCACCAGATGTGGATTTTGCCTGGATTGTCCAAACTGACACTGACATTTCACACTGTTGTTTCTATTGCCTCTGACTACAACAAGCAGCTAACAAACCAGCTTCCTCTCTAACCCCAAACAGCACAGCACCAAGCACCTGAGGAGCAGCTCCTGAAGACCAGTTACTAACTGGGCACTGCTTAGACAGCTGCTGTCTGAATACAGACACGGGTAGATTGGGGATTCATCCTACCACAGCATGGGCCAGGGTGCTGGGAGCCAGGGACACGGCACAGGACCTTGCAGACCCCATCAGTGCCACTGGGACATGGCACTGGACCTCTGCAGACCCCACCAGTGCCACTGGGACACGGCATAGGACCTCTGCAGACCCCACCAGTGCCACTGGGACAC
>VZRW01005699.1:68091-88663 GCA_013398125.1 Aegotheles bennettii
CCCGGCCCGGCCCAGCCCCGCGGCGGCCGCCCGGGAGGCGAAGCGGAGCCGTTACCTGCGGGATACTCGATGTGAGTGAGGGAGAGCGGCCGCAAGGGAGCGGGGAGCGAGCACTCCCCGACTGCGGCCATCTTACCCGGATACCGGGCTGGGTCAGCGCGGCCAATCGGAGAGCGCTTAAGGGGCGGTGCGACCAATGGGCGGGGGCACGGAAAGCGGCGGCCCAATGAGGCTGCGCCGCAGGTGAGGCGCCGGCCAACCCACAGCCACCCAATTAAAAATCCAACCTGGGGAGCGGAAGGGCCAATAGCCGGCTGGCGAGGGCGACCAATAGGAGGGGGACGCAGGTAGGGGAGGAGCCAATCGGAAGAAAGGCGGGCGTCACCGCGCGTTGTCATTGGCGAGAGGAGCGGTGCAGATTAGCCAATCACAGGCTGCCGCCAGCCCTCAGCCGAGCAGCTGCGGCGCTGGGGGGGTGCCCAGGGGCTGGGGAAGGGGCTCCTGGGCGCCTCGGCCCTCAAGATGGCGGCCGCTGCCTCAGCCCCTGCTGCCGCCTCACGGCCTCCCGCGGCAGGGGACGGGGCTGGGAGCTGCCTCCTCCTCTGGCCCCGCTGTCTACGAGCAAAACCCAACCCCCCTTACCTCACATCCCCCTTTTTGAGGGTTGAAAAGATGTGGGGTCAGTTTATAAACGGTATTACTGCAAGTACGACCAAAACCAGTATTATTTCACATTATTATTTTCACGTTTATCTCACAAATGATTAAGTGACACGGGCTGAGCTCTTAAAAACGTTTAGGGGTGTGTCCCGTTCCCCCCCCCCCATTTATTTTATTTTAAACTAACACTAGGAAAACACAAGATATTTACAGCCGCATCCCCTTTCCAGGCCTTTAAAGAACCAGCAGCTCCTGTGTGAACACGCACACAAAAATAAAATGTGAAATAAAACCCTCCCAGAACTTCCAGAGGCACCAGGATGCTGCCGTGACCCTGCACGTCCTTTAAAAGGCTCTGCAGAGGCCAGGCAACACCTGGTCCAGGTAATACCTTTTTTTTCCCCCCTCCCCAAATACCTCTGGCTACCCAAATAAACAAAAAAGACCAAAGTGAAATGAATATTCCCAGAGAACACTCCTTACCTGGGCAGCCCAACGAACAAGCAGAACACGATGGGTGCAGCACTTCAGGGGTGAGATACGTGAGCAGAGTTACACAGAAATGCTCGTGGAAGGCAAATACACCTTCAGACCAAATCACCGTGGTTAATTCCGTTAAAAAATAAATAAAAAGGAGAGAAAAATCAATATGCAAGAGCAGCACAAGAAGTGATAAACATAGGCAAGGCATTGCCTTTAATTTTTGCATGTCAGGAAAGCACACAGGCTGGGATTTCTATCCCTTAACACGTTCACCTTCAGTAAGATTTCAGAACAGGGAGAAAACTCCTTTGCCTTCAGTTGTAATACACCCGTTTGCAAGTAGCAATTATGATTATATCCCATTAATTTCAACAGTCTCTTCAAAGCCAATGCTCTTCCTGGCATCGCAAGAAGAAAAATAGCATCAAAGCCTTACTGTTTGGAAAGAAAGAGCAAATATTTACTGCAGAAGTTAAATTCATTGCAGAAGACTGCTACAAGGTAGCGTGAGTGATTTACTGCTTTCATTATTCGAGTTAAATAAATCTCCTCCTTTCCAAGCTATTGAATATAGAGTTACGCTGGCAGAGTGGATTACATTTGATCTATGTACCATGACAAGCACTGAAAATTGTGGGCTTCATTGCTACGTTCACCCACTCCTTCCTGAACAGAAGAAGAAAGTGTCAATACACGGAGCAGCCTTTGCTCTGCTCCACCAGCACAAGAAAAGCACAAAGCTGCTCTGGAGATGTAATGAGTATACAGTCTGACACCATGGAAACGGAGATAAACTCCTTTTAACTCTTTCAACCAACCCTCAGGGTGTGGCACCAGACTAAAAATTTTCCTATTCATGAACATTTTATTTGCATAGATCAGCTCATGACAGGCTTGCATTAATGCTAACCGAGGCTTATTTTTTTATTTTTAAGAGTATGGATGAAATCTTAATCACCGAGGGAGCAAACAGCCCATGGGATTCAATCTGGTTTGTGTATCATTTGAAAATGAAAGTATTTAAACATCCTGTAATTGCTTCAGCAGAGCAAGATGAGTTTCCTGCATTGCTCAGCAGATGGGCATCTCTGATATCAACCCGCAGTCTTTACTCTGGGTTTCTTTCACATCGTTTGGGAGGCTGATAAGTATGCTGCAAGGACTTTGACAAGGTTTAAGAGATTCTGCTCCTCACTGGGATTTCTGTTATCACTTGATCAGTCTGCTCGCCTACCCACACCACACCCAAACACAATCAAACCACCAGAGAAAGAGAAAAATCCGAAAAATGAAACCCCACAGTTTGCAACCACTGCTCAAAGTGCAATGTGTCATCTTATTTATTTTACAGCCTGCTTCATCTACAGACTTGTCTTGAGCAGAACCAGGAAGACTCCCCTGCAAACAACACCCTTCAGTTTACTTGCTGCCAGCATTTTGACTCTAGGAAGAGGGAGCCTTGTTTCACACACCTCTAGCACCAAGTTGTCACCACAACTGTTACCTAAATCAGATACCAAAGCCTTGGAGTTTCTAGCAAGTTTCTCCAGGAAATTTAGAAACAAAAACCACAATCGTGAGGGAAAGTTTTATTTGACTTGTAATGCCCACATCCTAAGATTAAAGGTATTTTAGAAAATTAAAAATTAGCTGCAAAGTAAAAGAGAGAAGCAAAACAAGAACAGTTTTTACACCCTTAGGAAATGAAGAAAAAATAGGCACAAGTTTACATTCATTAGCTTGATATGGCAGAGGAATGTTCTACTGAAGAGGGGTAAATAAAATCCTGCTTTCCCACCTCCTGGTATGAATGAGACAGCACAAGTCATGCTCTTCAAAGCCACACTGATCTCTTAGATGCAAGAAGGCAGATTTTTTCCTCATACTTTTTTTATTAATGCATTTGTGCTTTAAAGATCATAAAGACCCTCCTAGAGCCACTTGGTGTAGTCCCTACATACACACCGAAGTACTGAGTACGTACTTTAACCACTGGTGCAGCTTGTTACAGCCTCCACATAAAAACTGAAAGTCATGCATATCTGAAATTCTGTTTAAGCATCAGAAATATTGAAGGATTTTATTTTATAGCTGCTAAACCACTTTAAATCCCCAGTAGTGTTAAAATCTTGCAAGTGTCAGCCCGGGATGATTTAACCCCTTGAGAATAAGGGTTCATTATAAAAAAAGGGCAAATATCTTATCTCTAGAGATTCTACTGGAATACATATCTCGTCTGCTACTAATACTGAAGAATTTCCTTTGCTAAACACAATATGCTGGGGACAGAAGGATTTTCTAGCCATCTTTTACAAAGCCAGAGGGCAGGCAGTTGTTCCATCATAACCTTTTACTCTGCCCTGCAGAACAGATGAGCACAAGGTGGTTGCTATTTCAGCCAAGCCCTGCGCTGGGTGGGATCAGTGGGAGCAGCCTGAGCCCCTGCTTGGGGTTGCAGCCAAAGGAGCTGAATGCAGCAGGTCACTGACCACCACCCTCAGGGCAGGGAGAGCTTCTTCCACAGGAACAGCTCCTCTGAACCCGCTGATCTGAACAGTACCCTTCAGAGGCTGCAAACACCCTTCTTCTGCCTTTCCAGCTACACTGGGGTTGGGGAAGGAGAAAGAGCAGCAATGAATAGCATGAGGGGGAGCATAGAGAAGTTTACCATCCTCCCCAGTAAGGAGAAAATCAGTTTATCTCAGCAGACATCCCTGGCTTGTGCAGGAGCAAGTTAGTGTGGGCAGGTGGAGGGGGAGAACTCAACCTTCCAGAAGTTGTGAATGTTCTCGAGGAAGATCCCCCTTTACCTTCACTGGGAGGACGCTGTACCCTGTTTGCACTAAGGGCTGAGGAAAGGCATAATGCTGTGATAAAGCTGCCTTTCTTCCATTTGTTTGGTTAGGAATTTACATTTTCTTAACTGAGAAAGCCGCAGGGCAAGTTAGTGCTTGCTTCACCGGGATCCTGCCTCAGTGTGCTCTCCTGCAAGGATGCAAAGAGACCAAATTTAGCAGCCAGTGTCCTCGTCTGTACACAAAGCAGGGCTGCTGCCCCAAGCACTGAGCCCAAAAGACACTCAAAGCAGTAAATCACACACATAAAACAACTCTACACATAAAGCAACTATAAAAATGAGAAGGTAACAGCATTGATTGTTTTGAATTACAATCCACCTTATTACATTAATCTTCACATTTTAGCATCATTTTTTAACCACTGTACAAAGCTGCTGAAGTTCTTTCTTCTAAACCAGCCATACAAGAGCACAAAGCACTATAAACATTTGTTTTTTGGCAAAGTAACTTGCTTTCAGAATGTAACATACTTTTGAATCACAGTTTACATACAGCAGGTGTGTTGTGCCAATACATCCTGTTTCTCCTCTCAGTGCATGCTGCCAGGAGCAAGACACATCAGAGACCTTTCCTAGTTTCAATTGCTGTCTCTTAAATCCTTCTCGTAACAGTTTATTCCATGCAGCCTCACTGGGGTCAGCTGCTCCTCACTTCTGCCTCGGCACTGCCTTGTTTATTGCATTAATCTGGTGGTCAGGATAAGCCACATCAGCCTGATGTGCTTACAGAGCAACAGATGTTGTATGCTCTACACCTAACCTCTTGCAAGCATCTCGGGAGCATTTATCTAATCCTTTTACATCCTACTTTTTACTTTTTTCCCCTGCTTAATTCCTTCCTGCTTTCACCAGCAGAATCCACATTAGATAGCTGAAGAGGAAGAGAAGACATTTGTATTCTCCAAACCCGTGCACTGACTTTCCAGTCATATGGAAACTCCAGATTCTGATGTACTCTTTTTCCCTTGCAAAAACATGGCTAGATAAGGCTTACGCCTTTTACCTGGAGCAAACACAAGGGATAACTAACCAGGCTGGAAAAGAAACAGCAAAGCTTGTGTTTTTGTGGAAGTCCTTGTTTTCTTCTCCCTGAAGACCTCCTCAATCTGAGACTGTGGATTGAAACAGGAGAAAGCACAGGCTGGATCCTCACCCTTCATCTGTGGCCTTGCACCCACAGAGGACTCAGCAAACCACTGCAAACCTCACACAAAAGTCAGGACTGTCTCGAGTCCAGCGCGCTCCACTGCTGCTATCCTATGCTTATATCCAACTCAGCAGCCAGGGCTCAGGTGCTGGCTGTGCAGTCAGGATCACATCATTTGAGAAGAGCCCATCCCAGCACCACAAAGTCATACGTACACACACATTTGATCTATATATATATATATATTTGATTTATATATATATATTTGATCTATACCCCAAACTGCTATTTCTTAGGACCAACTGACTATAAAGAGTTGTTTCCTCTCTAGCAGCTCGATCCCAGCTCTCCAGCTGTCTGCACACACAACCCCTTTTGTACAGCACGTCCAACATCTGCACTTCTTCCTACCTTCTGCATAACAGGAACAGGCACCATGCTATACCGGTTCCCTCTGCCTGTGTACACCCCACACCTCCTACCCAACAAAAACTGCTGCTGGCTCATTCTGAAACACAGCAAGGCACTTTGATGGATGCTGAAGACTTTGTGCATGCACAGGCAGGATGCAAACCCTCCTTTCTCCTCACACCAGCTCGCCTTAGGGGCAAACACAGACCTCAGCAATCTCCTAAGCGAGGGCAACCACAGCACAGAGCTCATCATCTGGCCTGCAAAGAGCAGCAACAGGGAACAGACCAACTTCCTTAGAGCTTCAGATCAGTTACAAAAGTCTGCGTTTCACTTCAGTGCTTTACAGAAGTATTTCTTCCTCCCTGGGAAAGAAATCTTTGCTAGTCACATTGCATGTGTTAACACACATAAGGTAAAAATCAGCAATAATGTCTGTGGAAACACAGCAGAGAAGAACGATAATAAAAATCCCAAAGTAAACAGAGCCTCCTTGAGAAGCCAAGGGTCAAGTGGACAATTTGCCAATGATGTTCCTGCTCCCACACACAATGGTAAACGTCAGGGATTATCTCCCAGAAAGCACACAGGCGAAATGGGTACAATATGTTGCCCTATCCAAGGGGATTGGGCAAAAATCTGGGCCCAGGCAGTTCGTGGTTTATATGACACATTAAAAATAACAATAATAAAAAGAACAGGAAGGTGGAACAAAGAAGAAATTCAAACCATAAGCTGGCAAGTGGTCCTGGATCCATCCCAGCAAACACTACTGGCTACAAAAAGCAGAAGGTCCCACCACGCTGCTGTGTGTCGAGAGAAGTCTTGCTGCCACCACTGTACATTGCAGATAGTTTTATCCATCTCTGGGAAGAAAAAGGTCCTTGTACAAAATTGTTTTCCTGCCCTGATTCACGTCAGATGAGCTCCTTCAGTGGCTCACTGTCACCAGGAAGCGTGCCGTTCATCTCGGGGGAAGTCTCAGTGCCCAGATATCCCAAGAGGATCTCACTGCGCCGCCGCGACAGCTGCAGAATGTCTTCTGCCAGCGACTGCACTGTTGTGTATCTCACGTTGTCCAAATTAAACATGTCCTTCAGATATTGTACTATCTGGTGCTGCAAAGACAAAGAGTTTTGCAGTAAGGAGACCTCCTCCCACCTGCCAATCCCAGCTGCCTGGACTGCAGCAAGCAGACAACCCCGTAAGAGATTTTGCACGTCTGCCATCTGAGCACAGATCTCCTTCAGGCTGGGTATTGCTTTTGTGGCTAGATCCCCTCATGCCTCTGTAACAGGACAGCAGAGCTCCTTAAATCAGGAAAGCAATGCTGATGTCCATGGCAACATCCACACAAACATTTAATGAACGCAATACAGCTTCTCGTGATATTATCTACAAGAACAAGAGGATTTAGGCTTTAAGATTAAATATGTAACCTGCAATATCCCAGGTACTCTTAGACAAGATATTCTCAGCATATGCACCTGTAGTCTTTTCTGATACTAATGATATAAATTCATCTCATCACACAGCTTCACTAACAGCTATGGTAAATTGTGCTGAAAATTCTTATCAACCTGAATTCAGCAATCTACATATCAAAAAATAGTGATTTTTAGAAGGCTTTTTTGTACAGAGCCCGGTTTCTTAATGCCCCAACAGTCACCAAAAGCACACATCTGCAGCTTTAAGCCAGAACACACAGCAGGAGTCGCACACAGATTAGGTACAGAAAAAGCTATCTTACCTTGAAGAAACTGCAGACTTCAGACAGGTGCTGCTTGGGCCCCAGAAAACCAAAGGCTAGAACAGGACTGACATGCTCCGATACGGAGTAGAAATGAGAGATAAAGCCATCTGGTACCTGCCATGGGGAAGGAAAGAATCAGTAGGCCTTGGTTCTCAAGACAGAATTATCAGCTTATTCTACATCAGTTAGCAAATTCCCTGCCAGAAAGCACCATGCTTCAGTAACTGAAGTTGAGAGCTACTTAAGAACACCTCTTCCTGCAGAATTACATTTATCTTTCAGATCCTTTGAAGGATGACCAGAGCTTTCTATCTTCCTGTTTCTAAACTATTATTTCAGGAGGGAAATAAATAAATAGAAGAAAATTAAGGGCAACCATTTTAGAAGTCTTTATAGACTCTGTACCAGCAAAGGGCATGCAAATATCCAAGACAGAGCTACTGCACAACAGCACCAACACAGGCTCCAAAGCCCTCCTTTCTCTTTGTACCACCTCACAAGGCAACCCCAGTCATACCAGCTGGCTGTGGGATAGGAGTTGAGAACTTGCCAGAGGCCACAGACCCCGTAGCAGAACTAGGGTTGTGAAGTTGTGGCTTCCTGTTCCCCAGGTCCATGAACTCATCTGCTGAGATACTTCAGAAAGCCACAGATTTAAGGGAGCATTGAGTAACAGTCAGCAGTCAGCGCCAGGAAGCAGGGAAATGGATGAGCCATTCATTGTGCTGCCAGCAGGGAAACTGTGGTTCAGGAGCAGCCCCTTGTTGCTTGGTGTCTGTGACCATTCTTACGGTACTGCGAGCAGGGAGAGGGAATACCAGACAGGCAATGTTGTCTTTTGAATCCTCACATTAAGAAAAAGGAAGAATAAGCTCAGACTGATTCAGTAAAACACTGGCATGGCACTGGAGCAATGACAGCAGGACCCCAGTGCTCTAAAGCATCACAAAGAATGTGATTCAGTTCAGTCTTACACCACTCAGATTTTGTATTTTGTCAAGATCTAGGTGTTATCTTCTCAGCTTCAAGTACATTCCTTTCTTTCCCTTTTAATTAATTTTGCTTACCATCAGAAGCCTCCTTTTTGCTTTCAGAACTGACCAGCAGGCAGTTGCTAGAGCCTACGATTAACAGAGAGAGACCAGCAGTTACTGGGATTACTTTTCAAAAAGTACCAACACATGGCCACCAAAATATCAAAGCAGTGCCCCTTTCATGCCAACAACTCTGAAATTAGGGCCAAGACTGAAGTGAACTGGAAGCAGATTCACCCATTCCAGATCCATTCTAGAAAAGCAAAGGTGGTTTTGAAGATGGCTGATATGATCTGACATAGTTGCCAAACACCCTGGAGTGCAGACAGCTGTTAAAAGGTGCCTCCCAACCCTCTCCTTCTCAGTCTTGAATACGCAGCTGGGGGCCAGGACCAGAGGAAAGTGCTTGCTATTTGAACCTCAGTGTCTGCTGAGGTACCACCAGAATGCATGGCCAGGTGCAAAAAAACCACACGTTTTTTCCCTACATTTTGATCCTCTTATTCTCATCCACGAAAATACACGTTGTCATCTTCTAACTTCTCCACAGCATCACTGATAAAGTCCTCTAGAGAAATAACTATTGCAGCCAACCAGACGCTTTCAAAATAAGGAACGCTTTTCTGCAAACAATTTACATGCACCAGAAGATTGTTGTTTAGAGCTCCAGGAAAGCATGGGATTTCTAAAGAGAAAATTCAGCTCAGCCAGGACAGCTGAGGTTATGCTCTTGTCTAGACTTGGCACTGCTCTCTCATGCTCAGCACGAGGACTCCCTGTGTCACTCACCGTCTCCTTGAAGCTGTCGGAGAGCCAGCGGTTGCGCAGCACAGCCAGCACGGATGAGGGTGGGTTCTCCAGATCCTCAAAAGCATCCATGAGGATGAAGTCCAGCACAATATCGAAGAAACTCATGCACACCACCTGTCAGAGAGCAGAACAGTCTGTAAAGGGAACAGGTTAAAAAAAAACAACAAACAAACCAAAACTGACTTCACTCTTTTGGTTTGAAACAACAAAATGTAACAAGATGAAGTACGCCATGCAATTGTATTTCAGCAGTGGCTCTTTCACTCCTGGGCTGCTCCTACATATCCATTAACTTCCAACTCCTCTGCAAATCTGTAGAGATAATGTCTTTACCAACCCCTCTTCCCTCCAGCTCCAGCTGAGTGGTCGGCCAGGTCTCTTGCTTCAGTGCGTAACGCAGCATCTCCTCGTAGCTTTCCAGAAAAGCTTTGGGATTCTGGGGCAGGAGAGAAACAAAACACTTCAGAAGGTACAACAACTGCACACACATTTCACCAAAGTTTGACTATTCCGTTTTGAACTATCGACATCAATGCATGCGACTGGGTCAAGGTTTTACACTCTTTGTGCAGAAGGAGATCATTTATTTCTGGGAGGCATGGATGGCCCCAGGCTCAGCAGCGACTCAAAGCACCTCTGTTGCTCCAGTTTCTATAAGGAAGTAGCTAGAGACCCCAGAGCACAAACTGATGGACTAACACTGTGCAAGCAATGATCTCCCTGTTCAGGGGATGATCAGAGACTAAGCCAGTGATCTGAGAACTGGTACATTGCTGATGCACAGCCTGGATTATCTTCCCCCTTTCCTATAGTCCTTGAGATGATGCTGATGCACAGCCTGTACCCTCTGTTTGCTACAGTGAGCGAAAAACTGTGAACAGGAGATGCACAGAGGGGCTCTTTCATGAGAATTTGGTTAAACAAGATTAAAAGCACAGGCATTTTATTTCTCACAATAGTCACCAGCATATAGATCAAGTTTTCTTCTTCTAACACACTGGACAAACTCTGGGTTGGGGTGGAGGAACAAGTGTCTCTGTGCTCAAGGCATGGCTTAGTTGTTATACAAACTTCTTACCTTTTCAGCTTTTGTCATCAGTCCTGTCACCATTTGTTTCCCAACCTCTCCAAAAAACAGTTGATTGCTTTCATCCTCCAGCAGCTCCTGCAAAGGGAACACAAGAAGTCTCCTGTGATCGCCTACACCCACAGAGATTCTGAGCTGGGAGGAAAACAGGACAGTACACAAAGCAGTGCAGTGCTGAAACCACCGATATCATTAACTTTTAATAAGCTGGAGTCCAGGAAATAAAACTGGTCTCTCCAGGATTAAGTTTAAAACTAGGCTGAAAGATGGGATGTAAGCAGCCAGACCAGAGGCACAGGAGCCACAGGGTGGCAGTGGGACCAGGGCACAAAAGCTGCTGTTCAGCCCCTAGACATTGCCAGGAAGACGACTGCAATAAGGAGAAGGAAACCTTGCTCCCCCACCTCAGAGGTTTGACTCCAGCCCAGCTGCAGCTCTTAAGCTGGAGTACCAGCTTCTGGGCAGCTCTTCCCAAACTTTAACTTCCCAGAACTTAAACCAGCATCAGTGCCCAAGCTGGACACAGAGACAAGGGGATTCTCTCTCTCCCTCTCCAGATCAAATTGATCAGGATAAGATTATAGAGTTAAGCAAGGGGAGCTTGGGTTGCTGTTGCTTCTGCTTCTACTTGCTCTAGAGAGACAAAGACTTCACCCCTGTACTGGTGGAGGAGAACGTGCTGCTGGCTGCAATGCACCACAGGAACCCGGGAGCCTCGAGTTGTCCTCACCTGGAAGGCCTGCCTGATGCAATGCAGCTTTGCAAGGAAATCCTGGTCACTGTAGCAGCCAAGGAGCTCTGTCCTAGAGGGCAAAGGGAAGGACTGCATAAATTTCAGCTCTCCTGATGTCTATGTCCCTACCAGCTACGGTCTTCTAAAAAAAATACAATCAATTCCCAGTCTGTCTCTAGGAGAAAGTAATAACTGCATTCCCTCTGGAATGGGTGACCAGAGCACCTCTGCAGAGGCTGTTACAGCACAGGACTGTGCCAGCCAGCCTCACAGAACACATTTCCCATCACTGATTTCCAGGGACAATTACCCTTTCTTAACACGTGTGTCCTAAAACCTTAGGCTAATTCCTTAGGGAGTCTGAACCAGCAGGAAGAATGCTGAGAGTTTCCAGCCCCAAAGGGTTATTCAGGTTACAGGACTGCTCAAAGACAAGTGATGTGATCGCACTGCTCAAAGGAGCCTCAACACAAGGACCCACAACTCCAGCTGGCACTTCACCTCAGCGTCCGGCACGCAACTTTCCCTTCTCTCACCAACTGCAGAGCTTCTTCATACGCCGCTACCGGCTTAGAGAGGTGGAATGGTATTTCCTCAAAGTGGAGAGAGTCAAAGAGCTGTAGAGATGGCAAAAGACATGGGAAGAACAAAATGATCTCGTTAAATATTTGCAAATACTCAGAAGCTGCACACAAGCAGGATGTGCCTTCTTCAGCTAGCAAACCTTTAGCAGTGCTCATTATTTCATGCAAATGTACTTCTTTTCCCACACGGTTCAAAACTGTCTCAGCTCTAACACAGCTCAATATCCCCTAAAATTTACACAACCAAGCCACATTCCATTAGATTTACAGTACTTTCCTAGCTGTTATGGCATGTTTTCTACAGTAGATAGGAAGATGACGTGGAAATGCTGGGTGGAAAGGGCTGCACCACGCCCCTCATTAAAAAGCTTTTCCTAATATCCATCATGAACCTCCCAGCTTGGGCTGTTGCTCCATGTTTTATAATCTCCCTCTCCCAAGATGTGTTTGGCTCCACTGCTATTGTGGTGCTCCTATGAGCAGCTTGGCTGTGACAACTCAGCTGAAACTTAAGTCACCTCTGCTGCAGAGAAGAAGGAGTCCTCAGAAATCGAGCTGTCTTCATCATCCGTCCGAAGCCGCAGTGACCCATCCGTCAGTGGAAGCATCAAAGTCTTCTCTGGAGGAGAGGAAGAAGCTGCATGTGTTGGAGTTTATGGACTACCCCTCTCTCTCCCACTCCCACAAACAGCACTTTGTCACTACTTCATTGCCTAGCTTACAGGAAAGACATAAAACCAAACAGGAAAGTGGCATTTTAATGCCCTTCTAACCCGGCTCCCATACCAAGGTCCAGCAGCATGCTGTCCGATGGGAGAGAGGACCCAAACTCTTCCTGGAGGTGGTAGGCTCGGTGCAGGAGGGACTCCAGCTTCTCAGCAAACTCCCTTCTCTGGGACTCTTCCTTAAACACACATGAATTCTGCCTTTAGTTAGCCAGCTGGGCAGAGACAGATTGACAGCACAAATATGGAAGGGAATTTTCAGTAAAATGGGATTTACAGTTTGCAGATTAAATGATTTAAAAAAAAAAAAAAAAGGGACTCATTAATCCTACAATGCAGCTAATAATGCAGGGGGAGGGAAGCTTCTACTCAGTCTATTCAAACCCTCTGGCTTTTTCCTGTTAAAAAAGGAAGAAAGAATTTAAGAACTTTAACCTGCCATCCAGAAGAACAGGTATTTTAGTGAGTTACAGATCACTTAATCCTCCCGACTCGTGACTTTAGCCTAATTTCAAGAGTGAATTGCATCAGAAAACCTGTGTTGAATACAACAGAGTAACCAGAACAGGATAACAGAGTAAGAGTCCTTGGACTAAGGTGCTGGGCATAAGCAAAGTTTGCTGTAAGCAGCACAAGAGATAATAAAAACAAAAGGGAGAAAAATAAGACTTACACAGCATCTTGCCTTCATGCCCCTGTGTCTGCATAAGTATCTCACCCAGAAGACACAAACATTAACAAGAAGCACAAAATCAAGCATTTTAAAATCAGTTTTAGAAATACTATAGGATTCTTCAAGGAGAAACAACAAGAGGATCCAGATTTCACTTGGATAAATATTATCCAGTACAAAAGATAAACATCCCACATGGTTACTCCACCAGGCCCTGTTTAAAAGAGGCTGGGAACACTTCTTGCCAGTGAGAACTCCCGGAGAGTTGGGAGTTTAGCTCTTTTCACAGTCCTGAGCCACAGCTGCTGCTCTTAGCTTTGTGGTTGCCTCTGAGCCATTCTAGTTTGGATCTCCTCTTCCCAGAGGTCTTCCCTGCATAGTCCTCAAGTCCAAGACAAGGCATTGTCCTAAAATACTGGTTTCTATAGCTGCAGGCTGTGCAAGTTACGCATCTCCCTGCTTTACCCATTAATATATGCAGAGAGCTGGTCCCTGCTTCTCCACCCAGCTTCCCAGGAAATGACAATGACCAAGATCTCCACTTTCAAATGCATTCAAAAGTTACAGACACACCACTGCCAGGCAAAAAGCTGTTTCTTCCTCCCGGGTGCTGTACTGGTTACAGACTTTTCCTACCGCAGCCTCTGCTACTGGAAGAGTTGCCTGACAGTGACTGACGTGATGCTGGAGGTGGGTAGGAAGGCTGGGGAATGAGAGGGCGAGACTTATTCAAAAGAAAAAGAAATTAAAAACACCCACTCACATTACATAAGGAAGCCACAGTTATAGACAGCTCTTAAACAAACAGTCTGGCCCGACTCTGCCCTTAATTTGCTCTTGTTTTAATCTACCAATTACTGCTTCCAGCACCCAGGATGCCTTTCAGCATGTTCCCCAGCAAGGGAAAAGTGAGGACCTACCTCTGGGATGTTCTCAGATATGCTCTCTTGCTGTTTCTTGCTGTCCCAGGGCACGGGGGTGCTGGTGCTAGCACTGTCCCTCTGCCTGATGGTCAGTGCCTGCTCCCATTTCTGCAGGGCCTCCTCAAACAGCTCCATGCCTGGCAATGCAACCAAACAGAAGCTACGAGAGTCCCAAGCCACTCAGGAACAAAGCAATACAGCACTAGACTTTGCTCACTCAAGACAATCCAGCCTCCCCCAAACTGATAAGAAAGAATAAATATAAAGAATAAATATATTCTATTTCTTTCCCTTTTAATTATGGTTTAATTTGGATTAGAAGCTAAGGAAAACATCCCCAAACTGGTTAAAGCATCAGTCATGTTACTTCCAAAATACTGCTCCCTGCACAAGGCAAGCCTGTTGCTCAAAGAACAGTGATTTGGAAGTAAATTGTTCACTGAGAAAACAGAGAAATCTTTCTGTAGGAGAAGATGGAATTTTTATTACAAGTGACTGAGTTTGAGAATGGGACAGAGCTTCCCACCAGAGCTCTACACTGAGCTGCTGATGCTTTGTGTCAATTTACACCCCCTTTTTACTCTCACAGCCATAAACAACCCCCCAGGGCAGTGTTACCCATGTGCTTGTTTACCTTGAACATAGAGACTTTCTGCAGTGGAATCACCAATGGCTCCAGCATCCCCCATTGTCTGGGCCTCCCACATCCCTGCTGGTGTTGGGCTTGAAGAGTTGACTGCTACCATCTGCAGGAAGGAAGCGGAGAGCAGCAAGTTGAATCCTTTTGAATTCTCTCAGAGGGTAGGAACAAACACCATCACCAGCTGAATTTCAATGATAAGCCATTCCCATGTCTGCCCTTGTGCTTTCCCATATCAGTGCTCCCTTTCCAGGCAAGGGATCAAGGGTTACCAGCCCTCTCCCACTCAGGTTCACACTACTGAGAGTCGCATGGTGCTGAGAGGGGAAGCAAGGTGAGAATTCCTCCCCTTCTCCACCCAGCACCACGGCGGTGTCTTTGAAAGCAGAGAAAGTTGTGTGGGAAATACCTTCCCAACCAATTTACACTGAAGCTTCATTAGGGAATGGTGAGCTGCACAATGGTGAGCACTGGCATAAGGGCACTGATGGAAGCAGCAGCCCAAGAAAGCTCCAAAGCCATCACCATGGAGGTGGAAGGATTTTGGTGGAAAGCTCATGTGAGCCCCAGCTGTCTGTACAACGAGCACTGGAAGTGGGGGGAGCAACCACAGTCCAAACAAAGGAACAGATTACCAGCAAAAATACAGCAAAGGACTTTGGCCAGGGGGATCCTTGCTCTTTTCTTTGGAACTAAACCTTCCCCCTGGAGGGCCAAGCACTAAGATCCACACGGGAAACTGCCAGCTTTGTCCAATGTCATATAAATCACAGCACAGGTCTTTTAAAGTCTGCCCCAATAAAGAGCTGGGTTCAAACATGACCAATAACCAGCAAGATGTCCAAATGTGAGCCTGATACTGGAAAAAAAGCTACAACAATCATCTGACAGGTGAATTCTTGCCCTGCCTCCACTGATCAATCTCTGTGGTGCGTTAATAAATCACCTTGAGATCCAGAACTGCAAATCACCAGTTCACTGCTGCTGACTTATTTACTGGATGCCAAAGAGGAGCCCCGGGAAGCAGACAAGAGAGCAGCAGGAGCTGCAGTGTGCAAAGGACTGTGAAGGGGGCAGGGGAACAGATCCCTCTCCGTGTGGATATCCCCACCCATGCACCAGCAGTGGAAAAAGGAACTTAGGTATTTTTTTTTTTATCTAAAGAGAAACAGACTTCAGCAATATAAAACCCGGACATCTGTGGGAAGGAAGAAGCCACAGGGGAATTAAATGGAGTCCCTGCAGAGGGAGCAAGGTCAGAGCTGGACACAGCTTGGTCTGTACTGACACGTCCCATCATATCCCAGTTATCCCAGGGGAATACTGGTGCAGGGCTGCACGCCCAGCACTGCGTCAGCACTGCCGCCTGCTGGAGACACATTTTGGCCAGCACAGATTTTTGGCAACTTCCTGGTGCCTTATCCATACAGGACAAACTGGAACACAGCAATGTTCCAAAGTGCTTCTGGCCCACAGCTCCCTGCAAAGGGGGCATCTCCCCCCTTCCTGCCCCAGCACTGCCAACCAGCCCCCGAGGCCGGGGGGGTGACACCAAGGGGGTGTTTGCAGTGAGTCACAGTGCACAGAGCTGCAGAGGTTCACTCCTGCAGAGGTTCACTCCTGCAGCACACAAGACTTTGAGCAATGGGGATGTAAAACAGGTCTTGAAGCCACAAACACTCCCCAGCACTTCTGTGTTTGGTCTCACAAGAGGTGGATATAGGCTGCGATGGCTTCTCCTCCCTGGTCAAGCCTGAATTACCTGTATTTATAGGCTGCTTTTGAAGGAGGTAGAACAACTAGACTGTGTCCTCAACCTGCACTGTTTCCCTGACCAGAGCTATCGGATTTTGACAGTTAATTTGATTTTACCAACCAAGCAACCTGTGAGCAGCCTCAGCACAGGAGGGCTGTGCCAGCACAGGGGCTGCTGGGTCACCCAAAGCCCCACCGCAGAGGAAGCAAACAAGCTCCCCATTGCTACAAGACCCAGTGACACAGCAGCCTTGCTCCTCGAGGGGGTCACAGAGAGCCCCAAGGAACCACAGCCACATCCCACAGGCAAATCCCTCCTGTTGGCCAAAGAAGTGGGATGTGCCCCAGGCCTCTCGGGCACAGGAGAACACTGCTCTGATTGCACAGAGGCAACTCCAGTCACTGCAAGGGCAATATCAGAACCCACCCTACAATCACACTGTAACCTGTTCTGCTCCAAAAGCTTTGGCATTATCCATTGGCCAGTGGAAGTCCAGGGACTTGTTGATCTTGTTGATCTTGATCCTATCTCCCAGCCCTGATTTCCCAGCCCAGCCAAGAAGGTCCTTACCGAGGCGAGGCTGTGGGAGGAACTGGAATGTTTGCTGGGCTCGATGGAGGAAATCCCACTGAGTGTGTCATTGCTCTTGCTGCCAGGACTCTGGACTCTCTTGCTGGAGAATCCTGCAGTTGGGAAAGTCACACAAAACCAGGATTTTAGGCCAAGTTCACTGCAGTTGTGAATAGGGAGAGGAACATCACCCTGTCAAGTGTGACTGCGGGTGGGCAAAGTAAGCACCCAACACCTAGAAATGAGTCACAGACCTCCTGAATGCTCTGTTTTGCTCTGAAACACTAAGAAAGCTGGAATCAGTGAGGATATGAGGCTGAGGAATGAGTATTTATTCACTGCTTATGGGTGGCAGGAGGCAAGCACAAGTGGAAGAACATCTCCAGCTTCCCTCAGGCCAGGCAGAGCACAGACATCGCTCCCTTGGTTATTATTAAAAGCACTTGAAGATTTTCCTACATTTCACAAAACAAATACTTAACCCCTGAAGTGCTTTGCTGAGGATCTGGGTCAGTCCTACCCCAAAAATCAATACAAGCAGGTGAAGAAGTTGTCCAAGAGCCACTGCAGAGCTGGACAGACACTCCCAACCTCACAGACACAGCTGCATGCAGGACCCCTGGGTCAGGTGTCACATTGGCATCACCAAGATCAACACCCAACCAGGTCACCCCGGGTCATTGTTATCAGGGGAAGCGTGGCCTAATGGGTCCACGGTCCTTCCGTAGGGAAGGGGATGGGAACTGCAAACCTTGGTGGAAACCTCAGTGTCACTTTTTACCCTCACAAGGGCTCTGAGCTCAGGGTCTCTCCTCTGCTCATCTTGTGTCCATGGCCCTGAGCTTCAGGCTTCTGATTTCATTCTGCATTGATGCATTACACAAACGCCTTTGCTTCCTTCTCCTCCCAGCTGTCAGGAACCCCCCATTGCTCCCTCAAAAAAAACACTTTTGGGGATTTTCCCTTTTTTTTTGTAAGGCCAACCTTTCTTTACGGAGGAGACCCTTCTGGTTGGCAAGATGGGCACTGTGATCCCTCCAGGCTTAAAGCCACACTTGTCCGGAGCGATTTGCTTCTTCCGACGCCGACGCCGCTTCAGCTGATGAGCTGCAAGAGCCAACGCTACCGTCCCCAGAGCTGTAGCAAACAGCACCTTGCGTAGGCCTGGAGAGAGCCGCAGCTGAGAGAAGACAGACTTTAAACACAAAAGATATGAAAAAGCAACGATGAAAAACCAATTCCACCACCCTGTTGTGGTTATTTTTTTAAGCAAACTTAAACACAAGACCCCTCGGTATCCCCCCTCCCCACCCACCCAAAGCACAGCCCCTGCAGCACAGCTAGGAGAAACTGCAGAGCATCATTTTGACAGAATCTGGAGAACTCAGCATCAATTCTCATTACTAAAACATGCTGCAGAATTTGCAGGCAGCCTGTAAGAGATGCAATCTGGGTTACCCAAATTCAGTTCTCAAACCCCGGTATGTAGCTGTGCTTTATTGCCCCGAGTGTTGCATGACTACAAGTGGGAAATGCATTGATCATCTTTAACACAAGTCTGGTTTTTTAGCACCTTTGGAGAAGAGAAAGGTTGAGCCTGGGCATTCTCCTGGGGAGGGATGTGAGAGGCCCTTTTCTCCCCTCTCCCAGCTCCAAGCCCACCATAAGCAGCTCCCTCCCAACACTCCAAACTCTCCATGTGATTCTTACAAATCCTCAAGCTGCCCAGGTTCCCCCATCATGCTTCTGTCTCTCACAACTAACACAGACTCTTCTCTCCCTACAACCCCCAAAGAGAAAACTTGAGGAACAGGACAGAAAAGCCCTTCCTGCTGGTTGTACCTGCCCAAACGTCGTGTAAACAAACACAGGGATCTCTGCCACGGTCATGGCCAAGGCCTGGATGATGGACATTCCCTCTGTCCTTCTAAACGCCATGTCTGAACGAAGAGCACAGCACCTCCAGGAGCCACAGCAGGGAAGGGCACTTGCTGGTGCTGTATGAGCTGCTCACAAAGAAATCCAACTCTTCTCTGACATCTGGCTCAGAGTCCTGGGGTCAGCCTTCATCCAGCAATCCTCCTCCTGCAGGAAGAGGAGAGAAACCAGGTGAGTAAAGGGAACACACGACCTGCACCTTGTTGGACTGCACTCCACAAAGCACACAGCAGGTCACTTGGAGCAGCAGTGGATTAGAGCCAAGCAGGAGATCTAAGGCATCAACAGCAGGGATTTTTTTGCATGTCCTACCAACCACAGGGGCAGATTCCCAAACTGCCCTACAGCAGCAGCATCCTTGGACTTGATCGCAGCTGGAGATTTCTACATGCACCAGTACTGGCTGCACATGGTTGGAGGGATTTTATTTGCAGTACCCATATAAAAAAAAATGATTACAAATAACCACATATATGTTTTCATTGTCAAAACTCTGCTTTTATACAGCTTTCTGCACATCAAAGACCAACCAAAGGGTGTTTGCCCAGGAGGTTTCAACGCTGCTTGAGTTTACTCAGAGCTTTTATGGCCGTGCTGGGAGCTGGGGAGGGACACACTTCATGTCAAGGACACAGCTACAGAAGAGTGTGTTGAAACCAAGGGGGTTGTCCTTTAAACACCACAAAGTCACAGACCCTTTGGCCCTGCTCCCTGCCAGCCAGGGGGATGCTGCTCTTACCCTGCGTGTGGCCACGCTGGGCTCTGGTCTCTCCCCACACTGACAAGATCACAGACTGAGGCCGTGGTCTAATGGTTAGGAATATGATGGGATAAAGGTTGGATTTGATGACCCTGGAAGTCCCTTCCAACCATAATGATTCTATCATTCTATGACTGGTTTGGCAGGGACCTGAAAGACCATCTCGTTCCACCCGCCCTGCCATGGGCAGGGACACCTCCCACCACACCAGGGTGCTCCAAGCCCCATCCAACCTGGCCTTCAACACTGCCAGGGAGGGGCAGCCACAGCTTCTCTGGGCACCCTGGGCCAGGCTCTCACCACCCTCACACCAAACAATTTCTCCCTCACATCCCATCTCCATCTCCCCTCTGGCAGTTGGAACCCGTTCCCCCTCGTCCCATCACTCCCTGCCCTTGGCACCAGTCCCTCTCCAGCTTTCCTGGAGCCCCTTCAGGCACTGGAAGATGCTCCAAGGTCTCTCTGGAGCTCCTTCAGGCACTGGAAGGTGCTCTAAGATCTCCCTGGAGCCCCTTCAGGCACTGGAAGGTGCTCCAAGGTCTCCCTGGAACCTTCCCCAGGCTGAACACCCCCAACTCTCTCAGCCTGTCCCTAGGGCAGAGCTGCTCCAGCCCTCGCAGCATCTCCGTGGCCTCCTCTGGACTCACCCCAAGATCTCCAGGTCCCACAGAGCCCACCCGAGCCCCGGGGCTGGTGTCACCCTGCCCGGGACCCGCGGCTGGGAACAGTCTCGATGCCGCTGGAGCCCGCAGGGCCCGGACCCGGCTGCCGAGCTCTGCCCGCAAGGTTAAACCCCGCGTTGGGGCCGGGGAGAGCGAAACGCGGGGGATTCGGGGCACGGAGAACAGGAGGGGTTGCGCTGCCCGGCCGAGGGGCACCAGGGGAGCCCCAGGGCACCTCCCCACGGCCCTGCCCGGGCTCCCACACGGGGGGAGTCACACACAGGCCCCAGGCGGGACCCCCGCACCGCCCCCCCGCACAGCCCCGGGCACCCCCAGGCCCCTCGCACCCCTGGCGCATCCCCCGCC
>VZRW01005699.1:89498-145047 GCA_013398125.1 Aegotheles bennettii
GGGCGAGGCCCCGAGCGGGGCTGAGCGAGCGGTGCCGCGGGACCCGCACGGCCGATGGGCCCGGGGGTGCCTCTGGCCGGTGCCTCGGCCGGGGATGGGGGCAGGAGGATGGAGAGGGCGCTGCTGGGCGCTGCTCTCACATAAAAGCTCCGCTTGGAAGCGGCCGAGCCCCCGGGGATGTGGCAGGGGTGGCCCTGCCCGGTCGGTGCCCGGCCCCGGGAGCGCAGGGAGCAGCAGCCCCCAGGCCCTGCCCGAGGGGAGGGAGCTGCCGGGTCCGAGCAGGCGGCGCCCCGGGGGCTGAGGGGGCACCAGGCCCATCCCGCGCAGGCCGGGGGTGCAGCGAGGCCCCGGACACTCGGTGAGCCGTGAGGAGCACAGCGTGCGGGGGGATGGGATGGGGCTGCTGGGCCCTTCCACTGCCCGGGGATACCCGAGAGCTGCTCTGGGTTGGGCAGGGGAGGAGGGAGGCGAGGCAGAGCTGGTTGGGATCCTGGTCCAGCTGGTGACTCTGTTCCTGGGCTTCTGGTTCTACCCATGGTGTGGGGGTTGATAAACAAACAGAGCGGTGCTGTCTTGTTCCAGACCTTCTGTGCAGGGCAGGGAGTCTGGCTCTTCTAGGAACTGGTCTCCCGTAAGCAGATATCACCCCCTGTACCAGTGCCAGTGAGTCATATGTTATGGAAAAGGGAGATATTAACTACAGGTGCAAAATAAGGAGCAGATGGAGAGCTTAAACATGCCGTTCTCATGCAAACGACCTTGGTGGCAGAAGAAAAGAAGAAATGCTGTAGAGAAATCTGATGTCTAGAAGCCTTATTGTAAATCTCTGATAAGTGGTTTTTAGCTTCCAGGCGTAGGAAGGAGACAGGCATGGGAACAGTGTCTGCACACAGCGATTCTCCAGCAAGGAGGCGTTTATAAATAGTGGCTTCTGCCTGCTACACCTACTCCACATCATCTCGTGTAGGAATATTCACAGGGCTGATTACAGGAGTGGCTTCTTGGAACAAGGTGGACGCTGGTGCTTGTGGACAGCGTGAAGGTGTTTGCAGAAGGAAATGGATGGCTGAGGCTGAAAACACTTTCTGAAATGTAATTGCTGGGGGAATCAGGCCTGTTTGGGCTGTCCCCGTGGAGCCCTGCTGCTAGTGTGGGTGAACATCACCCTGTCTCCACCAAGAGCCAGGAATGACAGGCAAGGTCTGGTTGGGGTTGTAGCACTCATTAAGTCTTCCAGGAGACACATGAGGCCTGCCCAGGGTAAGCTCAGCCTTTGAGATGCTTTCTTTGGCTCCAGGCATTTAATGAAGGGATGTTTTACTGGAACTGCAGCGACTGGGAGATAAATGGACTGGCCATTATGTGCTGTGCTATTGCTGTCTGGCAGAGATGTCTGGCCAACATGCAGGAGCTGAGCTCGAACTGGAAGAAGGGCTGCAGCAAGGGGGAGAGGAGGCAGAGCCTGGTCAGCACAGCACCCCTGGGGTGGCTTCCTTGCAGCTTAGTGCAGGAGCAGTCCTGGTTTGAAGCCTGTCAAATTGCAACCTAATGTAGATGCTGGACTAGGCTTCAGACCAAAAATACCCTCAACAAACCACTGTCATCTTTATAGCTTTTCCTAGCTCAGGCACCAGTTAGCAGGACTCCTACCTGAGAAGCTAAGCAGCTTGAAGGGCTTTTGTGCTCCTGGGTGGGCAATCCTGTACCCACCTCCATCAGGAGCAGGACAGAGGTGGCTGTGACAAAGAAGCTGTGTAGTGTCTCCCCAAAGCTGTATAACCAGGCTTGTGTATGCAGCTCCCTGACCTGGCAGTGTCTTGTGGGCTTCATGGCATCTCTTACTCTCTGCTTCAGAAAAGCAAAGCAGATGGAAGTAGATGAAGTAGAGGAAGAAGGGGGTGGTGGTCATCTCTGCCACCTTGGGAGTGGGGAACAAGATCTAGGCTTGGGCAGCTGCAAGGATGGAGAGCTTTTGTAGGACTCAGCATCCCACTCTGTATTGACACTCGCACCACCAGTTGCAGCCTTGGAGTTAACATCCTCAGAGGGGATCCAGCACGTAGCCCCTAACAGCTGCAGCATCTCCAGACAGACTTCAAACAGGTCATTCTCTTCATCTGCACTGAAGAAGAATTCTCTTTGATCAGCTGCACCTTCCAATTATCAGTAAGTGGGTTTGATCCCAAAGCTCTGCAGGGGAAGCTGTGCAAACAGCTCCAGCCTCCCTACCGACCTGGCATCTCTCCTTCCAGAGGTAACACACTGGGTGGCTCTGTTCTAGACAGAATACAAGCCAGGCCCTCTCAGGGATGTCTGGAAATAATTGTAGGTGTCTGTCTTTTGTCACTTCTGATGTAAAATGGCTCTGGGTGAAATCACCCAAGCACGAGTACAGCTTTTGGGTGCTTATCCCACTGCTAACATAATTACTACTAGCAGCTAGAGGTTGATTTATTCTGTCTTGAAGCTGCTGAGGACAGACAGACTCCCCCATCTCACTCAACTCTGGGAATAAAATAGACTTGCTGACCTTGCTGGGGTTGATACCTTGGTTGCTGAGAACAGGAGGTCACTTAAGAAAAGGGTTTTGAAGGCAAGGGGCACAGACCAGAGGATGTTACATTTGAAACATGCCTGTGAACCCACAAGGGCAGTATTTTTCCCTCTCGTAAATGCCTTGCTCATGAGTTAACCAAGCTGTCCTGTTAATGGCTTCCGTCTGTCCTCTAGCACAGTTTCCCTTGGCTCCTGGCCTGGCTTTCCTGACTCCTGGTGACCAAACACTTGAAGCATATTCTGTATCCACTCCAGAGCCATGGAAATTCAGGTAGTTTTTAGATGCTGACCGAGTGGCTGTGGCTTCTCTCCTAACATGACCCTGCACAAGCTGGGAGGTGGATTTGCCTGGACTGATTTTGTTGTGATCACCAAAAGAGCAAATGTTACCATAGCCTGGGATGTGTGGACTTCAGAAAATCCTGTGGCCCAAATCTACTGGCAGGTGCAGGAAGCTATTCCTGGTTTAAGACTCTTGGCTCTGGTTTGATCTTTGCGATTTAAGGTGGAAAGTCAAATGTAATGTCCAGCTGGACAAACTGGGGACCCTGCAAGTGGTACAAGGGCCTGAACTTTGCCACCAGATCCTCTGCAAGGGGGCTGCAGCTACACTGTCTGAGCTGACAGCACACAGGCCTGGGGCAGCTGGTGGGGAGAGGGATGAAAAAATCATGCAAACCTAGAAGAGACACAAGTCAACTCATGCTGCACTGTGCAAAAACAGCTGTGGTGGTGGCATAACTCTGTGGGAGCACTGGGATTTCATTCCCCTCATTTACGAGGGGAGAAAGGTGATAATGCTTTCAGTGAAAAGGACAACATATGTGCTCTTTTAAAGCCTGACCCTGATGGCCTTCAGTCTCTAGGGCTGTAGGCACAGCCTTTTTGATACTGTCACTGTAGTACAGAGGGACCCATCTGGCTCAGCTCTACTTACACACCCTCCTGACATCCCAGTAGCATCTCTACCAACTGTCTTGGGGAAAGGGGAGCTTTCCCCCAGGCTGTGAATGCAGACAGCTCCCCTAACTCTGGTCCAGCACTGTCTTGCTTCTTTTGGGCCCATCATCCATCCCGATCTGTCAGCCTGCTTGCCCACACCAGCCCTGATAATGCATCTAGTGTTGTTCCTGCTGGCCAGCCAAGCCTCCCAGAGGAAACCCAACCTTTGGCTGAATTATTGATACCCTGGAATGCAGCACGACTCTCCTCTTCCTGGAGAGAGAGAGTGGCACTTGCAGCAGGCTGCCCTGCATTATTAAACACCTCCTCTGCTTCCCTGCACAGAGGGGACAGGTGCTCAGCAGGGCCAGCTGCAGGGACACGTCCTGCAGGGCAGGAACCTCACCTGGCATGTGATCCCAGGATGCAGATCCTGAAATTTGCTCAGGGGAGGACTGTTGACCCAACTGTCAGGCTCTAAGAAAACAAATGGGAGTAGTTCTGCTCACAGCCTGGCTTCTCTGACTCCTGCTGACTTGAAGCAGGAGCTGAGGTTCTCCCCAGGCATTGCAATTGCTTTGCTCTGCCTGCCCTGACTCTCTCCCAGGTGGATGTTCACCAAGCCTGGAAGTCAACTTTATACAGCCAAGTAAGGCTCCTGTTTGTGGCAGCCTGGGGTATTTGATGCTGCAAAAGATACCAGTCCAGGAGCAGCAAGACAAAATGTTTTTAATGTCTTTTTACAGTCAGGAGGCACAAGTGTATGATCAGCTTGTCTGTTCTGTGTCTCTTGGCCTCACAGTGAAGTCTTATGTCTGTTCAATGGGAAGGAAAAATAATGACATTTTTGTATGTGTTATGAAAACAAATTCCTTGAAACAGAAGTCCTTTCTGGGGGAGTTCTGCTCGAGATGTTTGAATAGCCAGACTTCATAAACTGCTGTTCCACCCTGCTTTTCACTAACGGGGGCAGCCACGTGAGAGGGGATCAGCAGCTGAGACCTGTTGCCACTTGAAAGTTCAGATCTCCACTTGCACCAGAAGTAAGAAGGAACCAGCTCATGGGATGAGGAGGTGTGACTCACCTCTGCTCTCCTCTGCTGGCTGTGCTTTCAGGAGAAGCTTCATCTGATCTCACTGCAAGCTGCTCCTGCAAGAGGTGGTCCTGCTCTCCCCTGCACGTGGTGGCTCCCCAGTAGCTCCCCAGTGGCTCCCCAGGCCTGACCCTTCAGAGGGTTGAGTTCTCTGATCTATCTAAAAAGTGTCATTGGAGGTCAAGCTGAGCTGGATCAGTGACTCCCCACGCACAGACAAGGGGGTAAAAGTGTGTTATGGGGGGGGGGAAGAGCACCCTCCACATCAACCTGCACTGGGGTGGTACTGGCTGCCCAGCACTGAGCTTTGCTGCGTAGTTGACTTCTGGGCAGGGTGAGGGAGATGCTAAGGGAATGAGGTGGAAATGAAGTAACAGTCTCCCAGAACATGAGCTACAGCCTCCTGTGCCTTTGCACCCACTTCATGACATTCATTCCCTGCTTTCCAGCTCCGAACAAAAGCCTGAATAAGAGGTTTGTTTTCTGGCCTGACCCTTCAGAGCCAAAGGCCACCCTGGAGACTCCTGCTTCTCCTCCCCTCCTGGCATAGCCCGGGCTTGCAGTGATCACAGTGCACATCCTCAGCCCTCTTGCAAGACAAACAGCTTCACTGCCTGACCTAAGAACCGAGTGACCGAGTCCTGGCTGCTCCCTGGCCAAGTGTTGTGCAAATGACCCCCACGTTACTCCACCACACTGGGCAAAGGGATGGGTGACAGAAAACAGCCACAAGGGACAGTGATGCTTGGAGAGGCTGCTTGTGAATATTGCACAAGACCCAAGAGGCTGGTGGTAGCACTGGGGAGATGCTGGAGAGCTTTCAGCAGTGATCTGACTCTGCAGCAACTCTGTAAGAAGCTGAGAAGAAACCAGGTTTAGGCTTGACAGCTCCAGGGCTGGTTGTAAGATGAGTCTAAACTGCAGGGAGAATAGCTGGGTTTGAAAGCAAGATGAGATCTCACAAAGCTGTCTGGGGAAGGGTGGGTGAGGGAGACTGTTCTGCTTGCATCAAAGATTCTTGGCTTGTTTAAGAAAGCTCTTAAACAGATGACTCAAGAATTGGTGCCAAATACCTGGGAAGCCCCAGTTTGCTGCATGGCAGTGACTCAGCCCAGCCTGGCAGAGTCTGAAAACAGCCCTGGGCTTCCAGCAGTGACAGAGGAAGAGAGCCCCAGCCGCTCGCACACGTCTGATGGTCGCGTGTGACCCCCAGAGACAGCCACAGCCCTTGGGTACAAAGCCATACCAACACCCTCTCACCTCCAATCTGCTTTTAGCCAGCTCCAGCAATAGCCACAGGGCCACGGCAAGGCTGAGGTGAAAATAAGTGCCAGCAATCTGGGGCTACTGGTGCTGAGGAAGGGACAACCCCTGGTCATGTGTGGCTGGGAGTCCTCTGTCCCCCCCCAGGCTGCAGGAGGGAGTGTGACTGTCCCTGCAGCTGCCACCAGCAGCACCAGGCAAAGTGGTTCAGTGGCTCTGGCTCAAATCTTGCCCAAACAGGTCACTGTGTAAACAGACCTGCAGGGCTTGTGTATCTCGGACATCTAGAACTTTTGTGCCTGGCTGGTAACAGGACTCCTGAAGGCTGTTTGCCCTGGTTCTGGGCTTGTTCCTCGTCTCGCTTTGTTCCCAGCATTGTACTGGATGTGAACGCAGCAGGGATGTTTGGCAACCAGAGGAACAGAGCTTGCCAGAAAGCCTTTCCAGAGGGGCAGCAGGCACCAGAGCAAGACCCCATGAAGAGGGCATCTTGGCCCACCTAGAGCTGAGCTGTGGGATAGGGAAGGGGAGAGAAGGTACAAGTGGCAGATTAGACAGGAGTTTTTTATCGAAGTATTTTATCTAAGAGTTTTAGCCAGGCTTTAATCTCTGGGCACCTGACTGTACCTGGTATCGTACAGTACCACGTCCTGATAACTCAACAATGGCACCAGAGGACAGCAACAAGGGCTAAAAGGACAACTGTAACTTCTGTAGGAGCCCAGGTGGCACAGCTGTCTAAAGGGGACTTTTAGTATGATCCAACAAGATGCTGGTTCCATCAAGAGCAGGAAATTGTGCTTGAAGATACACTGAAGTTGGCCAACATCACTGAGAGAAGCGAGTGGAAAATGGGGATGGGATGAGAGGGAATAGGCTCTTCTCTCAGAAATCCCCCGAGGAAGCAACATGGGGTGTCCAGGCCAACTGACACTGCACCTCCAAACCTTGCTTGCCCAGTATGAACACACTGAAGCAGAACCTGCTTTTCCCTGCTGCTCATTTTAAACTTAAAAGGAGTCATGGAAGGAGGAAGAGTCCATTGCCACTATGAATCTGAGTGCTGAGGGGAGTCAGACACCATTACATTTCTCTCAATACCCTGCTTCAGAACACGTCCTAGAGGAAGGGTCACTTGCTGGAAGCGTTTTTATCTAAATCCTGAGTTTGAGCCTCCTTAAACTGCAGTGAGCTGGGAGGCAGCTCTGTCAATCCCATGGCTGTGAGAGGGCACTCACAAGCCCTGTAGCAAAAACAATGTCATGTACATGCTTGTTGAGTAAGACAGGATGAAAGCCTCACTTGTGAGGTGGTAGTGGCATTCCTGATCCCATTGGGTTTCCAGGACACAGAGTTGGTTAGGAGGAGGTGAGGACAGTTGGCATCTTCCCTCACATGAAGGATGTCTGCTGCTGCCCTGCATGATGTACTGGAAGCCATGTGCCCACCTAAATAGATCCCTCACAATTAGAGTATTTTTGTACTGGACCTTATTAAAAGATACTCATTCCAGAACACCTCTCAAACCTGGACTCTGTTTTTAGCTCAATGCTTGCTCTACTCTTGGGCAAAAAATTTCCCTCTTCCCCTGAAAGATGCCTGGGAACAAAGAATGACACCTCTAAGATAAATGCATGAGATGAAGGAGCCCCAGTGTCTCTTAATAGCTCTGTAGCACAGTGATTTTGCTTTAGTAGAACAGAACTTCTAATGACTACCTCTTTCCTGCAGTTTACTGAAGAAAAGTTGGGTCAGGCTGAGAAGACTGAACTAGATGCCCACTTTGAAAACCTTCTGGCCAGGGCAGACTGCACAAAGAACTGGACAGAGAAGATCTTGCGTCAAACTGAAGTTCTGCTACAGCCAAACCCTAGTAAGTCCAGCTTCTTCTAATTCTGAAAGGACAAATATTGCTTGCAGCTCAGTGTTAAAAGACATGCCCTTTGGCAGAGAGCCCCATTCCCTTGAGGCTGTAGAAGCTGGAAGAAACCTGTCTTTGCAGGACCTGTCCTTCCTTCCCTATGTAGCTGAGACACCAGTGGCTGCTGCCCTACCCAGCCTGGCAGTGCTCCCGAGGGCTGGGGGAGGAACTCCTTCTCCCAGGGCTGGTGCTTGCTAGCCAGTGCATGACTGAGGACTGCATGGGGTGGGCCACCCAGAATGCCAGGTCCAGGGGCCCCTCATTCATTCTCCATCCTGTAACTGCTCATCATCATTCCAGGTGCCAGAGTAGAAGAATTCCTCTATGAGAAGCTTGACCGGAAGGTGCCTTCCCGGGTCACCAACGGGGAGCTGCTGGCACAGTATATGACAGAAGCAGCTAATGACTTTGGGCCAGGGACACCTTATGGTAAGTCAGTCTGGGTAATTAAAAAGCCCTGGGAATCCCATCCCTTCATAAGAGCATATCCCCACTGCAGCTTGGGGTTGACTTCTGCAGCATGCCTCTTGAAGGGGGCAGGGTGGCCTGCTCCCCCCAGGGCAACCTGCCTGTTAGTGTGTCAAAGCTGATGCCAGAGAAGGGTCTTCTCTAGCACTGAAGCAAACACCACACCTGGAGTAGGAAGGCAAGTCTTACTCCACAGCAAAGTGTGCTCCGTGCTGTGGGGGAAGAGGGACAGGGGTCTCCCCATTCCTAACACAGTCCTCAAGTCTGGCAGAGCTAGAGAAGAAATAAAGATGTGGATCCAGAGTAGCTTGTGGAACTGGTTACAGGATGCAGAAACAATTCCATGCTGTTTCTGTGCCTTTCTAAACGAGCCTGAGCAGGGAATTGCACTGAGTAGACTTAGCCTTGTCCAGTTTGAGCATATTTTTAGTCTAAGGAGGTATCTAGTTACACAGAGCTTCTCTAGACTCTGAACAGGAGAACCATCCTTTAACTGTGCCCTGCAAGTGGAGGGTGGAAATCTTTCTCTAGCAGAAAGAGAACTGGAAAAGAGATTGGGAATGTTGGTGCTTGGCTACAAGCCTCAACAGGCCCCTTCCTGGCCACAGTGCATCTTTCTGCTTCTAAATCCAAACAGTTGTCCCTTCCTGGGGAAATTTTTGGCTTCTTTAAGCAGCAGACCTGCACAGAAGCACAGCCTTAACTTCCAGCTGTCCTTGCCTCTGCCACGAGCTTCGTTATTGCTCTCCAAATCAATAGTTGTTCAATAGTGAGTCCTGTTCCAGGCAGAACAGCTGTAGCTGCATTTATAGCCAGCACTGCCTAATCAACTCATTTTTTCTGCTCTGGTGCTTTTTAATTTGCTGCTCTGTTCCTGTGCCTCTGTTTTATGGGACAAAGATCATTCTGCACAAGCAGGTATAGCAGTAAAAGGACATCAGTGGCTTAAGTGCCTCAGCAGATAAGATCAAAGCTGCACTGGGAGCAGCTGAGAAGAAGCCTCAAGCTAGAAGCAGGCTGCAGTTAGGACTGAAGCTGGTGTGGTATGGGCATGGTCACCTTGTCTAGGCAGGGTACCCCAAGCCTTTGTCCCTCCACACTGGAGCCTCATAGCTCTGGGTGAATTGGCTGAAGCCAACACAATGTTAGTTGGTTTCTCCTGGAGTTGAAGGCTCCTGTTATTGCAGGGAAGACCTTGATAAAAGTTGGAGAGACTCAAAGGCGCTTAGGTGCAGCAGAACGGGACTTCATCCACTCTGCCTCCATCAACTTCCTGACCCCACTGCGCAACTTCCTGGAAGGGGATTGGCGAACCATCTCCGTGAGTATGGCAGCAGGGAAGGGGAAGCTTGTCCTGTCACAGAAACAAGGAGAGCAGGGGGAGAGGGAGAGGGTGCTGGAAGAACTAGTTTTCCTTCCCTAAGAGAAAGGACTCCATACCTCTCTCCTCAAAGAATGCAAGAGTAGGGGAATACCAATCCTAGATCCACTCAGGGCTCCCTCTGTGGCAGGGAAGGACTGGCAGTTGACGTGCAAGAGGGAATTAACTCCTTCTCTGACTCCTGAAGCTTGGTGGGCACCACCCACCCACAGGCTGCCCTGTTTCCAGGTTCGCCTGTATCCCAGCAGCCAGCCCTAAAGCTTTCACTAATGAGATGAACACAGGAACTGCTACTTTCTCCCTAGCATCTCTTGATAAGGAAATAAATTTAATTCCTAAATGATACCTTGTCCCTTTCCCTCCCTGACAGCTCCTTAGCAGTCTGCTCTTATCCCACTTTCTGTCCCTTCCAGAAAGAGCGGAGGATCCTGCAGAACCGCCGCCTGGACCTGGATGCCTGCAAAGCCAGGTTGAAGAAAGCCAAAGCTGCCGAGGCAAAAGCAGCGGTAACTTTTCCCCTCATTCCTCTCTCTGTCCTTCTGGCCCCAGGGCTTGGCTCACACGAGCAATGCCACATGCTCTCTGGACAATAAGCAGGCTGCCCTACTGTGTCCTGGCTCCGGCAGGCATGGGTGGGGGATTCCTCATGTGGTACTCAAGGGATCTGGGAGCAGGAGCCATGTGCCTGTTCCTCAGAGGCCCTCCCACAGGGCAGTTGTTGAAACAAATACTTCTGAGCTTCCAGAGGCTGGAAACTTCTGCTCCAGGCTCCCGTATCCTGACTGCTAGTGATTACTGGATGATTTGTGCTAGTAACTAAAAGACTGCATCTTCTGAGGATTGCTAAGTTTCCCTGGGGATCTCAAAGCAAGCCAAGAGAGAGCTGAGCTGGGAGGTGCACAAGGGGAAAGCACACTGGGGATCTTCAGCAGTCCCAGGCTTTCAGACTAGCTGAGATCATGCCAACTCAGTCTTCCCCAGGCAGAAATGCTGAGGGAGTCTGTAAGGGGTGGCTGGGGTCAGACTGTCTAACCAAGAGGTTGTCCTTCAGCCTCTCTATTCACTTAATTCATGGCACTGCCTAGTTACAGGCTAGTCTGGCCCTCTGGCTTTGGGGAAATCATGGCAAGCAAACTAGCAGAGGTCCCAGGTCAGAGCAGTGCAGAGGATGGCCTGAGGATTCTGGAGCTGAGCTCTCCTTGGGCAGAGGTGGTGTAGCAGGAGGCAGAGAGGATGTAGCTGGGCTCTGATGGCTTCCCTGGAGGGCCTTGTTGAAGCAGATTGCCATCCTGTAGTGCTCTGGCTGTTGGCACGAGGACTTGCCAAGTTCTGCTTCTAGCTTGGGGCCAGGAGCCCAACTAGCAAACATGTGCAATCAGAACAGGCAGGAATCCTCATCAGTCTCTGGGATGCACTGGGATACCAGCCTAGGAGCCCTGCCATGAGCCCATTTTCTAGCCATCTGCTGAGCTGGGCTTCTGGCCTTGCAATTGCCTGGGTGGCCAGTTCCCAGGTGTTTTCCCTTCTCTCCAGCTCTAACTGCATACAGGCCATACAGGGAAGCTGTGTTAAGCTCAGTGGCCTCCATCAGCAGGTCTAACAAAGTGCTCAGGCCTATGTGGGAAAGCCCTGAACAAAGCTTTGGGTGGACAAAAGTGATAGCTGCCCTTTTAGAAAAGCCTCATCTCATCAGTCAGGTCAGCCAGATCCACTGAAGGTAATTTCAGGGATTCCCCTTGCGAAGGGAATGGTGGCCCCAGTCTCAGTGGGAAGTGGTGGCCATTGCTTTGTCCTCAGCTCAAATCAGAGCAGGAATTCAGGCAGCTCCTGGGCTTCCTCCCTTCCCACCCTCTTCTTCTTTACCTTGCTTCCTACACGAAGTGATCCCAAGGCCCCTCAGCTGCACACAAACCCTTGGGTGAGGGCCTTCCCTTTATCTGGAAAAGAGCAGCTCGGTTTCCTGCTGGAACTGCAGGGCTGGGGTGCCCCAGGCAGGATGCAGAACCAGCCTGGGCTTTCCAGTGTTCACCCCAAGTCACATTTCAGCACCCACCTCTTACCCAGCTTAGCTTGAAGGTGGGTCCCTGGCCTCAGGGCTCTGGGTGCCTCACTGACTGCTAGAGGACAAGGCACAGGTGGAAGCTCCCAGCATGGGTGGGAGAACTGCTGCCCCTACTCTAGGTGTACCAACTCATCACTAGACTACAACGTTCCCCATAACGTGCCTGGAGCCCTGTGTCACACCTCTCCATCTAAGCTAGCCTGAAGTATCACACCTCTCCCAGCTCACCCCTCTCTTGCTGCTCTCCCCTTCTGTAGTGAAACTTGTGTTCCCACAGCTTGTGTCTCATGTCTGCCCCTCCAAGCGTGCTGCTGCCCAGACCTGCGAGCTTCCGTTCGAGTGTCTGGGCTTGTGCATTTCCCTCAGACTTCGTGCTCTGTCCTCCCTGTTGATGCTGTTTTGTTTACTAACCTTTTTGTTTTGTTTCTTTGTGATTTGCTCAGTGTGAGGGAGATGTGAGTATTGACTGTGCTAACAGTGCTGTGATTTTTTTTTTTCCTTAACACCTCTCATTGTCTCTCTCTCCCATTTAAAATGAAAATTCCTATTTCTCTTGCCCCATTGGGACTGGCCCTGGAGCATGTACTGAGCATGGCCAGGGCTGTGGTTGGCTGGGGAAGGTGCCTCAGGAAGATGGGAGTGTGTGTCAGCTGCTGTAGCCCCTCTGGGGTGTGCACTCAGTTCCATCAATGCTGCTCGTGAGCAGTGCTCCAGAGGCATGGCCTCCCAGAAAGACCCACACAGGCTCCTCCAGCTGCAGGCAGGAGGAGATCAGGTTGGGTGGCAAGTCCCTGTCCTGGAAGGGAGGCAACCCAGAGACAATGACAGGCAGGTTGATCTGGTTGTGGTGCTGCTCTGTCCTCCAGGCTCCAGGGCTCTGCCCATTTTCCCCATTATGAGAGTGGACGGGGTGGGAGGTGGGTCCATTCTGACCACTGCTTGCAAACACAACTCGTCCATGCGTAGGAGTGCAAGAGCAGCTTGCCTCCTTCATCACATGTGCTATGACTAGTTTTGGGACTCTCTGGAGACCAAGGAATGGGAGGAGAGGTTGCTTCAGTTGTTCTTGATCTTTAAAAAAATATAATAAATAAAAGCTTAAGAAGCTATTTCTGTGAAACATCTCCTCTCCCCACGGGGAGGGGCCAGGCCCAGCTGCTGTGCTGGCCTCAAATCTCACTGCTGCCTTTTTCTCCCTCTATTCAGGTTTGACTTGTAATAGGAATCACTCCTCCTTATTCCTTCCTCCAGCCATCCCCAAAACTCCTAAATGGTTTTACAAAAAATCTCTTCTTGTTGGGACTGCCTGACTGCTCTTCCACACACTGGTCACTCATGCCAGCAGGCTGCTTGGGCCCCAGCAAATCGGGTCAGCATGGATAAGTAGATCTGGGTATGCTGCAAAGAGATTAACCTGGGAGAAGAAACGTGGGGCCTGAGAGGATTAACAACATGGCTGGGTTACAGCTGGATCATGTGCCAGCCTCACCACCAACTCACTGCACAGGAACATCTGAGCAGAGGATGCCCCGATCCATCACACTGGTGTGATGGTCCTGATGTGAGCTAGCTGGCTGGCTTCTCTCTTCAGGTGATAGCCAAAGGCCATCCTAGGAGAAGGTTTAGTCTTAGCTTAGCTGAATAAAGAGTCCATGTTTCGTGGTGGTTAGTGAGCCCTGTGGACTATCCCTGTGAGGAAAACCTCCTCCTTAAGTCTTCCTGCCCCAGGGCAGCGGCTTAGCTATGGAGTAGGTAGCTTGAAGGTTTTCTGACCTCTGGGATGAAGACTCATAAGCTACCTTTGGCAACAGCAAGGCTTTGGACCAGATCTGCTCTGGCTAAGCCATGCCCCTTACTGAAAACAGCAGATCTGGGTCTGCTAGGAGAAAACATGCCCAGAGGCTTGGTGAGATTAAGAACAAGTAGATGTGTTTCTTTAAAAGGCACTGGGGAAAGGATGCCCTGGTGCTAGTAAACATGCCCACTTGAAGGACAAGCCCTGTACAGGGACACTTCTAGGACTTGTAAGGGGGAAACAAGGGGAGAGAAAGTCCTGCCCACTGGACAGAGCCAACATAACATGAGCAACCTGCTGGCTGCAAGACAATGGGAAATGCGTTTGAGATTGTGCTGCCTCATCTCCATTCCAACCAGCCACTGTAGGAGTGGATGGCTGTAAGTACAGGCAGAGTTCCTAACAGTAGGAATATCTGCTGTTCAGGTACCAGGTGTGACTGTGTAAGCCACTCCCCATCCTCTTACACGAGCCTGACTTCCACACACCACTGCCCAGGCTGCTGGGAGACCTCCTTCCTGCCATCCCGTGAGAATCCGAACTCAGCTCCCAGCACAGGCAGGAGAAACAATGCCAGTCCCTTCTTCCATGCACTGCCCACCCACCCACCTCCTCTGCGTGACTTGTACATGAAACTCTATTCCCCCACTGCAGGCTGTGCCTGACTTTCAGGAGACTAGACCTCGTAATTACGTTCTCTCCGCCAGCGCATCAGCGGTAAGATTGCCTCCTCCTGGATGTTGCCTCTCCAACCTCTTCCTGCCCCTCTCTCTCCACCTGACTTAAACTCAGACCTAGTGCTCTGCTGTTTTCAACATTTTAATGTGACATGGGCTGCCCAGGGTTCCTCCGACTCAACCGTAAGGATTCAAATCGTGGTCAGGGGCTGGCACTTTCACTGCTTGGTTTGCTTTCCAGTTGCTCTGCCAATCCTTTTCCACGTTTCTAGTGGGAATCTTCTGGCTGTTTATTGCTAGTGGAGCAAGTGAAAGGAAAAAACCTCAAAGGGGTTAGCCTTTCCGGGTGGTTCCAGCTGTACACTGGCAGTGTCACATGTGTGACTGCCTGGTCAGTACTGTGGTGTCAGTGCTCAGAGGCTTTGTAGCTGGTCAAGAGAAGCAAAGGTAGAGGAATTTCTCTGCCACCCATCACATCTGTAACACAGTAAGCTGACAGTGCTTGTCTGTTCTGCAAATGGAGGTCAATTTTTTTTCCCTTTCATCTGGGGGCCTGTCTGTTGGTGGCTGTTACACAGTCAGATGCACTGGGGGAGGGTGAATAGCCTGTTGCATCTCTACTGTGTGGTGGTCAAGCAGTTGACTTTCTGTGCTGTGTTCATGGCTCCCCATTGCACAATGTCACATTTCTAGTTAAAATGTTGAAAACTGATCATCTTGCTTCCTAAGTAGCATTCAGAACAACACTGATGCCTGTTACGAGAATAAATCTTGGGAGTGGAAGGGCTGGGGAGGAGGATCTGTAGATATGAAAAAGGACAGCCCGGCCTTCTAGCAAACAAAAACCCTCAAGGAAGTTGGATTTGGTTAATGGGTAACCCATCTCTTTTGGAGAAAGGTATGCCTGAGCTGATAGCATCAGTGTTAGTTCCCAGGGGGATCTGTCCTGACCTTCTTGGAGAGCAATGCTGGGATCAGAAATAGCTTTGTACAAAAGCCAGAAGAAGCTGGTGGTGCTGTAGCAATTGCTCCGTTTCCATCTCTCCCAGCACAGCAACAAGCCACGAGCCTGTGGCTCTGGCTTCTCCCTTGGAAAGCTCTGCTCAAGAACAGTGCAGGTATTGCAATAACGGACTCAAACTGAGCTCTAAAAGAATCAGAGGAGAGAAACTGGGCTTTCCCTGCCTCTGCATAGTTCTAATTAGACCAAAGTATCCTGATCATTCTCCCGAGGTTTTCTAAAGCAGACCTGAAGGCAAGCTTGTGTACAACGTGCCTTAGTATCTTGCAGAGCACCCAGATGCTCAGCTGAACATGTCTTGCCACCACCGAGCTGCAAGCTGGGCTGGGGAGCAGATGCCAAGCACAGTAATGTGACATCTCTGCCCAGTTCCATGGTCCCTCCTCAGAGCTCTGCTAGAGAAGCTCTGACAGTTGGTATCAGACAGTTGGAGTGGGGCTGGAGGAGACTGACTTGCCCTAGGTAAGGAATCAGCATTGACCTTGGTCACTTAATCATGTTTGATAGTTGCACAGCAGCACTTGCTACCCGGAGTGCCTGCAGGAAACCTGCTAGCCCAGCCAGCAGTGCTCTTTGTGGCTTCCAGAATTACCTGTTTCAGAGGTTGCAACTAGCAGTGGAAGTGCCACCTGAAGTCCAGCTGCATTAGCAGGGCAGACTTGAATAACAATTGGCATCTCTAATTAGCAAAACATGGCTGAGCCCAGACTGCTCCCCAGCTCCATGAAGCAAGCTTTGCAGCAAGCTCTCTAATCCCAGCATTCATCCCCAGGGGTCAGGCCCTGCAGCAAGGTAGGAGCTCTTCATACTGTTGCTCTGCTTCTCTTCCAGGCCAGAGTCCTTGTGCTACTTTAATCTTAGTGTGTGACAGCACAGAGCAGCAGTTGCTGCTCACCTTGCTGTTGAGCTCTGCTCCCTTCTGGAGGGAGGGATTGCTTATGCCCAGGTAACAACTTCATCTTACAGGTGAGCAAACAGGTCAGCTCTCTCCTGGACCACACACCCTCAGCAGGGCTCTGATTTGGCTTCTACATTTACATTGCTTTTTGGAGAGGTGAATAACATGGTGCTTTTACTTTTTTCCCCCTTCCATAACAGGAGGGCTCAGATGGACTTAGATCCACCTGGAGACAAGCACCTCCCTTGTTTTGTACGAGCTGGAGGCTGAGGAGCCATTTCTCCTCTCCCCCACACTGACCTTTTGTTTTTGTGTAAGAAAGTGTACGTGGGCTGTGTAAGCCTAAATATCCCCTTCCCCCAGACCCTGCCACTTGCCATGTGCTGTTCTCCGAGGAATGATTCCAAGAAAAACATATTGAGTACCTTAAAGGGGGTTCCTCTGGCTTGAGCTGGGGTTGGGGAAGACAGGAGCAGATCATGACCTTTCCTGAAACAATTCTGCCTAGAGCCACATAGTGCCTTAGCCTGGGAATGGATCTGGGCAAAGCTGGACTGCCCCAGAACACCACAGGGTCAGAGCTGGAGGATGTTAAATCTGGCTACAAATTCAACAGAAACTGCAATGATTAAGTGGGCCTGAAATGGCTTAAGCACTGTCTGCAGCATCTAAGAAGGAAGACCTGTGGCCAGAGTGAAAGCTGCCCATTGCCCCTATGGTAAACCTTCCTCCAAAAGCATGAGGATGTGCTGGCAGAGACCTTGAGCCAGAGCAGCAGCTCAGGGCAGGACCTGCCCCTCAGCTGCCTACAAAGATCCTTCCCTCACCTGCTTTCCAGAGCAGGACTGAGGAAAGGAAGGGCCTTGAGTCCCCATGCATGGCTGAAATCACCCAGGCTTTATCTGAACCAGTTTCTGGTCTGCAGTAACAAAACATCCACCGAGAGGTCAGAAAAAACGCCAAGCACTGCACAGGGACAGCATGAGATTGTCAGGGGACCAACTACTGTAACTGCTCAAGTAAGAAGAGATGCCAACCAGGCTACCTACCATGGAACAGGAGCTGAGCTGCAAGCCAAGGAGCCAAACGTAACACCTTCCTGCTTCAGTCCTCCACCAGCACAGGCAGCTCCTGCAGGTGCTCCTTATATTGGCTGGTGGAGTTGTCTCTGCACCTGAGGGCAGCTGCTGGTGAGCAAACCTCAGCAAGGTTCAGCTGTGAGCCCCTGGGTGTGAGCAGAGCATGCTCTCCCTCCGACACCACAGCATCCAGCACAGGGCTCCCAGTTGCCTGCAGTGCAGATTCATCAGTGCTGTGGTGCAGAACTTCCCACATCTGCAAAGGTGACAGCAGAGAGTGAAGCTGAGGTCCTCAGAGGCCACCTCCCCTGGTCCCACTCACGTAGGGTGCTGCTGGCAGGCTGGTGTGCTCCCAGCTGATCCAGGGCAGTTTCTCTCTATAGTGCCAGGGCTGCAGGAGTAGTTTGCTGAGCAATGGCCAAGCCAAGGACCTCTGGGAAGGGTCAATGTGGCTTTCTGCCTCTTCTCTCCCTTTTCCATCGCTGTGTCTGACTTTTGTTGTCAATTGTTTCATGTCCTGGAGCCAGATCCCAGCGAGCAGCTGGCAGTGTTGTGCTGCCCTGGACGTGCCCCCGTGGGTGAGGAGAGTAGGAAGGAGTAGCCTGATGTTTTGCCTGGGCAGCATCCAGCCATTGCTTCCTCCTTGCTGTAGCTGAATGTGCCTGTTGGTAGCATGGACTGGCTGGGTTATGATCCCATTAACCTGAGCTCTCTAGACCAGTGGGTGAGGAACGCTGGCCTGAGCTCCCAGCAGCTCCCAGGCCCTGTTTGTGGGCTCAAACAGCTCACCTGCCTCTCTGCAAGCCTAAAGGGTGGGCTGTCCTACAACACCAACCTCTGCAGGTTTCAGCAAGGTAACCCTGGCTGTTCAGAGGATGCTGCTCCACCCTGTTGCTCCTGGAGCCTGTTGAAGGCAGTTGCTGTCACAGCCCTGGCAGGGAGCAGAGCTGGAGTGCTGTTGACTCCAGGAGCATGGACTTGCTCTCCCATTGTGAAACTGAGCTCAGGGTGCAAGAATGAGGGGAAGGGGCATCGACCTGGCAGCTGCTGCTGGGTGAAGGGCTGGCTTGTCTCCGGAGCTGGCCTGCTGTGTCCATGGAGTGTCCTTGCCATTGGGTGTTAATGCTGAGTGCCTCTCGATGTCTCCAACACTGATCTCCTTTCCTGTTGCTCTGTGGCCCCTACAGCTTTGGAGCGACGAGGTGGAAAAAGTAAGTACCCAGCTGAACTTGTGCTCAAACCTTCTGGTGTGCTGGTGGTGTTCATGGGCTGGGGGGGTGCTGCTGACTCCTCCCTGCTCGTGTGCCTGCACACATGCAGGGGAGGATCAGGGGATGTTCCTGTTGTCAGCCCTGGTGCTGATCCTGCTGCTGTAGGGTTCAGTGTGACTCTGAGAGGGGCTTGGGCAGAGCTTGCCCCGGGGCCAGTTGGCTGTACCGAGTGCCAGAGGCTTCCCAGGGCAAACCAGGCACTTGTGAGTACGTGATGGAAGTCAGCTCTGAGAGCCCTGCACTGGTGTCACGGGAGCAGAGGTGATGCACTGTGATGGGATTCAGCTCTGCTCCAGTGGCAAAGGCCCTGCCTGCTCCCATCTTGCATGTGCTGTGCATCAGCCTCTGGTCACCCCTTGCCTGCTTGTTCTGGGCCCGAGCAGGAGCTCTGAGCAGAGCTGGAGCAAGGACAGAGGGTTTCCTCATGGACAGCCTCAGCTGCTGGAGGGAACAGCTCTGTCAAGAGGGCAGGGTGGGAGGTTTGGACCCTGTTGTGGAGTTGACTCTGTCTGGGTGAGCTGCACTTACCCTTCACAGAGGCAAACTCCCAGATCTTGTTTATTTTTGGGGCTCCACAAGGGAACTGTGATTTGTCCATGAAGATGGATGGAGGGCTGCTAGTGAACTAGAGACCAGGGTGAGCTCTCTGTGGAGTTCCAGCATGGTATGGAGCTTCCAGAGCCACCTTCTGGGATCCCATTGCCTTTCATACCCCAAACACCCCCAGCAAATGTTTGAAGCCTGAGCTGCAAGGTGCTAGAATGGCACATTCCTGCATGCTGTGCATGATAGCAACCTATTACTGCCTCACTCCTCAGAGCAGGCTGGCTGATTTTGAACCAGCTCATCCTCTACTTTAAATCCCTCAAACAAATAAGCTGATTGGAGTTGGCTATAAGCATGTGAGGCTCTGCTCCTCTATCCTCTCTCTTTGGTCTATCCCTTTGGATAGACTAAGGCATGTCAGTAAACTTCAATGTTTGTGTCTTGGAGAAGAACAAGACTGGAAGGGACCTCCCAGGTCACAGTCCCTGTTCTGACTTCATGGGAAATGACCTCCTGCAACGGCACAGAGAGGCCACAGCTCAACCCCCAGTGAGCCAAATGGAGCTGGGTCTGCCTGTCACACATCCCAAATAGCTCTGCCACCAATGAAGAGCCCCCCCCGCTCACTGCAGCAAGAACCTCTTGGTGCTCAGCAAGGCATTGCACTGTTTCCCATTACATTCCCCCTTCTCCTTTAAATAATCCCCTTCACACAGAGGATGTGAGACAATAGATCAGTTGTAGCTTAAAATAGACAAATCTGATTACAAGCCAGTCAAAGCATCAGGGCATTCCCAGAGCAGCCAAAGGAGCTCTGTCACAGAACTGGGGCCGTGCAAGAACCCCTGCGCTGAGGCAGGCACCCCCTGATTGCTGGATCCTCCTGGAGAAGGAGAAGAGGGCACAGGACCTGTTCTCCTCACCTCGCAGTGAGCTGTAGCTGAGTGGACATCACTCTCTGGTGCTGTCAGTCACAGCACGTCCTCAGAGGGAACTGGTGTGTTCTGCTTGGTGATACGGAGTGACATGAGAGAACCAATGTGCCTGCAGGCTCCAGCACACTTGACTGCTCCAGCACTTTTGGAGCTCTTCTCTTTGCAAGGATCCACCTGGTGCTGTGAAACTGCCCCAGTGTTGCTCTGCTGTTTGCTGGCGTGGGAGAGATGCTCTGTTAGGTAAATAGGGGCTCCCATCTCAGTGGGTCTTTGAATCCCCAGTGTCTACTGCATAGCTGCCTTCTATTAACCATTGTCTAATTCCTCCTTGCTCAAAATAAGCAGCTAGCTTCAAAGGAGAGCCTCAGGTAGCAGTTGGATTGGGATGTTTATCTCCATCGTGGAGAGATGTAGCTGAGCAACAGCAGTTTGGTAAATGCTCCCCAGGCTCAGCCTTTGTGCTGGGATGATAAAAAGGATACTGGCAAAAGCTGCACTTTTAGAGAGGAACATAGGGAGGTTGTCACATTCCTGAGCCCATAGGCTTAGGGAGGGGGTTAGCAGAGCTGCAGGGCTGTATTTTGCAGCACTTGTAGGGGTGCTGACCGTGGGAACTGGCCTGTTCCCAGCATTACCTTTGCAGGGGACAGGCACGGAGGGGCAGCACTGGCTGCCCAGTGCTCAGAGTCCTACAACAGGCAACAGCAGGACATGGGACTGGCTTTCCACACAGCTCAAGATTAACAAAGCTGCTCCATCTCCATGTTCCAGTCTTGTGGGAGTAGGAGTTTCCTAGCTTGACGCATCAGTCTTGAGCTGCTATTCCATGACCTGCAATGATCCAGTGTAGGATCAAGCAGGAACCAAGCTGAAACACAGCCAGAAGGCTCTGGGATCCTCACCCAGGGTGTCCTGTGCCTGATGTTCAGTGTCACAGGTGCACATGGCCCCTCCTGAGCCAGCAGCACACTTGTCCTGGTGCCAAAAGGGGAGTTGGAGGAGGAGGTGGGTGTTGCCTGTCCCTGGCAGAGGCAGAGTGGGGGTCCTTGCCTTGTGCTGGCTCAAACCCCCTGTCCTGTTTTGCAGGCAGAACATGAGCTGAGGCTCACGCAGACCGAGTTTGATCGGCAGGCAGAGGTGACACGTCTCCTGCTGGAGGGCATCAGCAGCACACATGTGAGTCTTCCTGGGTAACTGGGGGGTGACAGGGACTACAGGGCGCCAGGGGGATGCTGGAGCCCTGCATCGGGAGCAGAGGTAGAAGAGGTCATAAATTTGGAGGCTACAGCAAGCTCCTCATAAAACCTGGAATATTTCAACTAAAAACATAACGAAGCATTTGCAGGCAGTGCCACTGTGACACCCACAGTTCTGCAGTCCTCAAAATGCTTCCAAGCCAGAAAAATTTTGTTCTTCCCTCACTAGAGCTGTGGCTTGACCATATGGGCATGGCTAGAGTACCTGGAGCAGCCTCCTCTCTGAGATCACCTTTGGGCCTAGGCAACGTTCTCAAACTTAACAAATCAGACTACTCAAGCCAGCCAAGTAACTCTCAGATTCTGGCCTGCATGAGTCTGGTTCCCAGAGGGGTAGTTAGTAGCTGCAGGAAGAGGGTTCTTGTGCTCACACCCAAACTCACTGACCAGCTTATGGTCCTTCTCCCTCCAGGTGAATCATCTCCGCTGTCTCCACGAGTTTGTGGAGTCTCAGACCAACTACTATGCCCAGTGTTACCAGTACATGCTGGACCTGCAGAAGCAACTGGGCAGGTGAGATGAGACTGCTTTTACTCCACTAAGGGTTACTGCCCCTAGCTCAGGCCTCCTTCCCCATCCCACATTATAATGTTGGGTAGAAGTTCTGAAGTCCCCTCTGAGCTCTGACAGAGCTGCTGAGCTTACAGAATGGTGACCAGTCCCAGCAGTGGTGCACTTGGAGCAGGCTTTGCCATTGGATTCATGTGGGGCTTAAACCTCCATCTCAAAGCACGATTGCCATGAGAGTTTGAACGCTGTCTCTAAACCAGTTAAATCACATGGAGACCAATTCCTGTTGCCAAGCAGCGAGCCTGAGCGTGCTCAGGTGCAGCAGTAACCGATCCTGTGCTGCTGCACATCCCGTGGGCACAGGCAGGGCTGTTTTGTCTCTTAACCTGTCACATCAGCACAGTGGCCTGACCCTGGGGGGGCTGTTGCCTCCGCGTGATCACTCACTACTCCTGTTCCATTCTTTTCCATGCTTGCAGCTCCAAAGGAGAAATGTAAGTAAGATGTTGCTCTCTAAGAGCTCTCTACCTCAGCCAAACTCTGGCATCTCTGCAGGCTCTCTACAAAGGCCACCAAGAGCCAGAGCTGCACTCCCTTAGTGCAAGGGGGGGTATCTGCAGATAAACAAGACCAAGGTCTATTGCTGTCTCTGTCGAGGGAGCTCAGCAAGCCTGGGAGCCTCCAGTTGTGGCACCCAGTTTAATGGCAACACTGACTGTCCCTTTCCTGAAGGATGGCCAGGCTAAACTGGTAACACAGACCATGTGAGAGGAGGGCAAGGGCACAACACAATGGACCCATAAAACAGCTGCAGAGCCAAGAACAGCACCAGCCCAGACCCCTGCAAGTCAGGTGCCAGTCCTGTAACAGGACACTGGAATCAAAATAAGCAGAGGGATGTTACCTGTGGCAGTCTCAGCACCTGAGGACTGAGAGCATCTCCCCACTTGACGGATGGTGCAGATGTGTTACAGCTGTTGGCTGGAACTCTTGAGCCTCAGAGCTGCAGTGTAACTGCTGACAGACCAAGCTCTGTCTTGGTTCCTCACACTAGAGCCTTACTGAACTCTGCTTTTTCCCTCTTGTGTAAGATTTTCAGGCACATTCGTAGGCAACGCAGAAACCGCATCTCCCCCAGCCGCTACCTCTCCTCCGGCCGCTGCCGCCGCCACGCTCCCTGCTGTGCCTACGATCCCAGTTGTGCCCACCATTGTCGGGGTGCCCAACACCGTGGCAGAGGGGGTCCTGAACCCAAATGAAGTCAAACCTCCTGCCAGTGGGACACGCAAGGCCAGAGTCCTCTATGATTACGAAGCAGCAGACAGCACCGAGCTGGCACTTCTCGCAGATGAGGTTGGTGGCTTTCCTTTGCCTTGAGTCTTGTCGTAGCTGCCAGCAGCCCATTGCATGCTCAGCAAGGTCTTGGTTACTTTTCCTACCCCTAAAACCCCTGGTTTATGGAACTCCTAATAGTCTTTTCCTTGACACTAGTATCCACTGAGCTGCAGTGAGCTTGTGCTCACGGCCATTTGCTATTTAAGAACATCACCCCAAAAACTCTTCTGTTCCTAACTGGAGTCTGGCTGTACCCAGCTAACAAAACACCCCAATTCTTCATATCTTCACTGTGACCTTCAAATAGAGCTCCCTTATCTGAGAGCAATGGGATAAGCTGCTGGCTGGAGGCCTGCTCTAATCACACTGAGAAAAAAGGAAATTCAGCAAGTTGCAAACTCTTTTGTTGACTAGACTGAACTTTTGTATTCAGAGGGGATGACATGGCAATAGGAAGCCACCCTGCATACAAAAATACCTTAAGTCTATTTGGAGAATGAAAAGGCTGCAGGGACATCCCTTGGCAGATTGCTGTAGCTCTTCTATTAAAGCTGCAGGTAGCTCCAGGGACAGGACACAGATGCTCTCTCCATGAACTTCAGGAGTTATTGTTCTTTCAGCACCCATCTGACTCAACTTCTTGGCTCTGTCTGCAGAGTAAGGTCCTGTCTAACGCTGTTGTCTCTCCCCAGATGATCACTGTGTACAGCCTGCCAGGCATGGACCCAGACTGGCTCATAGGGGAAAGAGGGAACCAGAAAGGGAAAGTTCCTGTAACTTACTTGGAACTGTTAAGTTAAATGTCTCCAGGAAGAAGAATGTACAAGCAGAATGCACCCCTCATCGCCTGGCACTTCCAATGCAGATTTCTTCATCCGAGACCATTGCTCTCTTCAGGGTTGACACTCTTACTAATGTGGGAATTGTGGGAAAGAAGTGGCAAAACTGTTAAGAGAAGGGTTTTGGGAAAGGGCTGATGGCACCCGAGACTGAGTTTGTTAAGTCCCAGTGCAGCCTGCTCTGAGGTGAGTCTGGATGGCTCGATTCCTCGATGACTTTTCCCTCCCCTCATTGTGTTTATCACAGTGGCTTTCCCAGGGCCACCGAGCTGCCCCCCTTGGCTCACCGAGTTTGTTCCACTCCCCTTGTGTCTGGTGTGGGTTAGTGCCTGTCTGCCCTCCTGTCCTCTCTGTTCTTCAGCAGTAGAATTGCCTGTGTCCAACCATCAAGCATTCCAGAGGGGGAGTGCCCCACACAAACCCTCGGACGCATTCTAGCTCTTAAGGCAAGGAAGATGAATTTAACAATTAAGAGCCTGTTAAACCCACCCACCCATGTCAGAGTGGGTGGGCTCACCTGTGGGACAAGTCACTGAGGCTCTCTGAGAGCCACACTCACTGTCATGGTGCCTGATGGCCTCAATCTAGAATTGTCCTCTGAAGCTGGAAGGAAATTTGTGAAGACCAACCTAATAACATAGGGCCTGTATGTCAAAAATCCAACCTCAGTGCAAGGGACCATGCATCTTGCTTGCATTTCCTCTGAGAAACTGCTCTTGGACTGCAAAGAGTTTACAAGCCTTTTTACAAGCTTTGCTCCCTGTATTAACTGTCCGGGCTTTTCTTCCAGTGTGTCTGTTCCAGGCATGTTTTAGCCTGACTTTACTTTCACCCTAAATCACTGATTTAACTGATGTTTCCCCTCCCACCCCAGCAGTGAAGACTTGGTGCAGCTCAGTACAACACGGGATGGTCCCACTTGCTGTTATCTCCAGCCATGAGCTGTTCCTGGCTGTACACACACTGAACCCAGGCTCAGCTCAGAGGAGTGCTCGGGTCTGTGTGCTTTTCAGTTCTAGAATGAGCTTCATAGCTAGAGCTCAGCTAAAGGACTCCCATGGTGGTGTAACTTGTTTTCCACTCACGCTGGGTGAAAGAGGAACTCACCTGCACCAAGCTCTGTTCACAGCCTTCCCCTCGGTATGTCAGAACTTGGCTTGTTTATTGATCTTTTGCACTTTCCCCAACGGTATCGTGACCACTCTAATGTAACAGGGCACTGAGCACCTGTGTATGTAGGGCTCATGGTTTTCAGCACTTATTTGCCAATAAACAAACTGCCTGACCTTCTGCCTCGACGTTTTGTGTGGGTTCAGGGCTCTCCAGCCATGCCATTGCAGGGGGGGCAGCTCAGGTGGGAACTGTGCCCTTGTGCTATCCCAGTCTCTGAAGCTGGGTGTGGAAGGAAAACAAAGCTGATCCTTCCTGTCCCAGCTGAAACTCCCAATGTGCCTTAAGGTTGTCAATGTCTTGTGGTTCCTTTCCCAGGTGACACCTCTCAGTTGTACCACAGATTCTGAAACGAAGAAACAAGAGCTCCTCCTTAACCCGAAGCAGAAATAGAGCAGCAGTAGCAGGCTTTAGCTGCTGAGAGACTGGAAATGCTATTCCAGATCTAACACTTTTTTGTTGTTGTTATGGAAACCAGACCTGCTGCTCATTTAAAATCCTAAAGCCTTGTCCCTGGCATCCAGCTTGGAAAGAACTCCTGGGAAAAGCAGCTGTTGAAATGCTCTTAGTGTAGCAATAGTGCTGGTTTTCTGGTTAAACTCAAACGAAAGGGAATGGGGAAGTCACATCGTGCTGCTGTTTTAGTCAGTTTTACAATTGCCATGATTACCACTACCCTTTTGTAGATCTACCCCTGCCCACTTCCCTTCCACCTTCCAGTATAACCTTTCCCTCAGACCAGTGACATCCCCATTTCATTATTCCTCTCCCTGGTGCATTAAAGAAAGAGGAAAAACAGCTCTAGCAAAACCAGCAGCAGCTTAATGATGCAGAAAATGGTGTCTCTTCCCTCAGAGCAGCCAGGAGGAGGTCTGTTCCTGGCAGCAGCACTCCCTTCTCTCTGCATTAGAAAAGAGCACATGAGAAATCCAGTGCTACTTCCAACGGGCAACAAAAGGAGAGATCCCTACCAGAGCTATCAAATAACAGCCCTGAGCACCACTGAACCTGCTTAGCTGTCCCGAATCTTGGCTTTACTTCCACTCCCCATGGCTACCTGGCACCAATTTGCCATCTTCTCTGCACTGTTCCTCACCTTCAGTGCTCCTTGTCTGCATTCATAGTTCCCTATGGCACAAAGTGATCCCAGTGACAGGTAACCCCATGGAAACACAATCAGGTTGGGACTGTCCCACCACCTCCCTCACTCTCAGAGCAGCTCACCTCAGTTTTTGCCAGGTTATCAAGCCCCTCTCCCTTCTACTTTAAGACCACTGTGCTCCAGCCAGCGAGTTCAGATCTCTCCAAAGCCTCCAGGGCAAGTAAAATCAGATCAAAGGTGCTAGAATATCATAGTACTTAAGCTTACAAGAAAATAAACCACACTCAAAGCAACATAATCTAATTTTCTCTCTCTAGTCTCTTAAAACCAGCAAGATTAAAAAGGTTCTGACTGGTAAAGCAATCAAGTGCTTTCTTCAGGAAAGAACTGGTGGGACAGTAGCTCACAGCTACGCTGACATTTGATTTCTTACCTTACAGAAAAGTCTTAAGAGTTCAGGCTGACCTTCTCTTAGTGTCTCCATCACACCTTGACTCTTGGAACCTTAAACAGTTTGTTGATTTACTTGAGAGAGTTGCAACAGCACAATGCAACCTCACTGCAGACAGTGCCTTTCTCCCAGGTGTAGCCTGCAACCTCCCCTGCTGCTGCAACAGCTTGGACCTGTGCACAGAGCCATGTGTGCGCATGGTCCCCACCATCGCGTGCAGAAGAATCACTCCTGAGGAGTATTTTATAGTGATGCTCATTTAAAACCTCCTACGAGTTCCCCAACGTGAGAGTAAGAGAAAGGGAGTGGGTGTGGGAAAGCCAAGGGAACCAACCTGTGATTATCATGGCTGCAAACAGGATCTGGGGCGTCACTCGCAAGCCACAACTCATCGCTGGGACTTCAGCCCAGTCAACACAGCAGAGCTGCTCCACAGAGGATGAAGAATTGGTGCTGCAGGCTGCTGTGGCCAACACAAACCCACGAACCCAGCTGCTGTCTATGAATGTTTTAATATCAGTATAAATAGGGCACAGTTACAAAAAACTGCAAGACTGGAGCAATGGAATTTTGACTTAAAAACGTTGAGTGAGGCCTTGCTCTTCAGAAACACACACAACAAACAGACTGCAGGGTGAAGGGAAGGCGTGAGCACACATACACCATCTTGCCTTGAACCATTCAGTACAAAAATAGCAGTAGAAAGATGGTCTCTGAATTGCTGGCTGATCCCTTGGTTGTGCCTTAACTGGACTCTGGCTGTGAGAGAGAGGCAGATTGCACCTTGTGTTAAGAGCAGAGCTAATGCCCAGTTGAAAGTTTGTCTCCTCTCTCCATGCAGCCACAGCTTCCCCAGTTGAGGCACAAGCTATAAAAATAAGGTTTTGACTGCTCAGCACTTGCAGGCAGCCAGGACGCTCTGGGGATGGAGCGGGCAGGCTGAGCACTGAGGAGCCACTCTGGGCTCTCCTTACATTCACTCTGCTACTGGGTTCCAAGAGTTCAACGGGACCTCGCTGCTGATGTTCCAGCTCAGTTTAGAGCCCTGCCCACACCCGGCCTCCCTCCCTTTCCCACTCCTTGTTACAAGCTCTGCCAAAGGTGGTGCCTTCTGCAGTGGATCGTTCTGGTGTGAGTCCTGAGAAGGGAGGCTGGGGCAGGACAGAATCTATCTCTGCACGTGCCGGACAAAGGCCTGCACGAGCTGGAACAAAGGCTCCTGCCCCTCGGGACCCAGCTTGGAGGCAGACTTTCCTTGGGGAGAGGGAAGAACCCCGCTGGCAGGTGAGGAGGGACCACCACGGCGGAAGTAACGGGACAGGCTGGAGAGCAGTGTACTCTGAAATGAGAAACACATCACACGTTCAGCTCCCTTCAAACACACACCTCTCCCTCCCTGAACGAGGCACCAGTGGCATAGAAACAGGCACCAGTACACCCAGGATACCCGAGGCTGTCGACTCATGCTGGGCAATCACAGAATCCCAGAATCCTAGGGGTTGGAAGGGACCTCGAAAGCTCATCCAGTCCAACCCCCCTGCCAGAGCAGGGTCACCTAGAGTCCATCACACAGGAACGCATCCAGGCGGGGTTTGAATGTCTCCAGCCAAGGAGACTCCACAGCCTCTCTGGGCAGCCTGGTCCAGTGCTCTGGCACTCTCACAGGAAAGAAGTTTCTCCTGATATTCACATGGAACCTCCTGTGCTCCAGTTTGCAACCATTGCCCCTTGTCCTATCATTGGTCATCACTGAAAAAAGCTTGGCTCCATCGTCCTGACCCTCACCCTTTACATATTTGTAACCATGGATGAGGTCACCCCTCAGTCTCCTTTTCTCCAAGCTAAAGAGCCCCAGCTCCCTCAGCCTTTCCTCATAAGGGAGATGTTCCACTCCCAGTAGAGCAATGGGCTCTACTGGGCAGCCAAAGCCAAATGACCTTCTCCCAGAAGCCACACTGCCAGTGAAGAGCAGAGCAGGGTGGTACAAGCTGCTCACCAGCTCAGAGCTGAGCTCCTGTTTCATCCTCTGCTTGTCACGGGGATGCACAGCTGGGTCTCTCAGGTACCGAACAGCCTGGGAGATGAGCAGGTAGAAACAGTTCTCCATTGTAAACATGAGCAGAGACCTGTGCAAAGAGACACACGTCAGCAGGAGCCACAAAGGTGAGCACGCTCTAGTTTCAAGGTCAAGGACTCTTAGAAAGGCTTCACACACAGGGCACGTAGGAGGGACCACTGTTACTGGTCACATTCTGCTCAAGCAGTGACACCCAAGCGATGGTCTGCAGAGCAGAAACCCCTGCTGGTCACTAGGGAAGGCTGATTTAAATATACTGGTAAATAAGCATCAAACAACTCTTTACCTGCATTTTCAGTGTCTGACTTAGGATGGGATGGCTTCACATACCCTTCCCCACAAAAATCCCTGCTGGCTTTGGAGAGCTCCTGTCTCAGCTCCTTGGGTTCAGAGTGAGCAGCTCTGAAGCTACACAAATGCCTCTAAAGCTCAGCTCTGCTCTGAGGAGCATTAGGTTCTGCTCTCTGGCCATGACTAAATGCCAGAAGAGCTAGAAACTTACTTGAGGGTTTTGGTTCCCTCTTGCATATTGAGCCCTGCAGCCTGAGGGAAAGGTTCCTTCTTCTTATCCAGCTTAAAGGGAAAAAAAGACAGGCATTAGAACCAGGAGGTGCAAAGGAGGAAATGTTCCTACTCTGAATCAATGAGTGCTCTGAGATGACTGCAACTGCTGTGCTCTCCCAGCAGAGGAATGGCTCGTACCTCTCCCAGCATGTTAAGGGCCACATTGACTGTGGCCAGGAGGGTCCCAAAGGAAGGTGCAACATCCGAATCAAAGGCCGGGGTGGTGAAACTCAAAACAAAGAGCAGGTTGTACTCAGCAAGGTCCAGTGACTGTGGAGAAACAGAAAGAGGAGTGAGTGACCCCTGAGGCCATGAGTATGCTGTTGTCATAGTAACAGTAACACCTAATCCCTGTATCACGCTTCTTGTGTGGAGAACTAGAAGCACTGGGATCATTTCCCACATCTCAGCTGTACAGATGGAGCAGCAGAGAGCTGCTGTGCAGTGCTGCACAATCACACCACAGGGCTCTCCTCACATGGAGGAACCTTCACCAACTCCCAAGCCGCACAGCTTGCCACCAAGTGGCAAACCAAAGCAATGACTCTTTCCAGATTGCTTTCAAACACCCAGGGCACCTAGAGGCACAGAAGGAAGTGAACTTTTCCAAAGACCTTTTCTGAACTTGGAGACCAGCCACCAGGTCACACCGATGCAGGGGAATAACGAGGATGTCTCTTCAGCAGATACAAACCCAGTGGGGTTGTCAGTCTGCTCCAGTAAGGTCACACATCCCCAGCATCGTGCAGACCACACAAAAGCTCAGCCAAGCCTTCCCTTCACACTGAGCAGTGCCCAGTTCCTGCAGGGAATCCCATGTGTCATAGAATCATAGAATCACTTTAGTTGGGAAAGACCTTCAAGATCATCGAGTCCAACAATCAACTCAGGACTGCCAAGTCCACCACTAAACCATATCCCTAAGAGCCACATCCAAACATTCCTGCCTCCCTGCTCAGACAGAGGTACGGTGGGGCCACTGTCTCTAGCAGGACAGACTGTGCCTCACTGCACAGACCCAGAACATCACTCAAAATGCTTGAAACTGCCCCCGTCAGGGAGCAGCTTCTCTCCTCTTCCTCTACCTGATCGAGGAGGATCTGGCAGACATCAGGGGTGAAGTGGCGCAGGGCAGCGAGAGATTTGCTGAGGATTTTCAGGAGGCTGTACTGCACCATGAGCAGTGCTTTCTGCTCTGCTGCCTCTGACTCAGGGCTGGGATGTTTGGAGGAGGCTTGGGGATTACGCTGCACTCGTGGAGTCACACTTGATGGAAGAGAATCACCATTTTTTGTCTGTGAAGAAAGGCAAAAAGAGAGTCTTGGATATGGATGTGATTATTTTGCACTACATTCAGGGAAAAAAAATGCTGTGAACAAAAGGAATGAGGAAATGAGGCACTCAAAGTCTGTCACCTGCTAAAAGCATGAGAATCTACACTTGGTGTGCATCAGGGGAGGCACTGCATTGCAGGGAGGCAGCTGCAGAGGCTATTTAGGTTCCACACTCCGGAAAAAGAATCTCTAATCAACACACCAAGCCTCAGCCATGCTGAAATAACACAGCAGTAGCAACACATCGTTCCCACCCCGTGAATCTAAGGATTCCCCAAGACAAGAGCTACCTCTCAAACAAATTACATCAGATCAAGGACACCAAGTCGACAGGGGCTTAATTAATGGCACTACAGAGTACTACAGCAATGCAGCTTTCTTGCTGCAGTGTAGGCAGCTACAAAATGATAACAGCACCATTCAAACACAGGCTGCTGCTTCTCTAGGGCTGGCTTTACAGAGTTCAGAGTTTTAAGAGTCCAAACTGCTCTTAGCACATTTTTTTGCTGTGGAGAAATGCAAGTCCTAACTGTTGATAATTGTCAATAATCACCACTAAGGCTACTGACAGTCAATTCAATATCTAAGACTGGATATTGAAGAATATTTGCCTTTTAACAGGGAGCACGGGCATGCAACATGCCTGAGCCTGGCTCACAGTCCCCATCCTCACCTGCAGGTAGTGCTGGAGCATCTTGCGGCTGTGCAGGAGGGAGGTACAGGCCTGACACAGGTAACACAGATTCACCTGAAATAAATAAGGTGAGGGAGAAATCTCTTAAAAGCTCAAAATGCACCTATTCACTACCATTGGTAGAAACCACAAAATCCAGTTAAACAGAACACTGATCATAAAGGATCCATGCAGTCTCTTGATTTCCCAGGGTTTTTCTTGGAGCCACCTGGCACTGAGAACTGAGAGCAAGACACTGAATTCCCCAAGTTGTTTTTCCAAGCTACCATCTGTCTGTCCCAAACAGTTCTCTCTCCTCACTCAGCTCAGACAAGGGACTGACAGAACAGACATATAAATGACCTCAGCAACATTTCCTACTAAAAGAGCAGTAATAAAAAGGTGATATAGTGTCATCTTCTCTGAACACATGCAAAACCCTGTGGTCTAAAGCAATGTACTATCTGCAGCAGGATCCTGATTCCTACCTGCATGTCCCTCATAAGCTGTGGCAGGTGGAAATGCCACTCCTTTGTGAAATTTGAGAGCTGAAGAATGAAACCGACTGTGTGATCAGCCTCTTCCAGACAGGCCAAGCTCTGCACTGTCCGTACTGCATTCAGGCACTGGAAAGGAAAGAGCAGCAAATCAGAGTGATTACAGATAAATCAGAAAAAAACCCATTCCCTTCTCTAGAAGAAAAAGCTGAAGATGCAGAGGATCTGCCCTCAGGGACAGAAAATGCATTCATGAAAGCAGCTGCACAGCACACGGGTCAGACTCAGAGCACTTTATATTCTCAGTCAGAGGTCAATACATTCCATGAGCTCCACTGCCATACGAGAAGACAGCTCTTTGTCTAGGGAGCATGCTTATAAACAGGTAATTCAGCACCTAGGTACCAACAGGACTCTTCAGCACGTCTGCACTGACACAATCCAGCCAGTGCAGGTGTTTCAGTGTCACAGGACATGAGAACTTGCTGACCCAAATGGTGACTGAACCCTGACCACAGCATTTTCATTATGTGAACAAGGATGAGCTGAAGCCACCTCCATGAACGGCTCTCATGTTTTTCTTCCCAGAGCAGAGTGTCACAAAGGGAGTTCCCATCGAGCTCTCACCATCACAGAGGAAGTATGTGACATACCTGAAGAATCCTCTCTTGGTGGACACCGACAAAGTCCAGTGCTTCTGTCAGGAAGTTGTATCTCAGTGTTTTCAGAAGGCGCTCCATGAGTGACATGGAGAGACGATAGACCCCAGGCCAAGAGGGGGCATCCAGAGACTTCCGAGATGAAGCAGATGTCTGAACAAATCAGATATAAAAATAAACTACTTATTTACACTGCTGCCCACCATACCCTCCACACCATTTTGGAAGTCTCCAGGCTCTACACGTGGCTGCTGTCCTTCCCAGACCAGGAGGGCTCTGCTCCCACCACAGCCCGCAGGCAGGACGTGGCAAGCTCTCCTGGTGCATTCCCACCCAAAAGGAAGTAGCACCCACCTGGATGGCCCCATTAGTGCTGAGCTGGTACACGCTCAACAGGGGCAGACAGACACTCTGTGTGACACCAGCTCCAGCCACTGCTGCTGCTCCCTGCAAGACACAGAACAAACTGCTGTTAAAATCTGCATGTCTCTCCTCTCTGAGACTAATAAGACTGACTTTGTGTTAGATATTTTTGCCCTTTGCACTGTCACAACCCTGTTAGAGAACTTGCATCTGCACACACTTCTATGTTGTTAAAAATTCAATTATCAAGAAAAGCAACACCGTTCTTCCAGTAAAATCTAACCTGTGTATCTGTACTGTGAATTCCATCTTGGTATCACTTGGTCTGGTACACACATTATCTTTGAAAAGAGCTGGATTGGAACAACCTTGTTTGCACCTACTGCCCCACACAGAACGGAATTTATAATAGACAAATAATGCTTTATTGCAGCTAATGAGAAAGCCAGTTCCAACACTTAATGCTGTTTAACTAGGAGGGATAATTTGCATTGCAGAAGAATACATTCAGTGAAAGTGCCTGCTCTAAATTACAGGTCTGCTCTGGCTGGCTCAGCTCTTCCATCCGAGACATCCCATTATTGAGAACAAGGCAACCTAGGCAGGCACACATACAGGACCTACTGCTTGCCTGCCTCCAGAAAAAACAACAACTTTTATCTACAGATCATTGTTCAGCTGCATTGCAGACAGAATAATGAGATACACAGTTCCTATTAAAAATGTATAGCTATATGCACTCATTTCTCTGCATCCCTCACCTGTTGAGTCCTTGCTAAAGTCAGCAGTAAATGTAACGAGGCCTCTGTGAAGTGAAGGTTTTGTTTAACTCTCAGGCTGATCTCTAACGCAGCAAAGATCGTAGGAAGCACAGGAACTTTCCTAGTAATCTGTAACCAGTAGTCTCCATCTTCATCAACTTCACAGAGCTCTTTAGCCAGATGCAGACCCAGAACACACACCTACAGTGGTAAGAAAAGAAAAAGGGGTATAGGCTTGACCATGGGTACCAAGAAAATCTTGAAAGCATTCACTAACACAACCTGAAGTTCAATCATTCTCAGAATCATAAATTAAGACACCCAGTATCCCTCATAATACACCCTGCACACTTCCTGGGGGTATCAGTAATTGTGACAATGTTTTTAAGGACAGATCTGAAAGAGAGGCAGCAACAGCCAATTTCCCACACTGATGTGTGCCAAAAAGACATGGATTCATTCTGAAATAGAAACTGCCAAAACTTCCTTTGAAGGCAGGAGGCTGCAAGGGAAAGTCGTCCCAAACATACAAGGAACTTTTGTCTAGAGAGAAGAAACACTGCTGCGAGGCAGATGAATGGATCCTTTACCCCATCTCGCTGGTCCTTGTGCTTAACTCGGGAGGCATCATCTGTTTCCATGCTGTCCTTGTCATCCGTGGCATCTCCCGAGGTCAGGCTGTGGCGAGTCTGATCAAAGAGCGCAATGACCTCGTCCTGGAGTGTTCCACACACGCTCAGCACCAGCTGGGAGTACTGTGGGATCTCATTCACTGTGACACACACACAACACACAACAGTTAACTCACAGTCCTTGCACTCAGCTTCCAGTTTAACTGCTATCATCACTGGGACACATCTCTTGGAGTTAGTATCTAGTCTGTTTTCATCTCAACACCTACAGAACAGAACACAAGGAACTGTGACTAAGTTAGATGATTAAGTCTAGGAGGATACAATAAGGGATTAGATGGTCATCTGGGTAACAAAAACATGTAGTTTTACCAAGAAGTCAGACAAACTCATGACATTTCAAGGCACACATCAAGCACTACTACAGATTATTCCCTAACTGCTCACTACAGCATTTCCTACCCATGTCTCCAGACTGCTGGCACTGGCCCATGCAAATCAGGTGCAGTCATTGTTCTGTGAGTCTGTATAAACACTACAGTCTTACCAAAACCATTATAACAAATTGCACCACCTTCTACCAGCATGACTGGAGACCCAAATTCTACAGCAAAGAAAAACATTTAAAACCAACACAACCCTCCACTTTCTATTTATTTTCCAAAATATATGGGCTTGCAGGACCCAAGCAGCAGGACGAGGACGACACACAAAGGTAAGCTGATACACTTGTCAACACCACAGCTGCCTTTGTATGTGTTGTACAGAGAAATACTGCCCAGACTCCACTGAGGGTCGCCAAGTGCTACTGCAGTGTAAGATGCCCCACGTGTGACAGAAGGAATGACCAGACTCATTTCTCTGGTTTGTAGCAAAATGTACCCTCAGAAGATTTTCCTGCATTTGGGTCTTTTGTTATCTCTAACTCAAAATTCATGTCAGAATCTGAGCTCTACAGTCACTCTGTGAGATGGCCTTACAAAGATGTCCCTCCCACACCTGCTGAGCTACTTTCAAAAACACATGGGAACCCTATCTTGTATCTAACGAACTGATCAAACACTGAGATTATTGTTGACGAAAGACAAGAGAAGGGAAGATGTACAGATATTGTGAATGACAAAGCTCATCTCTTTCTAAAACTAGCTAAAACAAATAAGAAAAATATAGAGAAGTTCCCACAGGTTGGTGACTATATTCAGCATCCTGAGTTACTGCTAACACCGCATGCACATATTTATCTCAGAAACACTGAAGTGTTAGGGTGTGTTCAGCCATGGCAGCCCTGCTCTTGACACTTGTACATACACCACCTCACCTTTCATCTCCTTCATTTGTAGCACAGTGATAAGAGCTGAGAACACTTTGGCTTTGGTTTTCTCCATCATCTGCTGATCTGCCTGTAGTACTCCCTCCAGAATCTGCGTCAAGGAGTTTATGATTTTATCCACAGAACCCAACTCGCTGACAACAAAAAGGGAGAGCTCTTCAGATTAGACAAGATCCCTCAGTAAATATATTGGCTTGACTGAGCTGTGTGTATCATAAGTTATATGATCCACACAAATAAAAGCAGTTCTTCCAAGTACAGTTTAAGTCACCACCTGGATCTCACTAAAAACACTCTGCAGTACAGTGAGAATGCAGGACTATCACAAAAGCTTTTCTCATACACTTTTCACCAGCAAGCAGGAAGCCAAACCATAAATGTATTACTACAAGAGATTTCAGCCACAACCTACGGTGAGGCTTCAGTTTCCTCCCCAGATCACTAAGGGAATCTCACTAGAGAAAACACTTCAACATAATTCCCCAAGTTTTTATATTTCGCAGTTACTAATATTGATCCACACAAAATACCTACCTCTTCCACTGTTTGAGCAGGATCAGGAGAAGGGTACACAGCATAGACCCCAGCTGCAGACAGGACACTGACATGGGAACGAGGAGCTGAGAAGAAATATTGCAAGAGTTACAGCTGCAATCATCACACACAAATCCCCAGCCCAAGCATCACCACCAAATAACCAGGTTTGCTCTTCAGCAGCATTCAGCACCGAGGGGACCAGAGTCAGGACCCTCTGCAGGGTCACTCAGTGATGACAAGAACAACAAATACAAATTTGTTATTTCTATTATATACTGGCACAGGCTGCCCAAGGAAGTGGTGCAGTCACCATCCCTGGAAGTATTTAAAAGGCATGCAGATGTAGTACTGAGGGACACAGTTTAGTGGTGGGCTTGGCTGTGTGCTAGGTCAACAGTTGGACTTGATGATTTTAAAGTCTTTTTCCAACCAAAACAATTGTATGAAAATAAAGATTTATAAGCATCTCATCAATTCAGGGAGAGAGACGTTGTTTCAGCCCAATTTCACAGGATCTAAAAAAACCCATGATGGCAAGCAGCTGCAGAAATACAACTCCTCATAGTACGAAGATGAGCAACTGGGAAATTAAAGGACAGGAAGCAGCACCTACCAAAACCTTGGTCCCATTTAGCACATCCAGAAACAACTGCTGATGAACTGCAGAATCAGTCAGATGCATTATATCTGCCTAAGATCCACAAAGACAGAGATCAATCAAGCACAACAAAAGATGTACCTTCTTAGCAGTCTAACATCAGTCTACTGGTTTCATTTGTTACTTTTAAGAATTCACCAAATTTTACAGCTGCTGAATAATGCAGTTTTACAGAACTCACTGAAGTATTACACTAACAGCTGACAAAAAGTCAGCAGTGACTCCTTTCCCTAACGGTGCATCCCTGCCTCACTTGGCTCAGCAAAATCTCTTGAGGATTACAGAATTACTTTAAATTGCTATAATAGTTATTTACTACCTCCCACCTCTGCTCAGACAGACTCATTTTGGTCAAACAGCAAAACACCACCTACCCTAACCTCTTGTATCATGCTCGCACCAGCTTGTGTGCATATGTACAAGAAAATTGAAAGAAAAAAACTGAATTCTTCACTATGGCTTCACTGACCCTGAAAATCTGATACCGTATTATTCAAAATGTTAATCTGAGGTTATCATGAAAGATAAGAGGTAGCTCTTACATGGCTAGTGGAGATTATGAGCAGCATCCGCCAGGCTGAGATAAGCATTTGATACTCTGTCATGGAGGCACAGCTGGTACCCTCTGTCTCTGCCACGTGAAATGCCAGTAACTTCACATATTCTGACCAATATGCAAAGCGCTTTTTGGCGGAGAAATTCTTCAGCGTGTCTTTCAGGGACTGATCCAGTGAGCCCCTGACCAAATCAAGAGGAGAAGTTATCTTCATTTATTCTTTGGTCAGAAAATATAATTCTTCTGAGATTCGGGTAGGAAAGCCAAGGACAGAGCTTGCAAGTGAAGATTATTCCACATATTAGACCTGTGCAGGGAATCCCACTTTTTACATCAAACGTGAAGGAAAAAAATCCCTGAACAAAATCTATGATTTTTTTATTTTTTTTTAGCACAGATTTTAGTTAATCCTGACTTTTCAGCATATTAAAGGGCACTTATGTTCAGGAAAACAAAATGAGTGGGAGAAAACTAGTTAAATGTTATTCAGCTACTAAAATGTTATCGCTACAGTAGGTGTACTTAGCACAGTTTACAGTTAGCTTTAATACTGCATATTCTCATTCCAGGATACAAGGAAAATACTGACATTCTCACCTGCAGGCTGCAGAAAGACTGTGACATTTCTTTCTGCAATTGGTACTTGCAAGAATCTCAAACGCACATCTATGATTTGTTTATAAATCACTGTTCCTCCCACACTTTCACAGGATTATATGTAGCTTTCACCTCAAAGCCTGCATGGTCTTATCAAGATTTAACACACACAGTTTCGATAATTAAAAAGTACAGGGACAAAGGAGAGACTACCAAAGACTCACTTGACGACATAGTAGATCTCCAAACAGATGATTTTCATGATTAAGGCACAGGTGTCCAAGACACTGAGCTATAAAGAGAAAAAAAAAAGCAAAATTTGAGCACCCAGCTGTGCAGGGGAAGTGGAATTCTCATTCTCACTTGCAGTGACTGATACTCCAGTTCTGCAGGAGATTTGTTTCTGCCAGTTATGGCATTTGACCACGGACTGATGCTAACAAGGAAAGAAGGCTGCGTGCAAAGCAGCACCCTGAGTGAGAGCACAGGGCTCTCATAACGAAGGGGAAAACTCCCACAGAAAGAACAGCAAGACCAAATTGATTCCTCCTGATACCAGTCAGCCTGAGCTATGCCAAAAAAACCCCTCAAACCCAGAGTTTCTTTTGCCAAACAGGACATGAGGTATAGTATGCATACACTATACAGCCAGCATACCTTCCAAAGAGTGTTACCACTAGGTAACGTCTATTTTTGTTTCCTATGTGAATAAAGAGCAGAGAATTTCAAAAGACAGGTCATGGCTGTACAGTCTCTGCAAAGCCAGAAAGCACTCACTTCACCTCCTGCCTGTGTTTAAACCACTCGATCGTGTTTCCTTTAGAGAACTGCAAGCAGTGGGAAAAGCCACACACATCACCCAGAAACCTCTCCTGAGAAGTACCAAACTACCCACATTTTGTTGGGATGTAACTCACCTCTGATGATTCTGAAGGCGGAGGAAGGGTCCCAAAGAGGGGATTGGTTAAATTTTCCCAAAACTTTGGCCTAAAAGATATACACAGAAGTTACATCAGCTACCTCCCCCTTATACCACACACCTGGCAGCACTGTGACTGTTCCTAACGTCACAGAAAATATGGTTTGGTAAATACAAGCTTATGGAGTTTTGTGTGAAAGAAACAGAATGAAATCTTTGCCTCTGAACAAGCACATGTGAGCTTCTCATCTTCCTCCCCCAGAGGCTAAGTTAAAAGCCAACACACTGCATACCCTTACCACAGAGATTAAGGTACCAATGTCCCTGAAAACTCTGATGAACCAAAGAAGCAGTGTTTTGGAAAAAAGCAAGGAAAATGCATTGTAGAAAAACAACAACTCACTTTGTCCTCAGAACTAGCATGGCGCTATCGCGACGGTCCTGCCACAGAGCATGCAGGAAGGCAATGGCAGCACGGTGCAAGAGGGGAGGGCACCAGTACCTCTCCTGTTGCTTGGAGTCTATCAGCTCTAAGACTACTTGGAGGCAACTCCACTCCCCCAAGCTGAATTCCTAAGGCAAAGGAAATGAGAGAGGTTACATCACCACAGAAACAGTCCATAGGCACCTATTAAGGCACAATGTACTTGATTCCACTTGGACAATACACAGAGAAATAAATCTTGAGTGTATGATGCTGTCATATGTTTTGTATGTAACTACAAGGAATGCAGTCATAACACAGAAGAAGGAAAAATATATTTTGGGCGGAATAAAACATGAGCTAAGCTAAGACTTAGTAAGACCAAGTGCCTTCAAAAGGTCCCAACCCAAGAAGCCCTTGAACTGCAAAGCACCAGAGTGGGTATTCCAGAAAACTGATATTGTCCATTGTACTCCAGTCTTCACTGACTGGTCACTGTCAGAGAAAAGAGAGTGGATAACAGGGATCTTCGGTCTGACCCAGCAGATCTTTACATTAAGCACAACAGGTTACATTAAGAACCATCAGATTTTACAAACCAGTGCCTTAAGACTGCTGTGAATGCTACAATAAAACATTAGTGAGTGCTTGGGTAAATATGTGCTCCTCTACCTTTGACCCATCACTGCCATCCTTCACTTCCAAGTTGAGGAACAGCTCGATGAGCCCAGGTTGTGTCTCCACTGCTACTGTGAGGAACTCCAGTATCATGACCTTGATACGCATGTCCTCGATCTTGCTCTGCAGGCGGGTGAGGAAGGCATCACGGATGGCAGCAGCATCACTGCCCAGGCAGGCATAGACAGACATGGGAGCAACCTGCAAAGGGAAAGAAACATCAGAAGCAAGAATAACCAAACCTTACAGAATGTTGCTTCTCTAGATAAAAGATGATTTGCTTTGCAAATTGAAACTCCCAAATATTTGATACTGAATTTAAAAACATATGTGATGGAACTCAAATGTAAGTTGCTGTCATTAAGCAGGAAAAAACTTGCAAAGTGACCCAAATTTCCCTCTCTGACAATTCTGCTCTATCCACCACCTATTCCTCAAGCATCATAACAAAACTGGAAAAGACAAAGAGAAGAACAGTTTTGGAATAATGTTTCTGGAAATAAATAAACCCAGAGTTGGATTTATATGCTTTAATAAATGTATCAATACATTCTCAGAAGCATAGCAGCCAAAAAGAGTCTAAAAGGCAAAGCTGAAAGCTCCCAATAAAAACTTAAATAGGATCGATCCTCTTCTCAGTAAGATGTTGAAGTTCCAGTTAAGAAGGTGTAGGAAGTGTATTTAAGAGTGTGACTTGAGAAAGTTACTCAAAAAAGAGATTAACTGGAGGTACAAATACTTTACAGATAATGGTCTAATGGTTAGGAATATGATGGGATAAAGGTTGGACTTGATGACCCTGGAGGTCCCTTCCAACCATAATGATTCTACGATTCTATGTGAAGCCTCTCAGTGAGATGCTGAGTGACTTCTGCAACAGCAGAAGGTTATGTTAAAAAACTAAGGGCCCTTGATGGGATTTTTAATGTGCTCTAACTTACAGCTTTCAGTCCACATTGCCTTCAACTGACTTGCATTGAGCTCCCTGATAAAAACAAGCCTGAAGAAGTTATCTTGAAAGAATTTCAGTGGTGGAATCAGTCACAAGGGGAGAAGCAAAGGAGCACCTGTGTGAGTCTGATCTTACCGTAGCGAGGCGTTTGAGCAGTTGGATGGCCAGGCGTGGAAGTGCAGGGTCATGCTTGTGGTAGATGTATTTGGCCAAGACTGCAATAAGATTGTTTCCATGAGCACCTGGAGAGGAACACAATTAAAATCAAAGAGAAGAAACAGCAACAAGATGTAACTATTTACCAAACAATGATTTCCACAGCAGAAGGTGAGAACTAGGACAGTCTTCCAGAAGAACAAGGCATGGTCCCAGCCAAAGGTACTCATGGCAGTTGATTTATTGTATTCTGTAACTAAATCTATCTCACTAAAAATCAAACAACAAGCCATGTTTGCTTAATACTTTAGAAGCTGCCCCAGAGGAGAAGGATGCCCTAGAGGAGGGAGAACAGGCCTTCTCCCATCACTAGAAACCACTTCTTGGAACCTTGAAATCTTAACCACTGTTTGTAATGAGACACACAGTGACTATTTGCAAGTGATGAGAAAGCACAACTTCCTGGGCTGCCCCAGGGAGAAACACTTACCATGCTGAGTAAGTGCCTGCTCTAGTGGAGACACCACGCTGGAGGGGGGTTTCAGCCGGATGACATTATTGGTGACAGAGAATGCCAGCTTCACTGTTTGGATCAGCAGTTGACCTTGGCCTTGTGACTCATCACTGCGTTTCCAAAAAGAAACCAAAGTAACTGTCTTGACAACCAACATTTATTATTTGCACAACATCAAAGCTACATTTCAAGAATTATCATTTGCTCCTTTCCCCACGCTACTGAAACAAAATAACTCACCTGCTAGACTGGGAGGCCATCACCATGTCAATTGTGTCCACGCCAATCCCCATGATGTTGATGACAGCTTGTCCTGCTTCCGTGTTGGCCAGGCTGAAGATGCACAAAGACTGAAGGCTAGGGGCATTGCTGGGAGACACGAACAACACAGGACATCAGCACTAAGAGCACTTGCAGTATTTTCCCACCCAGCACTTAAAAAACTACCACAAAGTAACCTCTTAATTTCTGCACCCCTACTGACCCCTACTTTATTCTCTCTTCTATTTTCTTCAGGGTGAATACACCAAATAGTAAAGTGGATGGCAGTCTGTCCCAGGAAACCTATTTACTATTTTCTCTTTCTTCATCAGGTGTTCCAAAAAAAACATGTCTCTAATCTTCTCCTACCCCTCCCGTACTCAGTAACACTGTAAAGAGCTGAAACCAGCACTACAGAACCAGGCCAGTTCATTCTTAGCCATTTATATTCAAAAACTGAAACAAAACAATAGGAACAGAGCCCTCCTGCACTGTAAACCAGGCTAGCACATATCTGAAATCCATCACCTGTCTTACCTGCTGCGAGGATCCATTTCAGGGCATAAATTCAGTATAGCATGGATCAACTGCAGAATAAGGCATCCTAAAACAGAGGTGAAATGGACTACTCAGTTCAGGGAGATCTGCTGCCTAGCTCCCAATATTTTCCAATAAATCACAGCACCTAGCAATACTGGTAGACAGACAAAGCAAATCCCAAACGGCTGCTAGAAAAGGTGTGACAAAAAAAGGAGTAAAAATTCACACATTCTCCCTGAGAAGACAGCTGATCCTTTTTATCCCCTCCTTTCCCACCCCCTCTTCCACATCCTTACCAATTTTCTCTCTCACTCCATGAGAGTTGTAACGCCATTTGTGGTAATTTGGTAACATCTCCTTCAGGACAAACACAATGCAAGGCACAAGTCCCTGGCTCTGGGTGCTACCAAGTTGTCCCTAGGAGAAACAGAAACATTATTGTCCCCCTTCTGATTAAAAGGACAAAAAATCTTTTGCTGGAAGATGGGTCATATGCCTTTAAAGTGAGAAAACTATCAAGCAGGGGGAGATAGATCTACAAGCAACTTCTATTCTTTCGTGGATCAGATGACTCAACAGTTTTTTGAAAGAATCAGACTACAGAGAAAGCACAAACAGGAGGATGGAAAGCAGTGTCAACCAATGATTACTCATAGAGACCCACTGCACAGGGAACCTCAGACACGGCTGGTTTTCACTTTCCTATCATAACAGCCTGCAGCTGGCTTCACATGAGGACCATTCCAGATGCACTCACCCGGACAAGAGTTGTGATCAGGTTCAGGAAGGAGATGGTAACACTGTACTCGCCTTGAGGCTGTTCTATGCTCATCAGCAGGTTCCCATAGCCTCCAGCATTCATTCCCTCTGCACTGTGAAATGAGAAAAAGGGTTTATTACATGAATAGCAGGACTCTGACGTGACCAAGAGATGTCAGACACATAGATTTCACACTGGCAAAAGGTTCTTGTGACAGGTTATGAATAGCTTAGGCAGGAAAAAAAAGGGCTGGGGGATCATGAATACCTAATCATGTGATTCATACTGGACACTGGATTGGCAACAAATGGTAAGAACCCCGTATGGTGAAGATCAGTCCACACCTGCAAGAGGAAAAGTACAAACATTCCCTTCCATCCACATATACACGTCTACTAGTTCTCAAACCCAGAAGGTCATTTCCTCACCTTGGCTGGCATCCGAGCAGCCAGGACTGTCAAACAATTGACACAAGAAGCAATAACATCCACAGGGGGAGAGATCACAGTTGTTAGCCTAAGAAAAAGAAACATTATAGGTAAAAAGCACTGCCATCTGTGCTCTAGCCTATATACTGTTGTTTTGATCAAAAAAAGTTTCTTTTTCACTTCAGTACACAAGTATAAAACCTGAGCAGGTACACACAGACACCAGATGCTGCACTTTCAGTCTAGACTTGCTACCTGTCCCTCACACCTGAGTCAGATCAAGGTACTGCAAGAGGCAAGGCTGGCACAACAGCAGAGTGCCACAGCGAACAGTAATTGTGCAGCAGAACATCAATTCCCAGGCAGTTAACACTGAGAAAAAAGTTAATAAGTACAACTTTAACACCTGGAAGTTACTGCTCTAATGATATGCTTTATTCCCCTTTCATGTAATTATAGCTACCAATAAAAAATGCCTTTAAATGGATAAAATTGCACAACTTTCAAGAAAGTGGAAGAGGGGCCATTCTGCTGCACCAAAGCATTAACCAGCAGATAGCCAGAGCAGTGCTGAGAACTGGACACCAGTCTTGGGAGAGTTCCAGCACTGAGACACACTTCTTGCAAAGCACTTGGCAAAATTAGTAATTAACCATTCTTTCAGCTCATTTTATTTTCTCGGGTACTTCTGCTGTTAGTGACTCCATGCCTGTCAGTGACTTACCTCTGCAGGAGCATGTAGATTCGTGAGGTGATTGGCAGGAGGCAATCTGCTATTGATACATCAGTGCTGATCACTTTATGAACCAGATCGATTATTGGCTTGACCCTCTGGCAATGCTGAATGACATCTGGGCAAAGAAAACCAACATTAGAATGTAAAACCATACCTAGACAGTAATCAAGCCTAAAACAATGCACATGAATCTTACAACACATTCCCATGATCATTTCCCATACTAAAAAACATTTCTTTTATCTATCTCAACTTTTCCAACACCTAAAATTTACCTCATCTCACTACATGGTCTTGGCCTTTTGCAGTGAATTTTACAGCATTATGATAGTAATGTAAAAATCAGGTTTCTGGGAAAGGATTCCATGCTCTTTCAAAAGTATTCAGAGCCGTTCAATCCTATTATTAACCTCAAACTGATGCCCATTTAACAATTATATATTCTCTTCTATACTCCCAGCCTATCTCACCTGCTGTCGATACAACATGGAGCAGCATCTCAATCTCACAGGTAAACAGTGTCCAGCTGCTGTAGGAATACTCCCATCGTACCAAATAAGCCCGATCATCCAGCATCACTTGGCCCACTGTCCCCTGAGGTATGCGCAGATTTGTTTGACCTAGTCCTAAAGATCAAAGAAGCAGGTGAAATAAAGTCACAAATTTACCCATGAGTTAGAAGCCAGATAAAGAACTGAATTTCCCAAAATATTTCAACAAGAAAATGTTAAGTGCGGTTTCCTTACCAAGAGGATAGAGGAGCTTTGGAGCCTGTCTTCGCCAAAGTATGCCATCTTCATGAGAGATCACATCAGGAGGTTTATGCTTGTACAGTTCAATATAGAAGGACATTTTGTCCAGGAAACTGTACACCTGCATACAGAGAGATCTTAAATAACACAGCCAAAGTGCCAGACCTTCTTAAAAATTAATCAACCAGGTCATTTCCAGGAAAAGGCAAGTTTACTTGACATGTACAATATCCTTCTAACATGACAACCCCACCAAAACATTACTAGACAGCCCACGTGTCCAGACAAGTCCCACCTAATGAATCAGGAACTTCTTATGAGTGAAGTGCAACCTGAAAAATTAGGCAGTATCTCAGTCTTCAACCATTAGAGTTAAAAAGTTTTCTAAAAGCCAGAAAACAGTGTCCTGCAACAGCAGAGGGCTAAAATGGAGCCCTGCTCACCATTCTTTGACAAAAACTTAATGTCTGTTATCTGAGATTGCAATTGAGATAAGCACACGTAATGGAAAGGAAGAATCACACAGCACTGTAACACAGCGTGGTATCCCCATCTTGAAATAAATCATCTCCCAAACACCAAGAGAGATGCTGCTGTACCTTTTTGGCAGTAGATTTATCTGACACAAGGGCTTGGAGCAGCTGAAGGAGAGGAGTAAGAAGATGGGGGAACATTCCACACACACTGTCAAGGATAATACCCAGACCTGCAGTAGGTTCCTGGTGGTGGAAACAGAAAACTTAAGTCTTATTACTAAAAATAAATGCTAAAAAGGTCTCAGTATAGCACAAGGATACAGTTCCTTTTTAAGTTGTACATTTACCATTAATCATGCACAAAAGTATCACTCCAGTCCTTGCACAGACTAAAGCATGAGGCAATGTGCAAGTAAAAGGCAGGAATTAAGACTGTAATGCATCACATATCATCCTAATTCTGTGACAACACCAAAAAAAAAAGCATGATGCTTTTGCCAGCAGTTAGTTCAATCCTTGCAACCCCAGCCCTGGTTTAAACTATCACCTATATTAAAACTCGTTCCAGTATCCTTCAAGAGTAAAGCCAAGGCTGTACCTAAAAGGCAGGAAAGGGCAAAGGTAAATCAAAGATAGACACAAATGAACACTAGCTCCTGAGACCCTCCTAGAAACTAAAATAAATACACTGGGTCTATTCCTTTCCTAAAAAGGGATCGTTTATCAGGTTTTAGTTACAAGCAAGGTAGGTCAAAGAAGCTGCCAACACACTCACTGTCTTCCAGAAGAGCTGAGGAATGCTGGAAGCTGCCAGAACTTCACATGCAGCATCAATTATATCCTTCAAAGGAAGAAAGAACAGAAAAAATAAAAGTTACTTCACACACAGGGATTTCATCCCAACCAAGTTCTGCCACATCTTGGGAATTTCAGTTTCCATGCTTAGCAGCCAAGATGTAACTAATTCCTCTAGTCAAAAGAAAGAAACACCCGACACACCCAAACCCAGAACCCACCACCAGCCCTAAGCCATGCTCCTTATCATGAACAGGCCAGGACAAACACATCTACTGTATCTGCAAAGGGCCGTATGATGCCTTCACAAACCTGGAAATGGAGCATGTGTAACTTCCATTGCTTTGGAAATAACATATCAGCAATCAGTTTCAAATCCATAGGACATCAAGTGCAAGATATGCTCTTTCACTATTAATCAAGACAGTCTGCAGAGCTGTTTGCTAAGTTTGCATTGTGTAGAGTCACAGAATCATCGAGGTTGGAAGAGACCTTCAAGCTCATCCAGTCCAACCCCTCCATCCATCACCACTCGCCCACATCACCCAGCTCCACATCCAGGCACCTCTTGAACACCTTCAGGGATGGTGACTCCACCACCTCCCTGGGCAACCCATTCCCACACCCAATCACCCTCACAGGGAAGGAATTTTCCCTGATGTCCAACCTAAATCTCTCCTGCTGCAATTTCAGGCCATTTCCTCTCGTCCTTTCACTGTGGGCACAGCAGAAGAGACCAAACCCCCCCTCACCCCAACCTCCTTTTAGGTAGGTGTAAAAAAAGATGAGGTCCCCTCCAGACTGAACACCCCCAGCTCCCTCAGTCATTCCCCATCAGCCCTGTGCTCCAGTCCCTTCACCAGCTCTTTTCCAGTCCCTTCACCAGTGCAGTAGGAAAAAGACTGAATCACTCGTTCAGATCTACCTAAGCCAGACAAAGTTCACAGCCTCAAATGCAGGATACAATTTTTACAAAGTAATTAGCACCAGTTACAACAGATTATTTTAAATTAGATAAGAGATGGTAATGAGCCTTGGATGCCCACCTGCTGATTGCCCAATGTATGCAATTCCAGCGATGTCAGGACAAAGGAAAGAAGCCCATAAACACACATACAAGCTGTGCTGGCAGTACACTGGGAAGAAAGAACACACAAGGCTGTTATAGGAAAGATTATGAATTACAGAACACACTGGAACTGCACTCACTCTGCTTTACAAACTGTGGGCACCTCTGAGTAACGGCCTCTTTTGCAGCAGGCAGAGGGGCAGCAAAACCAGAAGTGGTCACAAGTTAAGCTCCACATTAACATGAAATATTCACCAAAATGAGGAATCTTGCCACTGCCACTTCCCTCAAATCCCCTGGGACACTCCCAGGGTTAATTAAATTTAATTAACTTTCATCATTAATAGTTAAAAACCTTCAAGAGCTTATATACATGGTCATAAGAAACTCACATTCTTCCCCCCACTGCTCAGAGATCGCAGCAGCTTCGTCAGGTACTGGAAAACATTCAGCTGGATGGCGGTGCTGCCCAACCTTCTGATGATGTTTGCTGACTCCTCTGGGTTCACAGTGTGACGGAGCAGAGCCCAGGCCAAAAGCACTGGAGCGTGATGTGAGACATCCCCCAGCTGCAGCAGCTGATTGTCCATCTCCTGTGCAGAAACAAGACAAAAGTGAAGCAATCGAGACCTTCTGAAAGCAGGTTGACTGCATCTTCTTGCTAACAATCCCCTTTCCCTTGCAGATAAGCATTTCAAGCACCCAACTGACCAAGACACATACTTGCAGCCTTGGTCTGGTTTTCTGCATGGTTTACTGACCTACAGTTCATCTAACCTCAGATGATCTCTGTCCCAAAAGCACTGACACTACAATTCTCTTCTGGAAACTCCCCATTTCTTTGTGCACCTCTTTCTTTAGAGAAAGGCCCCAGACAACCAACGAAATAAAAAGGGGAGAATAATTCATTTTGTTCTTCTTTACCCCAGAATGTTATGTGGATGCCAGTTCCTACACTTGATCGACAAACCCAAGGAACAGAAACTTACAGACAATGTTTAAAAAGCACTGTGTGGGTAATCACAGTAAGTTCTGCACTGTTAAGTCTGATGAGTGGTTGCTCTGCCAGTGCTTTACCTGATGGATGCGCTCGTTATTGGCCAACTTGTGCTCCTCTGTCCTGTCATCCAAAGCACGCTCATGGAGGGAGTCAATTTCCATGCCTTCCACCAGAATAAGAGCACTAAAGTAGCTACAAGCATGAAAAGAATAAAAACAAGTAGGTCAGCAACTTTATTTAATAATTCAGGGTGCTTTTTTTTAATTAGAAGTTGTCAAAAAACAACCTTTAGTTTGCTCTGTTCAGCTGTTCTTTGAAACACTAAAACTACATGAAATTAACTGCAGGTGATCCAAATTTTGTCTTGAAATGCTACTGTATAACAGATCACAATCTTCAGAACTAGCATTTCTGGTTCAACAGACAAAAAATGTCAGTGAAATCTGAAGACAGCTTTTCCACCCATGTAATTAAAGGTTGTATGTAAAGGTTGGACTTGATGACCCTGGCGGTCCCTTCCAACCATAATGATTCTATGATTCTAAGTGCCACCTGGCAGGATTTTCATTCCCCCTGGTTGCAGCTCAAGTGATGTCCCATGCAGCAAAATGACATCACCACCATTTGTAAGCAGCCCCATAACAGCTTGAACTGAGGCAATAACAGAGGTCAGAGAGTGCTGTCCTCCACAGAGGGAGCAGCCAGACTGCCAGCACAGCACTGTGACTGTACAGACACAGTTCCACCTCACCACCAGACCACCAAAGGAGTGGCACTGTGTCTTGTCACCCTTAACAGAGGCAAGATGATGTATTGGATCAAAGCCAGCAGCTGGCTACTTCTCTACTTTGCAATCACACCCTCATTTCACAAACCTCCAATGTAACTTTGCCTTCATCACAATAAGTCTGGCTTGAAATAGTGGTTATTTTAAGAGGCAGCAGCAAGAATTATGGGGTTTTTTCCTGAGGAAAACAATCGCTTTGCTCTATATTCACTTCACAAATATACACGATACCTACCCAATGCGATCCACCAGGTGATCCATGCTCTCATCTACCAAATGCCTGTTGGTTTGTCTGGTGCCAAATCCCTGTTCTTTGAACATCTTTGCAAATGCCAGAAGCTCATCAGGTGCCATTTCGAAGTATGCATAGTAGAGGAAGATGACTTCCAGGAGCATGGACTGTTCACGGAGGCATTGCACAAACCAACGGGAAACCTGGCGTTCTGTCTGCATGAGTCAAAGCTCCCAGGTCAGTCAAACAGTTAGAAACTGAGAAGTGTTGAATCACAGAATCACACACAATCACAGAACATCAGGGGTTGGAAGGGACCTCACAAGATCACCCAGTCCAACCCCCCTGCCAGAGCAGACCCACCCAGAGCAGGGCACACAGGGATGCATCCAGTCGGGGTTTGAATGTCTCCAGAGAAGGAGACTCCACAGCCTCTCTGGGCAGCCTGGCCCAGTGCTCTGTCACTCTCACAGTGACAAAGTTCTTCCTTATGTTCACCCAGAACCTCCTATGCTCCAACTTGCACCCGTTCCCTCTTGTCCTATTACTGACAAAACTGAGAAGAGCCTGGCTCCATCCTCCTGACCCTCACCCTTTACATATTGATAAACATCAATGGGGTCACCCCTCAGTCTCCTCCAAGCTGAAGAGCCCCAGCTCCCTCAGTCTCTCCTCACAAAGGAGATGTTCCACTCCCTTAATCATCTTTGTGGCTCTGTGTTGGACTCTTTCAAGCAGTTTCCTGTCCTTCTTGAGCTGTGGGGCCCAGAACTGGACACAGGACTCCAGATGCAGCCCCACCTAGGCAGAATAGAGGGAGAGGAGAACCTCTCTCAACCTACTGACCATCCCCCTTCTAATGCACCCCAGGATGCCATTGGCCTTCTTGGCCACAAATGCACATTGCTGGCTCATGGCCATCCTTCTGTCCATCAGAACTCCCAGGTCCCTTTCCTCTACTCTGCTCTCCAGCAGGTCAGACCCCAACCTATCCTGATCCATGGGGTTGTTATTTCCCAGATGCAGACTCCACACTTGCCCTTGTTGTATTTCATTGAAGCATTTCACCAGCTTGTGTAGCCAGCGGTTTGGATCAATGGCAAGGAAAGCCACTGTAAATATAGAGTGTGCTGATGCAGAGAGATTATGAACAACTACGCAGAGGTGGATCTGTTAGCCAAGGGCTATCAAAGGATTTATTACAAAGAACAACATATTCCATGCAACTCCCTTTGTTTCTGAGCAAAAGTGTGTTCTGTTAGAGAGAAAAAAATTTTTAGGTTTCCTGGACCAGGAGAAATGTACTTTTGAACTGCATCTGCATATACACATTTTCCAATACACAACATAAAAGGAAAGACTTTCTAAGTTTGATAAATAATAGCAAGAAATAAAATACCATGAGATTTCCATGTGTTTCCCACGTAGGAGCTTCTGCTTTGTACAATGCTTCAAACTGTTTCCGGTAATTAGGAACAAGTTCCTTGTCCAACTTTTCCACACACTGGAAGTATTGTGCCTTCAGTAAACAAATAAACAAATTAACTTCTCCCATGCACACTCACACGCCTTTCTACAATCACAAGTGAACAATTTCAATGGCATCAGAGCCAGGAAAAGGTTTCTGTACTCACTGTGTAAGGGTGCCTCTCATCCTGAAAATAAGTGAGTAGATGGAGGACACAGCGCAGAATGCAGATCCTCTCTTCATAGTAATAGTCAGCAAGCTGTGAGTATACAATGTCATTGATATAAATTTGCTATAGTGTCCAACTCCCCTGTACTTGTCCTCATCACAAGAATATGCAGTGCTCAAACAGTACTACAGAGTCTCAACTAAGCAGTTTTAAGTTATCTGAAAAAAAAACCCCAGAAACTTAACTAATTTTAAAGAACTCAATAAAACATATCCATAGGGACGTGTCTATAATTACACTGTTAAGTGAGAAAACTTGGAAAAGCCAGGCAAAAAGACAGAGAGAAATTATTTCTCTCATTCCTCATCTCTATTATCCTCTGACAGATATGATCCCCGGACTCCACTTGACAGTTCCATCTGCCCAGATATTGCCCAGATATTCTTCAAGGTCTAGCCTAAAATTTCCTTTCTGTAGCAATTGTTAACACTGTTCAAACCTTTATGCACATCCCCCTACTTCAGAAGCAGATTTTTCCAACAGAAAATACAAACAGAAATGACTGACCTTCAGCATCAGAGCCTGACTCTGCCTTTCATCCTGAAGAACTGTCTGTAAGCAAAACACAACAAAGTAAGGAATTATCTACCACAAAAATACTTACTGACAGAGTACATACTCATAAAAAAAAGGGCTGAAATAAACAAGAGTTTTTCTTTCTGTTTCTTTTGGAAAGACAGATTCCAAAAGCACAAAGGCAAAATATTCATTTGTAACTATTTGTTCTTCATCTCCACTCGCTCTCCTTCACAAATCTGTAGCATTCCTGTGACAGAGAGAGGAGCTGAGCTCCTGCAGAGAGATTCAAGCTCGGAGAGGTACTAGAAAGTTTGGCCTGGATATCTGCTATCACATTTCCTTCACAAAGCAGTTGAGCATTGTAGGTTCAGACAAGAAAAGCTACGAAGCCATTTCCAAATCAGACCTGAGACTCACATCTGACCACAGGAATCAACAAACTACTGGTATTAAGGAAAGACATGGAGTAAATAAGACATAAATTGGATCTATGAACCTTCAGGGAGTCCCTTGTTCCTCTGTAATCCTCTTGAAGGTAACACTGTAACAGCTGCACACTCTGTTCTTCATCCAGACCCTGAAAAACAAGAGAGATGCTCTGAAATGAATAAAAGGCCACAGAATTCATTAAGGATGAAGATTCTCTCCAAATATTCAGGCAGCTCTTCTCTTCAAAACAAATAAATTCCAAAATACGCCAAAACAATTTTTTTTGCATCAGGCAGACGCGTGCTTTAGCCAGCACTTCTGCTTCAAGCAAGATACACAAGCTTTGATGTCATTTGGATGTAGTTGGTTTAACTTCAGCAAAAGGAGTGCAAGTCATTTAAATAATGGTACCACCACCCATCACTGAATTCTGAACTGCTGCCTGGAAGGGACACAATCTTGTGGGTAAACCAACAGTATTTTCAAACACAAAAAATGATTTAAGGAACATCCGTTTTCAGCTGAGCAGCTTCAGATGTCCTGAAAGAAGCCAAGAAAGTCCAGAAGCGGGTGGCTGCTCCTGAAGAGCAGTGCCCTGGGCAGCAGGGCCTTCTGCTCTTCACTGAAAAGAAGGCAAGATGATAAAACATGATTTACTTCACACTCTATTTTAACCCAGATTTACTTTGGAAGAACACACGTTCAAAACCCCCTGCTCCAGCCTCCCACCCCTCTTTGGTCTCCAACTGCTTTTTGGCCTCCCACCCCTTTTGGACCTCCACTTTTTTCTGGCCTCTACTAACCCTAACTTACTTTAGCCTCTTACCCCTTTTCAGCCTCCCAACCCTTTTGAGGTCACTAACCACTTCTGAAACCTTCACCCACAGCCCTAACGCAAACTTCTCACACCCTTTGAACTATTTTGAACTGAAAGAAACTTAAGTTTACCTCTATTCAATGTCAAAAAGCTTACTGAAATATCAGAATCCCAATTACAACTCATTCCAAGGATAAAAAGTAATGAGAATAGCACCTCCACTCACCAAAAACTTGCTGACCCTCAGACCCAACTCTTTTAGAGGAGCAGCTACATCTTTATCAGCTTTTATTTTTTCAGCGGAAGTTGTACTAAAGAAAAAAGAAATTTTAGTCATGAAAAATGCAGCAATCCCAATGAATGGACTGAAGAGGCTTCATTTCAAAGTTCCCAGTTTTTTCAGTTTAAAGCTTTTCCCTCAATGGCTTTTCAATATTTCATACAACAACATTCTGTAACCTTCCCACCAGACAAAGTTTAACATTGCTCACAATTATTACTACAATAAATGCAGGCTCTATTCATTCCACCTTCTCCAGTGAGGGAATCTGGGTATCTCTCTGAAATGACCGAGTGCCAAGAGGAGCCACTTCTCCCCAGGCTGCACACTGGCACACGATGGCTGCAGGTCAGCAGAGGCAAGGGCTAAGAGGTACCTAACATTAGTAATGATTGCAGAAACTGCTGCTACTTCTTTCTGGTCTGTATTTCATGCCCAAAAGTGTTATGTGGATTAAGTACTTTCTCTTGCTACTCCTCTCCTGAAATCTGAAGTCATGCAAGAGAGTAAAAATCTGTTTTTATGTAATGAGATAAATATTCAACGTGCTCCTCTACCTATCAGAAGGCCCCATTTTAGAGATGAACTTCTAAAATCAGGCAATTACCGTACCTTGGCGGCTTGTAGTATGAAAGTCCCTCTAACAATCTCTGCCAGTGCTTGTTCAATTCTGCTGCAATCTGTGCCTAAGAAAAGAACCAACACGGATTCCTCAGCATACACTGCCAAGCATCAGAGTTGTTAAATTTAAACAAAGCAAAGAAATTTCACCACCACAAAGAGCCAGGAACACAAGACACGCATCTGTGGTTCAGGGGGGATTCAAGGTGTGTATTGTATGAAAAAGATCCCTGCCTTGCCTGATCATGGGAAGGGAGAGCAAACAGGAGGCAATGGGGTAAATACAGAAACATTTGGATTTACAGCCTCTGGCTAAATTCTTGAAAGCATGAGCTCTGTCTCAGAAAATAAGGAAGCAAGCTGCACCACTCATGAACACCCCGGGGCAGCCAGTCTGGAAAGTAGCACCTGTGTTCACATAGACCCTCCACACATCCACCCTTCCATGGAGTTCATGAAGCAGCTATAAACAAGGAGTGGAAGAATGAAGGAGTAGTGGAGACAGGGTAACAAAAATCACACTGAGGAAAAGGGAAAAGCAGCAAAAGATGTTTTCACTGATATTCAAAGGGATGTACAAATTTTATATTTGGCCACGGAGCCCACTCAGTGATGGGTAAACCTGCTGAGAAAGGCTCTGACTTACTGGTTCTCTTAAAGCTGATCTGCCCAGAAGAATTGTCCACAGTTCTCTGCTGCTCCTGTATACAAAGGGAAAAGACGAGGAGTATTTTAATGATGAGCACTATTTCAGGCCTCCGTTTAGCTTACACCTTTTCAAACCTGCCATTAACTCAAAGCAGAGCACACAGCAATACAAGAAAACTCATTTAAGGAATATTAGTTTTTAGCTAACCAGTTTCAGATGTCCTGGAGGAACCCAGGAAAGACCCAAAGAAGGTGACAACTGATACAGCAAGACTTGCAAACTCCTATCAAGGAACCATCACGTTTATATCAATTTATTAGCTTAATTTGATTTTGTTACTTGGACATTTGAGGTCAGTAAAAAGAAACCTAATGAAAGCACAGAGCAGTATTTTAATGTTACATTTGAAATGAACATTTACCCTGGGCTTCTTGTTTCTACCTGAGAGCTTTGTAGAAAAGCCAATCTGTGCTATGAGGTACTACAGAGCAAATCTTGACCCTGGTGTATGCACCCAGGAAAATGAGTCTCCCTATAACAGCTCTGAAATGTTTGCCAGAAAGGAACTTAAGACAAATGCTGATTTGATAGCAATGTAATACAAAATAGGAGTTAAACACCACAGCTCCCTGTGCACAGACTGCCTGCAAGAACACTCATAAGCTTATTTTTAGAATAGCACCACCAAAATCACTGTGGCAGTGAAAGTCATCCATAAATTGTGGCACGTGGTGCCACTGAAGAGAATAATAAACCCTATTCTATCTGTTACACCCATCAACATCACTTCTACCTGCCCATTCCTGGATGGTGTGGGGCAGCCCCCTGGGTAGGAGCTAAGGAACCTCTCCTGACCCAGCCAACAATGAGCTGTGGGTGCAGCCTCTCCAGCCCACACAGAGCCCCAGAATTCACACAGAGTTTTACTGAGGAAAGAACGGCCTTGGAACACCGAGCCCCGGGCTGACAGAGCCAAACCCCACTGCTCATCCCCTCCTATGGACAGAGCAGACCAGGGCTCTGTTTATGTGATCACCTGCAACAGTGCTCCTGTCCCCATGAGGGCTTGCGGGCATTAATTTAATAAAAAGCAGACACCTGGGAACACTCCAGAGCCTAAAAACGTTACCAAAAACGCCCAAAACGTGCTCAGGGCAAACGCGGGCACCGATCGGGAGCGATCGCGGGAGTCACCAACAGCTCCCTCAGGCATCGCTCACGGCTCTTTCGATCCGAACGCTCGCCGAG
>VZRW01005699.1:146024-183573 GCA_013398125.1 Aegotheles bennettii
CGGGATGCAGCTCCCGAAACAGGCAGAGAGCGGGGGGGTGAGCGGTGCCGTTCGGTGTGAGAGCCCTGAGCGGCCTCACCTCACCCCAGAGGAGGCGGGGAAGGGAATGGCAGCAGAGAAGGAAATCAATCGGCAGTGAAACACATCACTGTGCAGATTCACAGGTCAGCGGCTCACACAGCTGCTGCATTAACAGCTGGACTTGATGATCTTCAAGGTCTTTTGGAACCCAGACAATTCCATGATTAGAGCAGGAGACCTGCACTCACAGGGTGACATTTGCCTTGTCCTGCAGCCCAGCTGGCACACTGCCTCCGGGGGACACTGTCCCGGGTTGTTAGTGATGCAAGAGCTGGGTTGCAACTCTAAAGTTGCCAGAGTGAGCAGGGATCTTTTCCACTCTTTGGCTCCCATGTGGCATTCACCCTGCCTCTCCTCAAACAAGCCCTGAGCTTCCCCCTCCCCATGCTCAGAAACAACAAGGAGTGGGGCCCCAGAACCATCAGTGGTCAGAGGTAGATGTTGCCCATGCCAATTGTGTTTTGTTGACCAGATGATTTTGTTTTTAAACAGAACAGGAAAAGAATTATTGTGGTGACAAAAAGATTCTACTTGGCCTGATCTTGTATAGCAACAATAAATGTAATGAAGTTATTTGGCAATCAAGTATCTCAGGCTCTGCAGATAAGGATGCCAAAAAGCACCCTATTTTAATAATTAAGAGTTTTCAGTACAAAGTCATAACTAAACCCACTAAGGGAGTTTGACAGTACAAACTTCAATGGTTACCCAGTAATATTACTACTATCACTAACTGTATCATCTGGTGACAGCATTCAACACTGGATGAAAACCCAAATCAGAACTTAAACTTCCAGCATTCCATGAGGGAGTTAGTGTAGATATTAATAATGATACTGGGGGAGCAGAATTTAATAAGAGTTTATTAGTAATCAGCTTCAGAGTGGGCCAGAAAGGATGAAACAATCCAAAGTTTCAGCTGGAGATATCTGGTAAGGCATGGATCAGCCATTCTATTGCCAACAAGGATACAGAAATGGATACCTTCAGAGAACCCAAAGAGGTGCCAGTGCAATGGCATTGGCTTACATGTGGCTAAAACCATCAGGTTATGGGCAAGGAGAAATAAAGGTTGCCAGAAAGCAATAAATGCCTGTGAGAATTGCACAATGCTGTCAACACCCACAATGCTCTGAAGAAGATAAGGTGTGGTTTAACATAATAGAGTCACTGTGTGTGTTACTGGTTATCTTTACTATTTATCTCATAGTCTGAAAGTTTAAAGGAAAGTTTTGTTTGCAATGGAGCTGTCATTGACCATGAGCCTTGATTGAGAGAAGGTGAAGTGCTGTTAAGTCAGACAAGGGAGCAAGGGGATGTATAGAATCATAGAATCATTATGGTTAGAAGGGACCTCCAGGGTCATCAAATCCAACCTCTATCCCATCATATTCCTAACCATCAGACCATGGCCTCAAGTGCCTCATCAACCCGTTTTTTGAACACCCCCAGGCACGGTGACTCCACCACCTCCCTGGGCAGCCCATTCCAGTGCTCAACCACCCTCCCAGGAAAGAACTTCTTCCTAATCTCCAACCTAAACTTCCCCTGATGGAACTTGAGGCCATTTCCTCTCGTCCTGTCATCAGCAATTTGGGAGAAGAGACCAACACCAGCCTCACTACAACCTCCTTTTGGGTAGTTGTAGAGTATAAAACAATGACAGTTTCAGACCATGATCAGCCATGTCCTACAACATTTACTTACCTTCTAAATTGAGCTTAAGAACAAGAGTTGCCTTTAACAAAAAAGTTGCTTTAATTCTTTGCTTTTTTCTTTTTTAATAGGAATTGCAGTAGCATGAAAGAAAATTCTTCCTAATGGACAACTACTGAGCACCTCGGGACTCCTGAGAAAAATTTTGAAACCTTGAGCCACAGACTGGAATCATGTTAAACAAGCCAGTGCTGGTGGAATCCCTGATCGTGTTCATCATCGTTCTCTCTGTGCATGCAGTGGTGTGGGACCGGTACTCCTGGTGCGCTGTCGCTCTCGCTGTCCAGGCTTTTTATGTCCAGTTCAAATGGGACCGTCTGCTCCAGCTGGGTGGGGCTGTGTTCCAGTTCCGCACGGGAGCCAACAGTGGCCTCCTGCCAGCCAGCATGGTCATCCCCTTGTTGGGGATAGCCATGAAGGAGAGGTGCAGGTCTGCTGGCATTGTGTACTTTGAACGTTTTGGCATAGTCATAGCTTCCACTGGCATGCTGGTCGCTCTCTTTCTGTCTGTAATAGCGGTTGGCATCACCAAACCTGTGCCAACCAACACCTGCATACTCACTGGTATTGCTGGCAGTGTGATTATCTATACCATGAAGCACTCGTTGACTGTTTCAGAAGTGATAGAGGTCCTAGAAGTGCTGCTAATTTTTGTCTACCTCAGTATGATCTTGCTCTACTTGTTGCCTCGATGTTTTTCTCCTGGAGAAGCATTACTGGTTCTTGGAGGTATAAGTTTTGTTCTCAATCAGCTCATTAAACGCTCCCTGAACGTAATCGAGGGCAGAGGTGATCCCATAGACTTTTTCCTTCTGGTGGTGGTTGTTGGAGTTGTCCTTCTTGGGCTTTTTTTCACTGTGCTCTTCATTTTCATGGATTCGGGTACATGGATCTCCTCCATGTTTTTCCACATGATGACAGCAGTGCTAGGCTTAGGGGTCATCATGCCTTGGCTGTACCGACTGATCCAGAGGAACCCTTTGTTCTGGCTGCTCCAGTTTCTGTTTCAGACCCAGACAAGAGTTTACCTTCTTGTATATTGGATCTTTTTGGCTGCTGCAGCGTGTGGCGTAGTTTTCTACCAGAATACTAAGAGATCATCTGAATCCAAAAAACACCAAGCCTCAACTATAACCAGGAAATATTTCCATTTCATTGTTGTAGCTACTTATGTTCCTGGACTAATTTATGACCGCCAGCTCCTCTATGTTGCTGCAGTACTGTGTCTGGCAGCATTCATCTTCTTAGAGTATATTCGGTACTTCAGGATCAAACCCTTTGGCCAGACCCTAAGGCATTTGCTGTCTCTCTTCTTGGATGAAAGAGACAGTGGACCTCTAATCTTGACTCATATTTATCTCCTCCTTGGCATGTCGCTCCCAGTGTGGTTGTTCCCCAGATCTTGTGCTCCTAAGGGTACCTTGCCTGGGGCAGGAGCACTGGTGCCCTACGCCGGGGTGCTGGCAGTAGGGGTAGGAGACACTGTTGCCTCTGTTTTTGGCAGTACCATGGGGGAAATCAAATGGCCAGGAACAAAGAAGACTTTTGAAGGGACGATGACAGCTATTTTTGCTCAGATCATTGCTGTGGCTCTTATTCTGATCTTTGACAGCAGCGTGGATCTGAACTCCAGCTATGCCTGGATTCTGGCATCTGTGACTTTAGTTTCTCTTCTGGAAGCTTACACTACCCAAATCGATAATCTGCTGATGCCCCTCTACCTCCAGATAATGTTTATGGCATAGAAACGCTTCCAGAGAAAAGGGGTAATGGAATATGCACTGTAAAGAGAGCGCAAAGCTGATTTAAACACTGCTTTTGGTGCAGCAGATAAAATTGTTAAGAACAAATGAAGGAGACCTATTTGAAATAAAGGTTTTGTTTTGGTCTTGTTTTCCCCCCTGTTCAAAACAAGTCAATTTCTGCTCTCACAAGAACACAAACTTGACTTGTAATTGGATTATGAAATAAATGCTATTTTTAAGTCTCTTCTGGGTGCTCAGAAATAGAGGAAGGAGAGGTAAGTCAATGAGAGCAAACAAAAGAAAGCAAACCTCAGATGTTGCCACCTCTCTGTTGCATCGGAGCCAAAATTTGTTTTGCTGTCCTGTATAACTGCATGCACAAACTCCTCATTTCTCTGTAAGTGCCATTTAAACCATGGTTTATAACAAGGGTGGCCACCATCAACACAAAGTGAGTACGACTGCCCCAGCGTATCCAGTCACCATCAAGAGCCACACTAATGCACAGACACAGTTTCAAACTCAACAGCAATAGAGCTGAGTTTGTCCAGGGCAGGTGCCAGAGGTTTGGGAATGTAAGAGATTGTTTATTCTGAACAGTACTAACAAGAGCATTGCAGTTTTAGCCCTGTAGGTTTGAGCAACAAGAAAAACGTTTTCTCTTTAAGAATTTAATCTCTAAATTCATTTGGAATTATATTTAATAGAGGGGAAGAGACAAGGCAAAGTCACAGAAAAAAATAATTACAAATTAATCATGAGCAGAAAAATCTGTTAAAGTCAATAAACTTTTCTACTCTTGAAGTTTTCTACTTTTCACATTTTTTCAGATATATGTTATATCATTTATAAAAATGCTTCTATCAACAAATCAAGTAAAGCCATTTAGTTCTGTCCATTTAATTAAAATTATAACTACCACTTTGTGGCCAAAACCCCACCTAATTTTTATGTATTAAACATTTCTGTATTGATGATCTCTTCCTGCCAGTTTGCCAAGTGTCCATTAGAACAAAACCCATCACCCCTCCCTGCCTCTTCCCTTCCCAAGAAGCATCCAAGCAGAGGATTTGCATTCCAGGGTTCTCATTTGCAGGATGAAGTTAACTTCTGACACATTTTTTTAATTCACTTTTGGGAACAGTTTTGTGCAAGCCCAAGATACCTTGCACAATACTGCCCAGCAGTCTTAGCCCTGTGACTGGGTCTTAGGGTGAGAATAAGGCTGGGGGTGGAATAAACTGGTGCTCTGGGCCAGCCAGCAAAATTAGCCCCGGAATCTAACACTGTGTTTGTCCCCACAACAAGCCAGGACTGGAATTTCTATTTTTTTATTTAGATGTTAGGAGTTTGATTGGGTTTTTTGTTTTCACAATTTCAACGTGAATTGTTAAAAATTGTAGTATTTTTAATCAACGCACCCAGAGGTGTTGATCAGCTACAGTTTGCCAGAAATACTTAAAAGATTGATAGTATTTTTAATCACTGCTATTCAAACAATAGGACAAAGACCTAAGGGTAAAAGCCATCTTCACATAACACATTCACCTGCTTCACTAGGATGGACAGAGCCAAGAAATGCACTAGACAAAGAGAAGGAAATAGTGTCTGCAAGAAGAAATACTTCTTAACTGGTCCCAGTCAAGGAGCAATGGTCTTTAACGGCCTATTCTCAAGACTGAAGAAGTTTCCTTACCAAGAGGTCTGGGCAACTATTTGCAGAGTAGTAGGGCTCACACTGTAGTAGAAGCCTCTGTGTCTAATGCAGGTGCATTCAGCTGTGTTGAGAGTACTTGTTGTGGACAGAGGATAAATTAATTTGACAGCTGATCTAGTGGAAGTTGTATTTAAAGGTAACATGAACGATCAGAAAGGAATATTGATCAGCTATTGACTCCAGAAGCCAATCACTGACTTCAAGTGTAGAGCGATGGAAAAGGCAGTTCAGGAGTTGGCTGGAGCCTAGGAAGAAATGGAGAGGTAAAAACAAAACTTCAGAGGCTATTCCAGTTCTACAGGGATGAAATCAAGACTAACCAAGGTACTACCAAGAGAAACCGTGTGACACGCAGGACCACCAGTAACAGTTTATCCTGACCATTGCACTGAAAAGGCTCTGGTTTCCTCAGCTGCCTGTTAGGATGGAGGCCTTACCAGTTCTCTTTGCTCCAGCTGGTGTTTTTGGCTTCCATCACGTGGAAGGTGAACACGTGGCGAGAAGATTCCGAGCTGTTCAGTTCACTCTTATGGACAACTTCACCGTGGATGAGAATGAGCCCACCTGTTTGAAGAAACAGCCATACTGCTTTTTACAAATTGTGAGTGCTAACTTGAAAATACAAGGGAAGTTGCAAGTGCTAAAATCCAATTTTAGCTTTCTTTGTTCTCTTGAGCTGTAAAACTCAAGAGAGTCTTGTCTGGGGGTTGGTTTTACCTTTGCTTATAGGCAGGGGTATGAACTGGCTGTCCTCGTAGGCTGGCTCTGACCCTACAAACTCTACACATGTTGAGGCACCTGAAGCTGCACGGACCATTCTCCTGGTAATTCCACCTGCAAATCCCCAGAATAAGCAAACACACAAAAATTAAACAGCTAGCAACATTCTGCACAGAAAAGGAACAGTAGCTGTGATTTCTCTTGGCAATGATAAGAATATTATTATATTCAATTTTTTCCTTAGTAATTTAGGTGGGGTTTTTTCATTAAGATATAGGATTTTCCAGCTGTGGCAAAAGCTGGTAAAGAACTGCCTTTTGTTTGCCTTTCTGACTCCTTTTGTGCATTGCAACATAGCCACTGAGGAACACAAATAGTCATATACTTATGCAAAGCCAACCTTTGGTCCATTTCTCCTTTCTGTAAGAACATAAATCACAATCAGAGTGCGGCTAACTCCAGAATTTATGAGGGATGGGTGCCTCAAAAGCACTATGATTACCCTGACTGAGTGAATACTTAGGTGAGCAACACTAACGATGATTAGTGTGCCCTAGAGGTAGTGAAAACCAGAACTGCTGGTGATCCAGTAGTGGTTACACAGACAGCAACAACCATTGGTCACCACAGCCATAACACGAGCTTCTGCTGATCTGGTTTTGTCTGTGTGTTCCCCTGGGACTGTTCCCCCATGACTTGGGTGGTGTCCAAATGATCTGTGAGTAGACTTGGAGGCTTTTCTTGTTTACTGAAATTCAGGCTGAAATTTGACAGCTGTGTGTTTGTGGAAAGGGATTCTTATTCCCCTTACATAGTCAGGGCTAAAAAAAAAAACAAATCAGGACCAGGGCAAAAAAAGATCTTTAGGAAGGGGATGCAACCTGGGAAAGAAACAGTTTTGTGAGTGAATGGGGAAAAAAATTAAAAATGTAGTGATTTCTGTGTATTCCTACTCTGGAGGCAAAAGGAGAATGATTGCTCTTTGCAGTCCAGATCAGACTTGATTAACTTGATTAACACAGACAAAACTGTGAAAGGAGCACAGCAATGAGCTGTTTCACTACAGGAAGAAAGGACCTAGTTGTTTAAGACTTCCTTTACATGAACGTCTTAAATCTCAGTGGCCTGGCAAGGCAGAGTCTGAATCTCACAAGGGAAGCTTCTGAAATAGCACTGAAGTGAAAAGAGAAGATTCAGGAGCAGTTTTAATGGGTCTTCATAGATTCTGGAGTAAATAAAAACTCAGGGGGACTGTCCTTCCTTTCCCCAGTGCCCTGGATTCTTTGTTTCTGGGATATATATCAATTTAAAACCAAACAGTGTCCATCAAGGATACCACTTTTTTTTAATTTAAAAAATAGTTACATTGGACTCATTTGATGGACTAGTGGCCAAGAGCAAAGTGAAGCAGTTAATAACCTGCTGAGAAATGTGGTTGTGGATTTGACAACAGCATAGGAGTAACTAATATAGTTACTCTAATAATAGGAGTAAGCTCCTATATAGTTACTCTAATAATAGGAGTAAAGTAATAGCATCTTTGTAGTGACTAAAGTTGTCCTTTTGACAAAGGAGGACAGCAGTGTGCTCCTGCAGGCATCTGTGATGCAGAGAACAGAGCATGGTCTGTGTCAGCCTCCACCCTTAGGCGAGCAGATGGCACCAAAACACCACAACTCTTACTGGTGTGAGAGCCAGGAATGAACCACAAGCAGCCGTTCTCCAGCGTGGCATCCTCCAGAGCAATCCAAAACCCCAGGACTCTGCCCAGGGGCTCCGTGTGCAAGAAGGTGGCATCCTGATGTGGGGTCACTGCAATGAGAGAGAGTCCTCAGGGGCTTTTCATGCCTGAGGAATTCAGTGCTGCTGGAAGAAGAGTCAGCTTGTTCTCCCTGACTTCTTCACCTGACCTACCCTGCCCACCCACCATCACACACATTAAATCATACATCAAAATACCACCTTGCATTCAGCAAACGTGAAAGCAGCTCTTTGTTCAAGTTGCATACAATGTAGAAACATTTCTGGAAAACCTGGATGCTCTTTAATAATTTTAAGAGGGTTTGGACCACAAAACTCACAGGCTTAATTCTGACTCTGAGCCTTTTTCCTGGAAATATTCCCCTCCCAAAGGAGTATTACCTGCAGTGTGATATAAAGATAATGAGTCTCACCTTCACCACCAATGCCAGGTTGCTGTAAGGAAAGAAAGGTGATGTGTCAAGAGAGAAGCTTTACAGCTTCCCACCTAGCAGGGTCTTACTTCTTGGGTGTCAAGACAACCTGAATTACCATACCTTGAAGATATACATGCTTTGCACAACTACTGGTCTCTCAAGGCCCAGTTTTCTTCCCAATTCCTGTAAAGAAAAACTTTCTAAAATTTACATTTGCTGTTTTGTGCACACTACAAAGCATTATCCTTTGAAGCTATTTAAATTTCTTTTTAAGGACAAAATGACTATACTTGGGAGTCTAGAATATTTCAATTAACTACTCCATAATTTATTTTTTTCCAAACAGTCACAGCTCACCTGCACCTTGGAGGAGTGGGTGATTTGCTTGAAGACAGGATCATAAGCATGTAAAGCTAAGGGGAAAGAAAAGGCTTAGACTGAAGATTTTGTTAACAGAGGGGAACTCAGCAGCACTCAACAATGGGCTGTACAGATGATAGCCAAGCAAGATAGATTGCAACCAGAAACCTTCACTCCTCCCAAAAGTGGATATACATGACTTGTCATGCCTAAGGTGATACAACACTTGTGGATTTGTACAATCTTCTTCAGAGACCAAAAATATAATCACTCGCTGGCCACAAACTGTAGCTATGTAAAAAGTAGTGTATAACAGTCCACAAAAATTGAGTATTATGTGGTTAAGTATTGTATTATGTCTGTGATAACATGATAACCACTATACATGACCCTGAGGCAGAGAGAACTTTTTAAAGGGTGAATTCAGCCAAGATCTACCAAAAAAGTAATTACTGCAAAAATGAGCTAGGGCTTCTCTTTGATGCCCTTCACAGAGAGCCACAGGCTGGGGGTCACAGCTGGTTGTGCACAGACACTTGCTTCAGCCCAGCTTTGACAAAACCATAGAGCAAAGACTTCAAATCATGCATCCCCTCTCCTCATGATCAAATTTATCATGAGGACACAGGACTAGGTCCAGCAGGGGCTGCTCCTGAGCAAGGGATGAGGCAAGACTCAACCAAGAGGAGTCATTACAAAAAGTTAAGTCTGGAGAAGCCTTTTGAATTAAGTTGCTGAGTCAGTAGCATCTATAGTTGTTTTCACTTCCCCTGGGGAAAAGCTGAACTGTAACAGAATGGGAGGGGGAGAGTGTTTTTCTGAGAAAACCAAAGAACTGAGAACTCTCAGTCCTGTATTCCCAAGTTTAGCAAAGTTCAAACTGAACAAAGGTCGTGTGTCTGGAGGTGCAGTGAAATCTGCTCTCCTTTTCCAGGTATTGTTTGAAAACAAAAGGGATCAAAACGCAATTAGCTGGGGGAGAGGAAATAGGTCAAACCGAAACCAGTAAGGTAAAGAAAAGCTGCTGGTGGCATCCAAGGAGGGAGCTTTGGCATTGGCAACCCACCAGTGCACAGGATGCAGGGGACAGTTTGATCTGTGCTGAATGTGACCCAGTCTGAGGAGGTAGATTTGTTAGAGCAATCTCTTACATAAAAGAGACAAGGGCTGAAGTCCAAACTTTCTCATGTCAGTGACTCTGTGCTATGCATGGCTGAAAAACCTCCTCAGAGGGTTTTTTGAAAAAGATCATAATGGAAGACTTTTTCAGTCTTTTGACAGCAGAGAGTAAAGGACAGCATGAAGAGAGTTGCAGAGAGTGACAGAGTGATATGGGGGAAAAGCAGATCGATGTGTAGAAGTCACACTGAAGAATTTAATGCAGAAACCCAGACTAAAAGAGCCCAGGGTTGCAAAGACAAGAGCTGCATAGCCACAATGGCAAGAGGGGATGAGGTTTGAGTTATTTGATGCAGTTATCCCCAGGAGGCAGAGAAGGAAGAAAAGAGGGAAGAAGTCATTCCTCTGCTCAGAAAGACGGCCGAGGTTATTTATAAGTGAGTAGATCTGGAGAAACCCTCATGTCTGAAAAACCCATCCCTATTGCCCAGCCCTCCCAAAACCCTATCCTTTAAACATACCGTGGCCAATCTTGCTGATGGATTTCTCCTTTGGAATTAGAAAGTTACCTGTGAAACAAAACCAGAATTTAATCTTGTTTGCAAAGCAGGAATTGTCCCTCAAGCTGGAACCTTACTCAGGCCAGGGCTTACCTTTCTCATCCAAAACACCTTTTTCAAAGAAGAATCTAATCTTGTCTCCACTGGTTAGGAAATAATCCGAGCTACCCTGCCAGGGATAAGAGCCCAGTAAAGATAGTATCCTTGTAAAAACATAAACAAGCCTTCAATCAAAGTGTTAACACTCACCTGCATCTGTTTCCCATCAAGCCGCAGCATAAACAAAACAGGTCAATAGACATCACTCATAAAAAGCTTTCCACAACACTAAATGTCTTGGCATTGATTAGGACTTTACAGGAACCTCTCACGTAGAGGCTCCCCTTGCCTTTCTTTTGCTGGCTGCCTGGAAAATAATCTATTTTCTGTCTGCAGAACAAGGACAAAGGGATCTGCGAGAGCTGCCCGGGGCTACCAGGGGGGACAGCTGGGAGGGTGAGAGCAGCAGAGCCACACACCCCCTCTCCTCCTTTACCCTCTGATAAGATCACCACCAAACATCTGCAGAAAGCTGGTAAGCAAGTGCCCCTCAGTGTAAACCCTGAGCAGCTCTTTCCCTTCTCCCTTTCTCCTCCCAGTGCTCCAGCAGACACAGCCCTGCCCTCCTCGGTACCTGCGCCTGGAGCTGCTCCTTTTCCTTGGTGGAGAACTCGGTGCGGCAGTGGGGTGGCACTTCCATCTCAGCTACGATCCCCTGAATCTGCTTCCTCATGCTGTCACACTCCTCTGGGGTGAAAAAATTCTCCAGGACAAGGAAGCCATCCTGGTGGAACTGGAAGAGACAGGGTGACCGCTCTCCTCCAGAGTCCTCGAGGGAAGCAGCACAAAGCAAGAGAAAACAGTTCTGGCCCCTTGCTGTGCCTCAGCTTAGTGTGGAAAGCATCCCAATTTGAGTTCTGCAGCTCCACAACATGCTCTGAGTTTTAATTACAAGACAGGTTTCTAATGTAAAAGAGATAGTTCATGAACAGTCTCTGATTCTATACAGTTAAGAACAACATCTCAAGCACTCCGTCCACAAAGCACAGCAGATGCCATCACCAGAGCATTTGTGGTTTAAGGCTATCTTATCTAAGCTGTGCAACCAGCAGCTATTAAATTACAAAGTCTGCTAACACAAATGGAGCAGCCATATCTGTGTGCTGCCAAATAAGACTGAGATTCCTTTACAAGCTTGGAAGTGTTGTTTTCTCTAAGGGAAAAATCCCTGGGTGATTTCTCATGGTCGATTACACAATCCCTTCCAAAGCAAAGTGAACTCTGTTGGCACGACTGTTTCTTTATATAGAACCCCCTGGAGATTATCCTTTGACAGGCAGATTCTGTGCTCGCAGATGAGAGCTGAGCAGCACAGGCTGAAGGGCATGGGAGGAATTCCTCCAAGAGCTCCGTGGGACCAACTGCCCTCTGGGAGAATTTGTAGCCACAACAGGGTCCTCACACACTCAAAGTGAACGTGATGCAAGTAGCTGAGAATATGAAGTGTGTGCAGAGCAGATCTTTGCTGGACCTGATCATGGGTTAACCAGTAGTGACCACGTCTTACAAGCAGTGTCACCTGCACTACAGACACGCTCCTTCCCTGGGGTGCAGCTCCTTACCTTTTGGATCTGATGCTGGGTTACAAACGCCATCAGAGGCAGAAGCTCCCAGGATCCCACCGGCCACACCACGATGACACCCAGGCTTTGCAGGGCTGACTCCCCGCCTCTTCACGTGATCCTTTCCCAGCAAGGTCCGGGCAGCCAGACTGGGGTCGTGCAGTCAGCAGAGCTGCCTCTCAAGGAATTTTGTCCCCATCTCTGGCTGTTTCTTCCTGGTGGGGACATTCGGAGCTGCAGAGTTTTGCTTCAGCTCTTGGTGCTAACTTAAAAGTGCACAAAAATGTTCTGCTCACGTGTGAACACAAACTTGGTCCACTTAACTCCAAGGAGGAATCACTGCTTAATTAATAACCTAGATTTAAAAAAAAAATGAGCAGTTAAACTGGTAAACACAGTGGTAAAGCAAGATAAAGGGTAAAACAAGTGGGATGAAGAGATCTAAAAGTTTTTAAACAAATTTAAAGTGGCAATTCAGGCTCCCACAGAGCCCTTTTTGCTCAGCCAGTGAGCACCTGAAAGGGATTTCAGCAACTCAGGAGACAGTAAAAATCAGCCTAAAGGGTGATAAAACTAAAGAGCTTACACCAAAGGTCTAGTAAAATTCAGAGAGAATATTTCTGTTCTTTTAATTCACAGCTGCTTTGTGGCAATGTACACCTCCACTTGCTCAGTTCCTTCTCATGCAGCTCCAAATGTGCATGTAAATAGGTGAATCCAAAGTCCAAACCAGAGAGAGGAAATACAGAAACCAGATGGAAAAAGCAGAAGAGGAGCAGGCAGCAGCCCGGCGGTGGCGCTCCCCACCAGCACATCCTGCCCATCGCCCAGGATCCCTGGGGAAAATCCCTCCCTCCAAAGAAAAATGTGTTTGGCTCTTGCAGGGAACGCTGAAAACATCCTCTCAGCAGCACTCCAGAGTAATAATATCATGGGGGTGGTTTATGCATCACTCACCTAGCCAAAAAACAACCCCAATAAAATGAAGTAGTGGAAAGTGCTCGTGGGAAGGTGTTTACTTCCAAATGTATCTGCTGGAAGCTGAAACTTCAGCTTAGAGATGTTTGAAAAAAAATAAAGCCCTCTATTTTGTAAGGTAATCAACTCTGGATAAAAATTACTTCCCACCTTGTTCAAGGTTGCTTTTGGGTTTTATTGAAGAGAAAAAACCCCAGTGTTTTCTCTTTTTGTGCATTTACAGCTTATTTTCAAGCTTCTCTGCATGCAGGATGATAGGAATTTGGTAGTTTAAAAACCTAAATTTTGCAAGAGAATTTAATCACTGGGCTACAAACAGAGGAGAAGAGACCAACCTCAAATGCTTCAAGACTCAAAAAATAACAAAGTAGTTCCTCCTTCCTGCTAAAGGAGTCTCACCAGCTGATGGACCTGAAGTGTTTTTAAGGAAGATGAGTAACCAGTGGAAAAAATCCTTGCTGTGGCTGTTGCCTGCAAGTTGATCTCACAAGAACCTGGAGAAACAAGCATCTTACACACACTCCCATGCCACTCCTCAGCCCTCTGTGTGACCCAGGTCATTCATAACGTCACGTACTTCTCATTCCCAGTCATTTTTTTCCAGCAATTTAGCACGTCATCTTCTCCACTCCCCACCTTACGCACGCTCGATGACTTCAGAACCTGTTTTAGTTTGTACACATGGCAGTAAACCACAGCTTTCCTGTGCTATGGATTGTTTAGAGCAATATAAACAGCAGATCACAGCAGACAACACAGCAAGTGCCAGAAGATAACTGACTGCATAAACCAAAAGAGGCAACCTTGGTTACAGGAGCCTTCACGAGTCTCTGTACTTAGGAGTCCTCCAGTTCTTTGCCACTCCAGGCACACTCCTGTTCTGAGGCTTAAAAAGACCTTTTCAGCAAGAGGAAAACTACTTAATGCCAAAAAAAAAGGTCAAAGATGAGGATGTCATCTTTGCACATACCTTCTCTTCCAGTAAGTTCAAATAAGGAAGGTAGAAAGTACTTGGACAAAACAGGGAAGTGGCCCCCTTTTCCTTCCCTTCCTCCCCCTCCAAGAGCTCTTTTGCAGACTGTTAAACAACAATTTCTCCTGCCAGCTCAGCAAGAAAACTGCACTTCTGGCAAACCCCATTGGAGGCTGCCAAAGCCTGTCCTGTGTCTGCATGGAAGGTACAGGAGTGAGTGACATCTGGAACATGAACAACCCTGCAGCAGACAGAGCACAAGTGCTTCAAATGCTTTTTTTGACTAGCATGATTAGCCTAATGTCCTCCTCAATAGGAGTTCCTACTGAAACCATTTGGAGCCAAGCCAGCTTGCCAGTTCTCCAGTAGCTCAGCAATCCTACTAGAACAGGAATGATAACAATAATGAGTATTTAAATTGTATTAAATAGTACATTGGTATTTAAAGTAGCATAGATACTTGAATACTTTTGTTTCCCCTGTATTGGCAGGCCTCTTTCAAGTTAGCAGAAGCTTCCCAAGTGCTGTAATTTTCTATCAAGAGCATCCTCATTGTCATCAACAGATAAAAAAGTAAGACTCACGGTGCAGTAGGGCTAGAGGATTACTCCAGAATAAAACCAACGTAGTTCCAGCTGCCTTTATTGCATCTCTACCCTATGCTTTTCAGTGAGCTACATAGGCAGTTTGGAATTACCAGGATTAAAAGTCTTTTTACAACAAAGACAGGTCAGTTCTTCATCCCCTGGCTCTTTCCCCATCACTGTATTATTCCTCAAAGAATTCAGCAAGCACTGGCTTTCTTTGATAGTATCTTTCATCCTTTCCTTTTGCTCAGCTATTGAAAGAGCTGGTAAATCCCTGCTGAAAGGAGCAGGGCATTTTGTCCTCTCGTTTCTTGGCTCAGTGTTTCATTAAAACTCACCAATGCCAATAAGCAGCATCACAGACCACCACCACCTTTCACTGGTTTCACATCTTGCCACCACAGCAAGTCAATCTCGTCACCATGGTCAAGTAGTCTCAGGCCAAGGAATCAAGGGAAGGCAAAACACAAGAGAAATACCTTTGTCTACAGTAAACAAGCTGCACAGAAACTCAGATTGTCTTTGAAAGCTACAGGCTGATTCTCTGTAACACATCATGAACACACTCAATTAGGAAAGACACTATCTGCCAGCATTTCCAGTCAAAAAAGTAGTGCATGGGGCAGGCAGACTGTGAGGAAACACTTAAATTGTTACCAGTAGTTGGCTGAGAACGCTATTTCTATGGCAACAGGCAGTTTTCTCCATTGATTTCAGTCCCTGGACCTTTCCTAGGGAAAAGCAGTGCAATACACATTTTGAAAACCCAACTGAGCTTCTACAGGACTGTGTAGACAATATCCAACAGTCTCACATTTGGCAACGTAAACCATTTCAGCCATTTGTTGAAGTGATGGTGAAATACATAAGGCAGTCCAGGCTTGTCACTGAGCAGGACCTCTCACTGTACATCTACTTTTTGCTTATTCACAGAGGAATATCATAATCTAAAAGGACTCATGTGATGAGTAAAATAACCAATAAACCTACGCAGTATCTGAAATTAACATTCATTCAAAACAAGATTGCAAAAGGCTAAGTGCCCCTGCATGCAGGAAATGTTAAAGAAAGCAGGCGTAAAAGGAAAATGCAAATTAAAAATTAAAACTTTTATTCTGTTAAAGTGTCCAGTCTTACAAGTCTTTCAGAGAAAACAATAGCAGCCTTCAGTGCTCACGGTGGAGGTGCTGTTGATCAGCTGCCCAAACAGTCCCGCATACAAAGTGAATGTCATGATTCTGAAATGTTACATCAAGTTGCAGGTCTCCAATGCCAAACCACAACCCTCCTCATGTATTTACATAATGGGAGTGAACAATGTTTAAGCCATGAGTAGTGTCTTACTTAAATGGACACGTTTGTCAGCTGTAAAAAGATGAGTCAGGCTCATTAGCCCCCTTCTCATTCAGCCTCCTCTAGAAAAATTTCCCCCATTGTTCCATAAACTTCCTTTAAGGGAGACCAAGAGGGAGGAAGGAAAATTCCAGGAATCCTAAATTTAACCTTTCTTTGTGTGAATTCACACAAAGTTCACCTTTGCTATTGGGGTCCAGCGATTCAAGTACTTTTGAAAAAGGGATGAGATTTCTGGTGGATTCCATACTGCCAGAGCAGTTGAATGTTAACCTACCACTGCAGCTGGAGGGATGGAGTAAGGTCCAAATCCAACAATACTCTTGTCCAGTTTCAGTTCTGTTTCATGCACTGCTGGAGTACAGGTAGGACAGAAAACTCACTCTGCTTTGGCACATGCTCTGTGAAGCTACAGGACCTGCTGCGTGGCCAAACAGTGGGGAAAAGTTTTCCTTTTAAAATGCAACAAGAAAAAAAAAAGTGAAATTTAAGCAATAGTTTTACTAGTTAGCATCACACAGCCTTACCTTAGGTAACGTTTCAGAGTAGATGACTCTGACTTCTGTTTACAGCATGACAATTTCGTTTGCCAGTGAGAAGTCATACTGAAAGTTAAGAAATCTCTCCATGGTTGGAAGAAAAAGAACCCGAGGGAACAGCTGGCTGCAGGCAGAGACTATTACAAACACACTTGAAGGAGCAAGAGCCTCTCAGGAGAAGTTACATTAATGTATCCCTAGAGAAGGCACAGCTATTAATGAGAAAAAAAAAATAGAGGTTACTCCTCCCCTGAAGGAGAACTAAAAATAAAATCCAAAGAACTCAAACCACATGAGTCCCTCTCCAAAGGGAGAAAAAAGGGAAGGAAAGGAAACAATGTCACAGCTGGTCAATCAATAATATTTGAAATATTTCCATACACCTCATCCTCTGCAAGAGATGTGTTATTGTTCTCAGAATTCCTAGAATCATTTGTTAAAGAGGAAAAAACAAAAAAAAAGATGATCTCAGTGCGGTTCAGCAACAGAAAGCCACTTAATACTATTTATGGTAATGAACACCAAGAACTTTAATTAAAATGAAGTGAGCTAAATAGTGTATAAATGGTAATAAGAAAAAAATAAAAATGAGGTAGGATATTATCAGGAAGTGACAATTAATACCAAAGAACACCACATCATGAAAGATACCTGTAACAGCTATTTAACCATTCAGACTGGCAAAGTAAATTAATTCCAGCTGCTGAATTAACTGGGGACCAAATAAAAAAAAATAATCAGAAAACAATCTTAAACAGAGAACATTTTCAGCTAACATTCCAGTGCATAGTTTCAGAGATACAGCAAGATTTAACATATTTAATAGGCTTGGTATTCCTTGTCTTTCAGCTGGTTCAAAATAATTAGATGCAAGTTACTACTTTTTAGGGCATTTAGCAAGAAAGGTAGAATTCCATTTTACTGACCTACAGTCCTAACATAGTATGAGTGTGATTGTGATCTAGAGGGGCTTCAAGAACTCATTCAGCTCAGAAGTGCTAATAAGGAGACAGTTGGTTTTAATTCAGGTTGTTGTATGGTTTAGCAGTTAATAAACAATCCCCTTTGCTACTACTAGATTGCTTTGAAAAACCTGTCAGGAGAACAAGACATTGACCAGAATGTTGATTGCCTGCTGAAGCTGATTTTTTCTGAACATAGAGGTCAGTGTCAGAAATCAAATCCTTAAACTTCAGTTTGATGGGAACCTAAAGGGAAAAAATATATACACTGATTGAATACTTGCAAATGAGTAAGGATTGTTGGTGTAAGCTCATCTCTCAAAGACCAAGCAGTCCAGATGAGTAGGGGAAGGAGATGACTCACTCTGCTGTGGGTTGAGTTTTGCAGGAGTCCTGAGCAGTAAACAGGTTCAGGACCTCATGGTTTAGACCCTATCCTTGAAGTTTTAAAGCTTCTTCCATCTCATCACATGAGACTGATACTCTGGAATCAGTATCTATTTGAAGGAAGACCAAGAAGCACATATCAGGAGTATATAATACATATTGCCATCTTCCAGAGTGGCAACATATTTTTGTGCCACCTATGTTTCTGGTACAAGTTATCAGGCTGCTCATCCCAATTTTGTCACACAGGAAGCTATCTCAAGCCCCAGCAGCCACAATCGGAAAAAAATGAGCTTAGAGTATTTTAAGAGCAGCAAAAAGCTAGTGTTTTCATGCACAATCAATACTGGCCTGTCTTATAATTGCTTTGTAGACCTCAGGCACAGGGCAGTCTCTACTCAGCAAGCAGCAGGAGCATAGGTCTGTTATTTTCTCAAGTTATAGACAGTCTGACTTCTAGCAGAACTGCCTGCTGTCTGCTTGTCCTATAGACTCAGCACTGAGATACATGGCAGCTCAGGAGGCTTGCAAGCTTCTAGAAATGCTGCAGCATACTTTTACAAGCTGCTTACAGAAACTTCTAACCTACCTGTGTAATTTAGTTTGTGTAACTAAGACCACACCTGGAATCAAGAGTCAAAGCACTCATTTTACAATGATCCAGACATACAGAAGAACTCTCTGCTCCTGTAAACTATGTGAAAATCCTGAGGTCCTTTGCCCTTTCAGCCCTGCCTGGCATAAAATACATGTGTTGTAAACCAGTTACCCCGTGACCCTGAATACAAAACAGAGTTCCAGGCTCTATTCAGTAGCCTCTATTACTCGTCAGTACTATCTTTTGGCACAGAGTAAGGAAAAAAATAAGAGTTTCCTTCATAATCCAAACAGCCCCCACACCCACCACAAGGAATTGATTGGAAAACAGTATTGCTGTAGCTAAGCCTGAAGCCATCCCTGCTTTATTTAAGCAGCATTAAGCCCACCTGGCACTTTGTCCTCTCTGTTGATCCAAAATGCTCATGCAATAGAATGAGCACAATCCAAGAAATACCAGAATCAACACTTCCCCACCCTTCCAACAGTGACCCCAACCCTAATACAATTTGAAGGGACTACCCCTGTTAGAAACAAGTTTTTACACTACTGTGCCCTCCAGATAGAGATTAAATTATATTATTCCCTGGACTGTTTAAACTTTTCATAATGAATGGACTAAGGGAGGCAGGATTTACATCTTTCTTAAAAGCAGTTTTATAAACAGATCTCCTGGATTTTAATGTAGCTTTATTTAAGCATCTGAACATCAACAAATCCAGAGCCCAGTTAACATTGTCCATGGTTTCAGCATGTTTAGTGTATATATTTCATATCTTACATCTGATGAAGAAAGCCACAGCGTGCCTTATTGCCCCAACATCGAAGGGATCACCACGATTTGCTAAGCCAGGGCACTCGCTGGCAGCTCCCCAGGAACCTCTCTGGAGATGGCTGCAGCTTCCCCCTGTTGTACCCATGGGAGGCCTCCAAACTCCTCCAGCCTCAGCTTGCACCACTCCACCTTGGAGCCAACCTGTTGGTCTGATGCAGAGTATTACAACCAGGACCTGCAGGTCCATGAGCCTCCTCTTCCTTCTGATGGAAAGGAACAGACTCGGGGGGCATTGCAGGCACACCTTAACCACCCCACCTGAAGAACATGACTATCAGTAGCTATCACATGTTATCGACCTCTGCCAGTGCAGAAGGTTGGGGGGGGGTGTGGGGTGTGTCAAACAATACCAGACACAGACTTGTTTCAATAAAGACTGTTCTGTTCCAGGGATCTGGAGAAGCTCAGTCCATGGAGGATTCTCATACTGCTCCTTAACACTGAGGGAAAGAAAAGGGGAAGAAATAGAAGGACAGGTTTCTTTTCCAGCACCAATTTCAATCAGCATGAGCCTCTTATTTAGGTCAAGAGGTGTAACAGGAACTGACAGCTGTTAAAGTGAGGAGGACAACAGAAAAGAACAATCAAGCAGCTCTGTAGATTGTGTTCATGAAAAACACTGGGAAAGCATCTAACAGCTTAATAGTGGGGGGCAAGAGATGCAGAGGAAACCTGAGTGTTCCTCTTCACTAACACCAACCCCAGAAGAGATCCCAACACACTGGCCAGTGTATGTTTGTATTTGATATGTGACTAAACACCAGGGATTTAAAAGTGGCTTAAAAACTTTAAAAGCAACTCAATGCTTTTGGGAGAGTAAATTAAAACAGTCTGACTGTGTTTTATCCAGATTTTCTCCTACTTGCACTGTAACCAGCCATTTCAGAACAGGGTAAAGCTCTGGAAATGTCAGTTAACACTTCCAGCACATCAGCTGGAGAAGGGTGCACATGATCTACTCATCAGCACAAGTGACTTGAAACTTAAAATAGTGCAAACTTAAATGAGCAGTGAGAGTTTGGGGGGTTTGGTTTCATTCAGCAGCAGAAGAGAAGGTGTGGAATGCAAAGGGGAAAGACAATTAGTAAAAAAATCCTGCACTCAAGCTGATGTCTGAGACAAATTTATCCCCCAAATCCTAATGCCAGCATCTAGATAAAATCAGCTGTCTGTATCCTATCTCACCCCACTGCAGGGCCTCACTGACTGAATCCAGGTGTCACAGGAAGAGATGGAGGCTCAAGAGGTTTCCTAGACTCTTGATCTTTGATTGCAGGACACTGGACACTCTCAGACCCTGACATGTATAAGCCCCATTTGGAGCAATGCAGCAATGCCCACATTTCATTCTCTCCTCCGTTCAAAGGTCATTTCTTCTCACCAGCACCATCCACCTCACCCCACTTCCAGTCCAGAACAGCAGCAACACCTCTTACTCCCACTGGCCCTCACTCAGAGACCGACTAATCTGTCTTGATCCTCATCCTGATCCCAAGCTTCCCCTATTCTGCATCTGAGGCAAGAAGCCACCTCATTCAGAGTCATGTTTGTTCAGGGACTCCTTGGCTAGTCTGGTAGTGATCAGAGGGGAGAGAGAGGAGGATCTGGGGAAAAGGGGACTGGAATGGCCTTTTGTCTCCTTCTAGTTGGTCAGAGGCTTTTCCCTTTTTTTCAAGGCTTCAAGCTTGCTCTTTGTCTGCCCTCCACAGCCGCTCTTTGACTTCCAAGGGCAGTGTGTTGAACAGGTCCTCCTCTACCACAAGCCCACTGCGTTTCAGCAGAGGACAATCTCCCAGCTCCACGGGCAGGCACTCCAAGCGGTTCCCTCGCAGCTCTATCTGTGACAGATTTGTCAGCTCTCCAACCCGGGATGGAAGCGACTGCAGCACATTGTTTCCCAGGTTCAAGGTTCTCAGCTTCCTACACTGGAACAGCTCTGGTGGGAGACACTCAATCTGAAAAATAAGAATCATAGGCAAAGTCACCAGCAGGCAGGACACAAGAGACCACCCAGCCCACACAATGCTTCAATGCTTACAGAGCACTTGTTTCCAATCATCCACTTCTTTCTTAATTAGCTCCTGCTTTCCACCATCAAAAGGACTGTTCCCAAAGTCACTACATCATGATTGTATGGATTCCTCTTTCAGACACACTATTGCATTAGTTACAAAAGATCACCAAAGGTGGTGGCTAAAGCAGAAGACATTACCGAGGACAGGATTAGAGGACCAGAAACCCAGGCACATCTGGCTTATACTGTCACATCCTCCCATCAGTCTTAGCTTCCTTCCATCCCAAAGCCTTCACAGTCACTGGAACATACTCCAAGTATGGCTTGGCTTGAAGTAGCCATTGTACAATTGGCATTATACTGACCACCACAAGGACTGGATTTAGTCAGCATTCCTAGTTTTGCTGTAAGAGCAGAGGCTCCAGGCCCTGAGAACCTCCCCTGTTCTTTCATTATTTCTGTAGGGCTTTGAAAAGTTGTAAGGACTTTCTAGGCTCCAAAGCACAGGTGCTTTTGACAGTGCCAAAATGCAACCAAAAAAACTCAAATGAAGCCACAAGCTGTTAGCTTTCCCACCACCACCTTCATGTATCCATGAGTCACTAATTTAATAAGGCTTATTTCTATTAAAGCTTTTTAATAGCCCAGTCCTCCCAAAGAATTTCTAGGAAAACAACATGGCTAAGGTTTAACACACACTGGGCTATGAACTAAATGTAGCAATTCAGCATTCTCCCCTTAATTGGAAGTCTCATCTTGGAGGCTATCATTTGCCTTTAAATGCAACTGTGTCCCTTTTAAAACTTAAATTATGCATGACATAACTCAGGGCTAAATTAGCCTGCAATCAGTTCCGAATGAGATGGAGCCCAAGGAAAAGCCAAGACGAGACCAGACCAATTAAAGACAGTTCAATTCAGTCAGTGTTACTGGTCCTGTCTAGTGTTTTGCAAACAGCAACGTGCAATCAAGTGATCACAGACTCTTGAAAATAATAGTGCTATTTAAGGGACAAGTATCGGTTTAGGAAGGAAGCAATGTGCTATAATACAGCCTGCTTCCCAGAATGGCACACTGGCACCAGCCAGCTCCACAAGTCTCTGTTTGCCAAGACTGCTGAGCTAGGAGAGGACATTTGAGATAATTCCTGGCCTTGGGAAATGCCAGCCTACTAGTCCTCCTGTTTCTTGCAGTCACTGTTTACTGTAAGTAACCAGGCTGTCAGAGCCCCAGGGCAACTGTGGCCTTGCCCAGGCACCTGCAGCAGATACAAACATCTCAGCTGTTTCACTGGGTCCTCACCACCTTTTGCTTCAAGAACACGCTGGAGGGAAGGTTGCTCCAGCCTTCCTGTTGCATTAGCGTTTTTTCCCAGAGACAAATGGGTGGTGCCACACTGTGCTGCAGAAAATGGAGCTGCCTCCAACTCCTTTTCATCCAAAAGAGGCTCCACCCCAAGACTGCAGAGGACACACTGCAGATTAACCCTCGGGAAGCTGTGCTAGGAAAGCTGCCAGAGAACAAACGGCACAGAATTATCCAAGTTCTGAACAGCAGCTTAAGAACCTTTACACCTCCCTCATCTTTGCTTAATGCAACCCTCAGAAACTGCCCAAATCAGGCTCCCCTTGCCCCAAGAAAATGTTTAGGCTTTTAACTTAATAGGAAATGATGTGTGCATACCATGAAGTTTACCAGAGCTTAAGCCACCCATACAAACAGATGCACAGCCGCTGGGTCTGTTAGTGCTGGGGAAAGGGAGAGAGCAAGGATTAAACTGAAATCACCAAGCAGCTGCTGCTTCTCTGCTGTTACTCTTCAGCAGCACAGAGTTGAATTTTCAGACTAACTCCATAATGCTGGCTGGAGTTTTAGGAACCCTGTGTAATACTGAACTGCATTAGTGATTAAATACTTGATTTGAGAGCATTTCCAAAGTCAAACCTTACTTGAGCTGCTCTGCCTGCCTCTTGCAGGCAATTTCAAAGGGTTTGGTTGTGAATACATCTTGCCAATAACAGTGAGGATCTTGATATATGACAGTGAAAACTAGGACTGCTCCAGGTCAGTCCTACTACCTGTTCCCAGAAGAACTCAGAAGCCACTAATTAGATCTGTCTGCAATTTGTAGTTATGTTAGAGCCTCCTGCAACTACAGGTAGTAATAAACTCCAAGAGAAAGAGCCTCCCAGGGATTTGCAGGCAGAATGAATGAAAGCTTCAATGAGATGTTCAGCTCAGCACATCGGTCTGTGCAGTCACAGACTGAGCTGTGATACGTGGTAAACTGAGTCTCCTTAATTCCAAACACAAGAAAAAAAGTCAGGAAAAAACACGGGCACAGTTTGCTTTAAGCAAATAAACACCCTCCAACACAAGCTAAGGAACAACTTGTGGTAATGAGGCAGAACAGCACACTTGGTCATCCCCTCTAACCTGCCCTCAGACAGTCAATGCTCAGGCTTGACCTACCTGGGATCACCCAAGAAAACCCCCAGTCATCACACTGAGGCACAGCAAGGTGCTGTTGTATCCCCTCCCCTCTGAAAGTCAAGGAATTGCCACTTTGACTGCCAACTGATAAACCTGGTTTAGTTCACTCTGCTCCAGTGCTGAAGATTTGCTCTGCTCACTCCAACATCACCTTTGTGGAATGACATGGTGCATTTAAAGTGAGAGCTTCAGAACCATTTTCATAACCCTGTCCATATTCAACTTCCCATGAGAAGCACAAGACCATGCTTACAAGACCAAACTATAGGGTATCCCCTGGAAATGCAGAGTGCTATAAGCAGTAAGCCACACACACACAGTGTCCCAGGTGGCTGCTGCCACAGTGTACAGGCAGGGCTGCAGCACACAGGCTTAAGTGCATGGCTCTAGGTTAAGACTGCAGTTTCCTCAGATCTCCATTTTAAGCCCAAGACTGATGTCAAGCCAGAGGCTACAAGTTTCCAACTGCAGAGAGACAACCAACAGGCAGGATTTCTAAACAGCCTCCAATTGCCACTTAACAAGCAGTTTCACTGTTAAGAGATGAAACCCAGCAGAACCAGGGCTGTTCAAAGCAAGGCTCGCCCCTAGAGTTATTTGCAATGTTTTGCCTTAGATAAATCCCTCAGAGAGAAACAAAAGCTTGAGAATTTAAACTGAATGGCAGTGTCAGGAGGATTCCATCCACCACTGTGGCATGTTTAATCACACAGATAACAGAAGTGCCAAGGTTACTTTTGCTCACACAGGAATGCTCAGCTCCTTGCTCACTTACCCTGTTGGCTGTCACTGCCAGGTTCTGTAGGTTCTGAAGAAGTCCAACGTCTGGTGGTATGGAAGTCAGGTTGTTGTGGCTGAGATCCAAATACCGAAGCTTTCGGCAATAGAAGAGCTGGGTGGGGATCTTTTCTATCTTGTTACGATTCAGGTAAAGGCGCTCCAAATTGGTTAGGTTGCCTATTTGCATGGGGATGTAGGCAATGTGGTTGTACCACAATTTAAGGCAAGTGAGACGATGTAAGTGCTGGAAGCTGATGATTTCCTCAATGGTCTTTAGGTTATTGTCTTTCAGGTCTATCTCCTGCAGATTGTGGAGGCTAAAGATGGAGTGAGGAATGCGTTCCAAGTCACAGCGGATCAGCTCAAGCTCTGTTAAATTGACCATTTTCTTAAGGCTGTTGAGAACAATGAGTTTGGTGCCCTCGTTGTTGATGGAAAGCTTCTGAAGATGCACACCAACATCTGTCACCACCTGTGGCAGCTTGGTGAGGTTACTCTTCAACCTTAACACCTTCAGCCTCTTCAGCTCCCTCAATCCATCTATCACAATGTACCGGTTGTTTTCAGCACTCAAGTTTCCTGTCAGATGAAGCTCCTCTAGTGTCTTCAGGCTGTAAATCCAAAGAGGAATCTCCTTGATGTCTGTGAACTTGATGTGGAGAGATTTCAAATTCTCCCTCAAGAAGGCAAGGGCTGGAGCCTCAATTTTGGCAGCTGTGTGGTAGAGCCACAGTTCCTTAAGGCTGGTGAGCTGAGCAATGCTTGGGGGAATAGTGACATCAGGGATAAGCTCCAGCTTCAAGACCTCCAGCTCAATGAGGTCAAAGACCGTGTCAGGAATGCCACTCAACATGAAGAGATGCAGCTCCAGCTTATCCTGGGAGTTCTTGGTGATCCTCTGGCGCAGCTTCTCCAACGTCCACTCATTGTTGAGGTTCAGCTGCCGCAGTTTGTTCTCACTCACCTCTGACAAAAAGACAGCAAAGCGCTTGGAGTACAGGGGGTCGTACTGATCGATCAGATGGAGCATAAAAGCAAAGTCATTTTTCACATCAGGAATGTCACTGTAACTGCTCTCCTCCCGGATGGACTCAAAGGAGTATTTCTTGAGTGAGCGCCTCAGCATCCACCAGAGCGTGTACATGCAGATCAAGCCATAGAATATCACCAGACTGATGTAGAAAGATGCCAAGATTTTGAAGAGAGTGGCCAAAGGATGAGCACAGCGGTACATCCTGTAGCCAGTCAAGCTCTCGATGTCCACTTTACAGTCAACATCAAATGTTATGTTGTTGACATAGTAAACAGTGTAGCAGATGATCAGAATGAACTTGATCACTTTGATGATGGTCTGTCTCATGTACAGGCGATAAACTATATCTCCCTCTTCCACGTGTGTGCGGAACTTTTTCACTTTCTCAAAGAGTGCTTTGGCTTGTTCACCTTCCTTTTTGTCCAAGACACCAGTCTCAGACCGGTCCACAATCCCTTGCTCAATTCGAGACTTTGTTCGCTGCAGCATGGGAACAGTGGCTTCCACATCCTCACTGACCGTGGAGGATTTCTTGTCCATGGAGCCATTCATTTTCCCAAATGCTGGCTTGGTATCACTCTCTTCTACCACTGTCTCAGACAATGCCCTCGTTGTCCACGGAGAGTCAAAACACTTAAGCAAAATAGACACAAAATGCTCCAGCTTGGAGCTGGTCCTTGGGAATTTGAACCAGAAGTTGCTACAAGCCAGGAAGATGAGAGTATGTAGCAGCACCAGATAAGGAAAATACTTGGCAAACCAGTGAAGACGGTTCTCATAACACACCGCATCCACATAGTTATACTGGTGCCGGTCCAAATCATATTTGATCCCTGTAGGCCCTGTATCAGCAGAGGACACAAGACTAGAGTTATAGTAGGTACGCTCTGAGGTTGAAACTGTCCAACCTCTAACTGAGTCATTGCAAGAGTCTTTGGTAACCCATTTACAGGGCAAACAAATCATTTTGTCCTGGGTGACCTGAAGCGTCCCTCCAAACACGGCGATCATCAGCATCACTATGGAAATGTAGTCGGTGAAGACGTCCCACCATGGCTTCAGGATGCGGTACGCTGGCTGGGTGTCAGCGAAGTAGCGCAGTTCAGTGACTGGAATCATGATTCACCTGGAAGGAAACCAGAAGCAGGCATTATTGCTTAAACTGTTTTGTTCTGCCTTTCAGAAGGGCATCAGGAAACTGATGGCGCAGCAAGGCTGGAATTGGTCGAGGCTCAATTTCAAGTCACTTTGAGACAAATGGAGAAGGCTTCCTCTGAGTAACCTGCTACAGCTGAGACTGCAAAGTCAGTTTGTTGCTGGCTTCCCTGACAGATGAATTGTCACAAGGCATCAGAACTGGTACTTATCATTAGCAGCCTGTGAGGCAAGACACTGACGCTTAGAGCAAGCTCACAGGACAGACTTAACTACCCCGGCCAGACCAGTATTTGGAAGTTCACTGTTTTATCTAGGGATTTTATCTCAGGGCTGAAGGAGTTTGCCAGCACTGTTAGAAGTGATAAAATCCACACACGGAGCATAGCTGTCATGAGTTTCACTGGTTTTTACAGAGCTAGAAAATAATAATTCAGCATTTGCGTGGTTCTCGAACTGCAGGGGACAGGAAAAGGATTTACATACAATACAGTTTTATTTCCTAGAATGACTTCGTTGAGGCAACTCAACATCACATTGAAAAAACAAGCTGGAAAAGAGAACAAAGTTGCCTTGCCTGATACCGTGACTTTTCCTTGCACGCAAGTAGTTTGGTTTCCACATTTGCACTAATTCTCCAAGATTAGTTACTTGCCCTCTGATAGAATCAGTGCTGAGATCCTGTAACAACTGCTCTTTGTCTTATTTGCTTCAGAAGCAGAGGAAGGGGTAGACATACTTAAAAGAAGAATTCACTTCCCCGACCAACCACTCCCGCCTAGAGTTCATGTCAGCTGGGATTTAAGTGTCACAAAGGAAACCAAAAGGTTCTGGGAAGCAGAGGCCCTCAGGCAGTGCTTGTTCTGTCCTTCCAACTTCCAGATGAGACTTTGGGCACATTCCTCAACAAGCCATAGAAAGCTTGAAAGCCTGACTGATGGAGAACTGCGAGCTCACAAAAATTCCCAACAAGCAACACCAGCGAGGAACATGAACTTGTTCTAATGACAGTGAGAAGAGCAGCAATATCACATCATACTTGCTAGCAAAGCTCAGGAGCAGGGCAAGCACCAATCTTTCAGTCATTTTGAAACTCCCATGAAATCAACTGTAAAGGAGGAAGAGCAAAAACTAAATCATGTTCCCCCAACCCATAAGATAGCATTTGTACAGACAGTCCCAACAAGTTCTGGGGGGGACTGCAGGGTCAATAGCAGCTCCCTACGTGCCACTGGCTGGGAGGAAGCTTTCTAGTACAAATCGAGTGCCCACACCACCTGCTTTGGTAGAATTCAAGTTTGTACTTAAAGTGAACTTCCAGCACAGAACTGCAAAGGAAGCCCTTCCTAATTTGAACTCTAAAAGCACCATGTCCCCTGGAGACATTAAATACAGAACTCTCCTCCCTGGTTTGCTGCTTACAACAATAAATGATAAAATGCCAGCTTTGAATTAGTGCTACTTGGGAAGGCTGCAAGTAACTAGAGGTGGTAGATTGAAAGATGACAGCCATTCACCCCTGAAGAAGAGTTTGCCCTTCTGCCCATCCAGCTCCAATATTACATCAGTCCATCACAAAAGACAGACTGGAGTAACTCTACATGAAAATATTTTATTTTGAGTGGGGAATTTGGAGAGAAAATGGCAATACCTGTTTTAGAAGTTCAATAAAACAAGGCAGAAGAGAAAATCGATTAATTTATCAACCAGTAAACTCAAGCAATCCTGGCACAGCATGCAAAAATAAGGGATGAAGATGGCCACATACAGCACTGTCAAAAGAAACCACTGTCCTGTTAGGCTGCACAGAGCCAGCAAAGTGGCTGGCTTGGCTCTGCAGAATGGACTGCACCAAGCAGATTAGGGCAAGAGGATTAGACATTCACAGGGAGAGGGAAGAACAGGCAAAACAATGTGTCTTCTGAGCAGGAATAAAAGGAGTGACAAGGTGTTCAGAGCCCCACTCCTACTCCTGTTCCTGGCTTGCTGCAAGTCCCTACACAAGGCATTTCAGCCATGCCTCAGTTTCCTTCTCTGAATACATCCACCTCAGAGAAGAAAGTCCATTTACAAGATGCATTTGAGAAGAGCTGTTTGTGCAAACTACAGAAATACCAATTCCGGGATAAAACAGGGTACAGAAGTTTTCTTTACATCCCCTGCGCTCCAGAACACCTCAAATGAAGCCAGTAGTTAAGCAGCTCCCTGAATCACAGTTCCTGGTGATGTGTCTCCTCAGTTTGTCTACACAGGCAAGAAAATTCAAAGTCAAAACCCATTTCATATCTGTATTTTCTGCAGGAGAATCTATAGCTCTGACACAGGCCTTTCATCACTAGTGACAGAAGCTTTATACTACCCCAGGACCCTTACCCATCCATTCCCTCCCTCTTCAGAAGTATCAAAACTTTGTGTGTGGTTTTGGTTTGGGTTTTTTTTTTTGTTTGGACCCCTACTACAAGCAGCCTAGGAAAGCAAGACAATTCATAGAGAAACCAGGAAGTTCAGCTACTGAAAGGTTGAGCCAGGGCAGGACTGCTGACACACTGCTGGACCACGAGGAAAAACAAACAAGAATACACATGTCCTCTGTCACCCTCTGCACCCCCCCACTGCAATCAGACTGAGGGAGCAGAGTCCTGCACTTCCACAGTCCAAATAAGAGAAAGCCTGGAAAGCTTTGGTGTTCCCCTTCTGCAAAAGCTACTGCAGTTACCTGCTACAACAGTTAACTTTGACACATGCAGGTGAGCACAGCTTCAGTTCATAACCCAGGGAGGAGTTTGAGCCACAGGGCTCACTACACACCACCCTAAGGCTCTGTGAGAGCCTAGAGGCAGTCTCCCAGCAGGTATACATCTTTCTTAAACACCCCTGCCAGACATGATGGAAAGCTTTTGTAGTGACTCCTTCTAAACTACACCCAAGAGGTTACACAAATGCTGCCATACCATTCATTGCTCTCCATAAATGCCATCTAAGATCCTGTTCCTCTTCTTTTCAGGAGCATGCAGTGAAAACACTGATACCATTCATAAAAGAACTGCTCCCTATATAAAAAACTCCTTGCTCCTCCTACCCCACACTGAGGAAAAAAAATACATATTTATCTCTTTCCTCTCTTGCCTAGATACCACTTCTCCCCAAAAATCCTTCCTCCAGTGCTTCATCTACCTCTTACTAGGGAAACTTTCAGCAGAAGTTGTCAGGCTCTTCATATTTACGAAATAGGGAAGGTCTCTTTTCAGGAATTGGGGTCTCATGGATAAGGCATTTTCAGAGTTGTGCTGTAGTGCTGAGTTGCCAGTTTTGCCCAATCCAGGAAATGCCTGATTTCTCCTCACAAGAAATTAGCCTTGTGCTCACTGATTCATATCTCAGGATATCTAGGAAGGGAAGCAACAAGAAAATAGCACAGCAGGCTTAGTTTTATCTACCAGTTACGTGAGGTAGGGAATCTCCCTTTACACTGTACACCTACAAAACAGCTAAAAAACCCCAAACCTATCTGAGCATGATAGTCCATTACAGCTCAGTGTCAGCAATTAAACCCCCGGTAGGGTGGAGCAGGAAGTCTCCTGCCTTCCAGTAACAATGACAGGGTCACTGGAGGAAGAAAAGGACGTTCATAGCAAGTCTCCACTCCTCCTGGCAGCAGTGGAGACCTGTTCAAGTCCCAGAAGAACAATAAAAATACCTTTACAGGAGCTGGAATTTGCCATGTCTTATCTAATCTTGCTCACAGCATCTGCAGTGAAAGGGAAAATCCCCCTTTAGAAGTTTGAGAAAGTGGGTGGGAAAGTTGCATCACTCCCCTCACCCAGATTTCCCATGTGTGCAAGCCATTTCTAGTTCCTGAAAGACAGCTCTGCATCAAGATGTAAATGAATGTCATCTTTATTTTGTAGACTCTGTTTTGTAATCATTTTAGAATGCGATTCCTGTTGCAACACTCGCCCTTCTGGATCAGAGCAAGCAGTTTCACTGCTGGGGTTGATGACAACAGCAGACTAACTCCAGAGAAGTCAAGATTCTCAGGGGCTGTCTCTGCCACTTGACGCTCCCCTGCATGGTAGGATTCTTCCCATAGGGACTGTGATTCCAACCATTATGTAGAAACCAAGCAGGTAGCTGGAACACAGACCCTCCCAACAAGTACAGGGACAGCAGAACAGAATGATTTACCAGGTGGATATTATTCTGGCATAAGAATAGGAACAATCCCTGCATGAAGACAGCTGGCCAAAGGTAAAGTTACCTCCGTGTGACCAAGACCAGACCAAGCTCCACAGGACCAGCAGGCAGACTGCAGAAATTTCAAGCTTCTGCTCTTTTCAAACATTGAACTCGTGTGCTTTGTCAGCAGGGAAGCGTGTACTGTGAAGAAGCTTCATTTGCTAAGTCACTTCTGCCATGTAGCCTCACTGAAGGCTGAGCACAGAACATACAAACTGAGTGAAAGAGCTTACAGACAGAACAGTCATAACTGGAAAAGGAGCTCTGTGTCAGAGCAGGCTTGGTGAAGATTTGAGCTCCTTCATCTATACTTCAAGTTGCAGAAGCTTCCAGTTAGAGCTCAGAAACAGATGACTTGCTTTCAGTAAGTTAACTCATCCCTGAGCAGTCCCTCATGCTCTGCCCCCCAAGAAATGACTTTACCTTTGAGGGTTTCAGCTACACCAAAGCAGCACTGCAATTCGTATCCAATAGGGAACAACCCAGAACAGTTTATTGCAGCAACATCTGAGATTGTACCAGGAAAGAGCCATATGCTAAAGCCTCATTACCACACAGCAGGATCAATCCAGCCTAAATAAATACGCTCCTGAAATCTCTACATGTTCCATGTCTAGACATTACATAGCTCTTCAGCGCCTGCAGATTCACCTGGATCCAAGCTTGCATTCTACTGTGGACATTTTTTGCCAGAGGGCCATCCCTGCCTCAGCCTGCTGGGCACCTACCTGCCATGTGCAGCACAGCCTCCCCATTAATGCTGAACAGGCTGATACAACAGAAGCAGCAGCAGTTTCAGACTTACATAACCAGCCTGCCAAACCTCCCCAGACTTCAGCCAACCATAAGCATCACCAAGTACTAATCCTATGTTTTACTGGACACACCTGGAGAGGAAAGATAATCACTCATGTTAGAAGAACAGGGGCATCCTGAGCACACCACACCTAAATAGTAAAACCAGTCAGAGACAAGATTAAACATATCTGGCTGACAGAGACATCATAAAGCAGCATGTACCTCACTGGATAAAGGCTGACAGAGCTGAAAGCATGAATGCTTCCCACAAACCACAGGACCCCTGTGATATTTAACAAGTTCCAGGTATTAACAGAGCAACTGCTGCAGGAGCAAACATCCCCTGATTTGGACAATTCCCCTATCCAAAATCATCCAGCCTAAAGAAGTGAAGACTGACTTACCACTGACTGACACCTGGCTGAGCAGTGCTTGAAATTCCTGCCTGCAACTGCTGGCCAGGACATCCAGCTAGGGACAGTGAACAGAAACAACATCACTGTTCTGTTTCACTGGCTAGTTTGTCAGCTTGATTCATCACTTGCTGAATACTTTATCCAGCTGCCTCTTTCCTCCTTTCTGTTGGCCATTCTGTTTCTAATGGAGCTACTGGCAAAACAGAACTACACACATGACATGCACAAGAATAAGTTTCCACACCTTACTTCCAAGATCTCCCTGAAATCAGGGAAGTTCTCCTCACTTTTAGTGCCTTGCAACCCAAGTAAAGCAGCCTCATGTAGTTTCAGATAAGTAGATATGGATGCATTGTATGTTGATCTTGCAATTCTTTAGTATCCATTACACATTCTTAATTCTCAGTTGATTTCCTTGTAAGATCATGACTGCAAAGCAGAATTCAAGCACCTCTGACAGAGTTTCTTACCTCTCAGAAGCCCAGAGAAAGAGGGAGTTGTTCATGTGCAGAGGTAGATAAGAGGAAGAAAAATCTTGATGCTGTTAAGACTATAGCCCTGATTGTTGACGAGCTACAACATGTTACAGTAAGTTTTCAACAGAGCAGAGCTTCCCTCCCCAGCATGCTGCCACCTGAAATCCTAAAGGGGGGCATGACACAGAGCTCTTTGTTCAAAAACCAGGAAACGTAAGAGCTTTGCTGGTCAGAAATGGGACTGGGAATTTACGTGTCTCCTCCCCCAGCTTTATTAAGCCCAGAATTAAAAGGAAAAAAAGGAGGCTAAACAGAGCTGCTTTCAGGCAGAAAGCTCTCAGAAAACTTCAAACATAAGGACAGCCACACAATCAACTGGAAAAGTCTAAGACATAAGCTGGAACAACTCAAGTGATTTTGTCCTTTGCTGTTTAGCAGCAGTGAAGCCAGATACCAAAGCCCTCATCAACTGTTTTCCCTATATCAGGCCCTTTCTGCATTAAAAAAATGATTCCCTCCTGTGGGACAGGAGATAGAGTAGTGAAACAACAGCTGGCAAAACTTACACTCTTCACTTAGTGGAACAGACAGTGAACTCAACACTGAGAGCAAGGTAAGGTGGTTTTCACACAGCCATCCAGCAGCTGCACACAACACTCAGCCCCACCCAAGTCACAAGACACAGCAGAATGAAGTGAACCAACTGGGCCACATCTTGACTGAAGCTCATGAAAAAGAATAATCCACCTACACTACGGGTAGCACTTCATCATCTTTACAGCTACCCCTTAGCTGACTCTTTGTCAGATGCAGGACTGATATTCTTAACAGCCTAGTGCAACAGCTCCTGTTTACTGTCACACAAACAAGCCTGCCCTAACAGGTACAGGGAAGAACATTTGCACTATCAGAACAATCCATGCTGGAGACCTGGCTCAGCCCACCACATTTTCTGATAGCATTTTGCCCCAGCTGCAGAAAATTCAACACAGTCTGAAGTTATCAGCATCACTGACACTTGGAGCAGGGACTGTCCATTGGTGTCACACAGCCATGAAAATGTAAGCACTACCAGATGTCTTGCAACAGTGATGCAAACCAGAGAAAAATGTCTGTGTCAGCTTATAAATTATGGATGTACACAGTCACAGGCTTCCTATCCAAAACTAATTTTATTTTTGCCATAAAAAAGATGCTCCAAGGTCAGGGCAGTGGAGCCCATCTTGGAAAAGTATGACTGCTTTATTCCAATAGGACCCTACAAAACACTCCCTTGTACTGACTAGTGCAAGTGATTGAACTTACTCTGTTAGTAACTGCTTAAGATAAACACACAGCAACAGCCTTAACTTGTAATAACCAACTGTTATTGTTGTAATAATAACTGTTCAGCTTGAGCACCTCATCAGGTGCAGGAGAAGGTTCTTCAGCATTTAATTCCAGCACTGAGCAAAGTCCAACAAGAAAAGGCAAGCAACTGTTTCCAGCTGAGACAGAAATGGTGGGCAGAGCAGAGCTTTGACACATCTAACAGCAGATTAAGAAATCAAGGCACTGGATTCAAAGTGAGTAAAAGAAACTTTTAAGCAAGGATAATCTTCATTAATTGTTGACAACTGTCACAACATGCACAAATCCATGGGTGTTGCCACAGCTGTTTTCAAGCTCAGGGATGAGCCAGTTAAAATGGAAGAAGATACAGATGAACGCAAAGCAAGATAGATAGATAGCACATCACCTACCAGCACAATAATATTTAGCTCAGTTCTGAGGAAAGAAGAGGAATAAGTACATATTCACCTATTCACATACTCACATAAGCCTCACTTAACTTCAGGACCAGGAGCTGCAAAACAGTGACTGTGACTGCCAGCTCAGAACATTTTCTGACTGCATTAATAGATTAATAAGGGACAGGCCATCTAACCTTTGATCACCAAGATCAGATAAAACCAAGACTCTAAAGGAGAACCTGTTCACTAGTCCAGTACACAAAGGGAGGCTGGAGCTGGAGAAGCAGCTTGCAAATTTGTTACAAGAGGAGCTTTGTGAATTGGCAAGGTAATTTTATAGCAAATGTTAAGGGTGCTCAGCACACAAGGAGAGGCAAGCAATATTAACTCAGCAGGGAGGTCACGACTGAATAGCTTTTAGTTTCAAATGCAGTTTCACAGCAGCAAGAGGGATATGTATGATCCAGCTACAGGCTGGATTTTAAGTTGCAATATGAAATACATGCTCCGCATTCAAAGTATGCTATTAGAAGCATGCAGGCTGTTAAAAGCCTGTTCAGTACTAGTGTGCATGTCAAACTGAGGCCATTTTTGAAAACACTTGAAAAAAGGCACTAAGTAGGCTCATCAAGTGCAGGTGAATACATTAATTTTTAATCATTACCAAAACAATAGCTAGGCATCCCCCCCCTCCTATTAAAAAGCCCCACACAGCACACTCAAACCCTTCTCCTCTGTGCTCCACCAGCACTCACCTGATATTGCACCTTCATTTTCCTAGACATCAATTAGGCTCAATTTAACACCATAACTGAGTTTCACTTTCTTTTTAAGAACTCTACTGAACAAAATCCTTCTTCAAAATGTGGAAGAACTACATGAAGGCCTTTAAATAAACCTGCTCCAATCACACAGCAATAATACAACAACTTGTACATTTGACTTCGACTGCTTATTTAAAAATTAAAAGTTAAAATAAAAACACAGAGCATCTTTCTGAACGCCTGCAGCATTTGCTAGAGTGTAATCAACTTGAAGCATTCAGTAAGTCATGTCCGGAAGGCTTCAGGCATTCCACACTTTAAACATGGAAAAATTAGCTGTAAATAATTACATGGCTTCTGGCATACTTTAAGGAAATATTTATGCATATTGTATTCATCCTACATGAATAAAGTTAGGGTTTCCAAATGCCACAAAAAACAGATCAGGGAACTGCCAGAGCACCAGACAAGTCTTAGGGACGTTTGTATTCTGGAAGCAGTGTACTGCACACACATCTTGCTGCTCAGGACACAGCCAATCCAGGCAGCATTTCTCACCTTGAAGACCAGCACAGAATTCTGCAATACCTTTGCATCACTATTCCAGGGACGACTAAAGCAGCAGGGAGTTTCTCACAACTAGTTTCTGTCATTGCTCAACTGACACCCACACGGGTGACAAGCCCGTGCACTCCAGAGTTCACTGTGAAAAACAGCCCAGGAGGTGCCCACACACAATACCAACGTCACCTCTCAGGAAATGGAAAAGCACCCACCAAACAGCACAGCTCTTGCTGCTGAGCTGCCTCCCTTTCAGGCAGCAGTTACCAAACCATTTACTGGACAGCCTTCAAGTATTTCTCATTTAGTGCACTGAGAAGTTGGGGTTTATGTGGCCAGGAGTTAGATGTATGGGTGAATATAAAACAATTACATTCTGCTTTGGATAACGCTCAGTTCCTGTGCTCTTTTTTCACCTTCAGGCTAAGAGCTCACAGAATTTAATTAGCATACCACCACCCTCCCCATATCACCCTCTGATCAACCACCTTTGCCTTCTTGCTCCTCATCAGCCATCTCATCATTGCCCTGTGCTTTGCAGCTATGGTTAGGTAGTATCCTGGTCATTTTTTTGGCTTTACCACTCCCAAGCTGACACGTGGCCCTTACCCTGCACCTGGGTTCTGCTATCTGCACTTCAGTTCTCTGTGCTGGAGGTGGACGATGTTCCCGTGTGCTGGATCCTGGGCGGGTGCTGAAGCGTTGCATACCCCACACGCCATGGGAACAGCTTCCCTGGAATGAAACACATCATCAGCAAGAGAGAGGGGATCGAGTTCACAGAGGCAACACGTCATGTAAAAGCTTGATTAAGGATATCTAAGAAACAAGGAACAACTTGGATTCAGCTGGAACTAGAAGGAGACACCTTGATACCTAGAAAGGTGGCAAGAGCTCCAAACCCTTCGGAAGAAGGAATCTCCAACATCTGTTATCCCAAGAGAAGTCACCAAAAAGCAAGTGTTACAGATCCAGCCAGAGGAGATGCTGAATATTAATATCATAACTAAGCCTAAATTGGTAGAGACAAATTAGCTTTCTGAAAGAACAATTTTTTTTGGATGGGGAAAAAGAATTCATGGCTTCAGTACCCACTTCCTAGTCTGAAAAAAAGCCTGAATGGTTTGTCGGGTATTTTAAATGTTACCATCAGGAATATCTGGAAGTGTAGATTGTGTTCCAAACCACTCTGGCTTCAAACAACCATCCCCTTTCCTCTCACCACATATCTACCCACATGTATCTTTCTAAAGTGGCAGCAGTTTAGCACCAGCAACAAGAATTGCAACTGATTTTTTTTTTTTCTTGCTTCTTGCATGCCAGGATGAGCCACGGGAAAACAGAGCAGGGCAAAGCTCTGAGAGACCTCTCGAGCATCCAGCCTCCAGCTATGCAGGAGAGGACTGTGGGACATCAGAACACATTCTGTCAATAATAGGGAAAGATTAAGAGAGATATCCCTGGAAAAAACCCAGTCCCATCCTAGTGAAGGTGTTCAGGAACACATTGCTCCTGGTCCCAAAGTTACCCTCAGGGCTGACAGGTTTCCGAGCAGCACCCTGGCAGTCAGAGCTGTTCTGTGTTAGCTGTGACACCGCTGCAAAGGAAGCGTTTAAGGAGAGGACTCCCTGACCTTCTCCCCCACCTCCTCTCGGCCTCAGCACCAGCCCCAAGCCGGGACACCCCGGTGCCAGCTCCGCGCCCCCACCATCAGCCCCAGGTGCCACCAAACCCCCACACCATCCCAGGCGCTCAGAGGCAGAGGAGACGTCCCCCATGAGATATAAATAAACCCCTACCGGCTCCCGGCTCCAGCACCGCTCCCAGGTAACCGGCACAGGACCGCTCCCCCGGCGGGCACAGGCGGCACCCGCACAGACAGGGCCCTGCCTCGCCCCCCAGGCACGGGGGGGGACCCGTCCGCCCCCAGCCCGCCTCGCCGCGGGCTCCTGACAGGGCAGGGGGCCGGAGGAAGGGAATCACTGCCCAATTACTCAGCAAATCCCGGGCGGTGCGAGGGGAG
>VZRW01005699.1:184266-197081 GCA_013398125.1 Aegotheles bennettii
TAAGGTTTATGACCCAATCATGATCAAGCCTTCTCTCACGATTTAATTTAAATTAATTTAATTTAATTTAATTTAATTTAATTTAATTTAATTTAACATAGAAATGCTCACATTCACATTCCTCACATACACCCCAGCACACATCCCTCAGCCTGTGGCGCTGAGGAACGGCAGCCTCTGCCTCTCAGGACGAAGGGAGGACGGCCAGGCCAAGGACTCCTCCTTCAGGTCCCAGTTCAGGCTGGTGCCGCTGTTGTGGAAACCCAGGAGGGTAAAAAATGATAGCAGCCACCCCTGACATCACGTTGGTTCAGTTTTAGTCCCTTGGAGAGGTTCAAGCCACGTGGAGCCCATGTTTAGGGCCCAGGGGCTCTTGGTCCAGATCAGTGGAGAAAATCTGGTTAGCATCTCACTGGATGCCTCAGATAAAAACCAGCAGATACAACTAATATCAACATTAAGGCTAGTGAACAGTAAGAACCAACCTATGTGGCGTTTCTAAAGTGAAATATTTCCAAAACCCTGCTCGATTTCTGTAACAACAGCTCATGAACCAAGGCCATGGAAAAATACAGCGTTTGCTTCCTCGCGGCAGGAATAGTAACATAAAATAAATAGTAAATAGTGGTACGAAGATATACCCAACTGTAATTTTGTGGTACCCGAAAAAAGCAGGCTGATTCACTAATGGTTATTTGCATTTGGCTGACTCATTGGAGGACACTGGACAGCATCTTTTTGTTAAAAAATTCATAAAGGCTCGTTCAAAGGCATTCATTATAATTTAATCAGTGTACAAGGGCAGTTCTGAGTGGTTAAGTGCAGCAAATTTTAGCTTGTATACATCAGTGATCACTGTTATAGTAAAATAAGCTTATCTGTGCCTTTCTAGGAACATTAGAGGACTCAGCATCCTCCTGTAGCCAGAGGCACAGGACCTGTACCACAGGAGCTACAATCCCACCTGCCAGGGGACAGTGTTGTAGATACTCACCAGGCAATGCAATAGCTAGATTAAAAACAAAACAAAACAAAACAAAACAAATGACATTAAGAAGAATTGTTCATGTCTAGATGTACGTGTTAAATTAAAAAGACCCAAAGAAAGAGAGGGTCCTAATTTTCCTTGGGTTTTACAGTACAAACTCCAATAAGGTCATATGTGTCCTTTTCCTTGTGACACCAACCATATTGTCCAGCAACGCTTTCTGCTGAATTTCAAGAGGACATTAAGGTTAAGGTGAAGTTACATGTTACTGTTGGACATGGCCAAAATCCTGCCACAAAAGGCAGGGGCTCCTATTCCTGCCCATCCCTTCTTCTCCCTGCTCCTCCCTGCTCTGCTCCCTACTCAGATCTCTGTTTCCTTGCAGTGCCTTTAGCACTGCCCTGGGCCAGCTCAGCCCACAGACCTTGCAGAAAACTGTCTGCTTTTCCACCAGGTTGGCTTTTTGCAATTGAGCAAGTCAAGTGAGTGCAGGTCGGGAGCAAACAATGACCAGGGAACATGCAAGGCTGATGGAGGAGGGGACAAAGAAAGCATAAGGAGGGCAGCAGGATGGAATGGCATTGAGCTATCAGACGGTTCAGGATGTGCCATGTATGTTCTTACAGAAACAAACACAAGTTTCCCTTCCATCTGTTTGTTTCAGTGTTAGGAAGAAGTTTAGAAAACAAAGAGTTTGCATCTGTGTCCACAGACATTCCCTCTTGTTTAGTCATGGCAGGGGTGCTGTGAGCCCAGTGGCCTGACGTCGGGTTAGGATTCAGGAACCTTTGGCACAGCAGATGTCAGCTGTTTCCTTTCCCTATGGCTCACTTTTTCCTACTGTGAAAGGGAGACAGTAATTACTCACTGAGATCACCTACTCGTCCTGATTCATCTGTGCACATAAAGCCCTGTCACAGAAGGAAAACGGAAGCCAAGAGAGGACAATTTGCTCTCTACACTTCACTGCAGCAACCGTCACCTCTCAAACGACTGATGGAGGGTTCAGCTCCTGCATCCCTGCACTGAAATCCCCCCCCCGAGGCTGCCATGTGTCTCCCTGCCCATCCACAGCTCAGGGCTGGATGATGCTGCAGGATCCTGCTTTAGGTTGTATTGTGGACAGTTGGTCATTACCCCCTGATGAATCTTAGCACTGATACCTCTACCTTCTGTACCTGTGATCCATTCTCTTCTCTGATAATGTTTATCCTGCAGGGTGGAAGATTTGAGAGTGTGTTACTGGCTTAAAAATTCATTTTTCACAGTGACTGAAGGCTTCCCTCAAAGGAAATTCCCTGCCATGGCCATGCCAAAGTAATTATAGCCATACCACAGAAATTATCCTGCAGTAGCTGTGCTGGCATGAGCCTTCATCTGAACACCATGCTGAGATATTTTCCCAGGCAGCAAAAATCTCCTGGCAGCTCTGGCTCCAAGCCTCTGGGAGGAAGAGACCTGCTCCCAAACCCCTCTCCTCCCACGCCCTGGTGATTCAGAGAGTGACCCGAGATCTCCCGTTCCCCGGTACGATTTTCCCCATCAGAGCGTTGTAGCTCGACTCCTGCCTCCCTGCAGCCTCTCCGACTCCTCCCAGGAAGTCTCAGCTGCAGATGAAGCAGTTTGGAGGCAGGGAGAGGGCAGCATGTGTGCCAAGGCAGCCTGGGCGGCTGTGCCAGACTTTCGCAGCGTAAGGCAGCGGGACCCAGCTTGATGTAAGTCAGTTTTACCCCCCTGCCATCCCTCCCGGGAGCTGCTTTGTGCCTACGTGTGTGCTGTTGCTGGCTGTTGCTGCTGCATTTGCCTGTGTTCCTGCTGTGGCGTTGCAGCCCATGGCGTGACAGGTTCAGGGGGACCCTTGTCCCCAAAGCCTTTTGGGTGCACAAGCAGCCAGGCTGGCCACCACTGTGGAGGTGCTTGGGGAGCACTGGGACAGAGGAGACAGCCAGTGCCCAGGGGTTGGAGGGTGGGAGGTGGCGAGTGGCCAGTCCCTGCTGTGACCTTTCAGCTGTCACCTCCGAAATCTTCAGTGTGCTCCCAACTGTGCCACCGCCTGCCAGGGCGAGAGATGCCCTGGCTGCCTTGCTGGGAACATACATACAGCACAGCCTGAAATGCCCAACCAGGTGAGAGGCTCCCTGAGCCTTTCCCAGGCTTTTTGACTCACTGGTGACTAACCAAAATATTGTTCAGGGCTGGGGAGGTGAGGCAGAGTCCTCACCCTGACCCCAATGCTGTCTCTAGCTCTTTGCAGGAGCCTTGTGTACAGCTCTTAACCCCAGCTCTGTAGTTTTCTGTAATCCAGTGAAACCCTTTTCACTGCCACGCTTCAGTTTTGTCACCTGCAGGGTTAGTCCCCTCATCCCAGTGTTCATTTATTCTGCATCCATCCACATCTCAACTCCCGGCCCCTGCACAGGGACAAGGTGCATAATTCGCATGCAATATTATGCTGTGGCTTTTCCATAAATTGTGCTGTTTTTTTTCCACCTGGGCAAAGAAATGTAAAATCCCAGTGGTCTCAGCTGGCAGCCACTTTGTACTTGTGTTAGAAATAACAAAGTACAAACAGTGGGGCCTCACATTCTGCGTGTAAGCATGGCGAGGGCACCTAGCAGTGCTGAGAACTTATCTGTGGGCTGGCCAGCTTCAGACCTGTTTTAATTTATTTTTTGGCAGATGAGTTGAGTAAATGAATCCATGGCTAGGCAAAACAAAGGCACGTGCATCATCCTCCAGCCTCACCGCTTTTATCTCAAATACCTAAAAACCATTAACTTATATTGGCTTAAATAACTGTGTGTTTAAACAATGCTGTAAGATAGCTGAGGGGACCAGAGGTGAAGGAACAGGTTGCATCAGGCACAGAAATTCATTTGTTTGGGGTTTTGAAGGAAAGGTGAACACTAAAATAACTTTGGAAATGGAATCTGGCATCTTGTTTATCAGAGAAAAACTTGCAACTAAACAGCCTGGAGCTGCAGTGGCTGAGAGGCCAGAGGTTCTCAAAAATAGCAGCACTTTTGCTTTGATTTCCTCTTTGGTAACCTTAAGAACATGAAGGAAGAGAAAGGGGGGGGGTTGTGTGGAGTAGGTTTGCCCAGTGTCCATCCCTAGGGCCCCTTGTTTCACTTGCCAGCCCCAAGAGGCAGGGTGCCCAAGCAGCACAGCCCCACCAGCGAGGAAGGTGGAGGTGCTGCAAGGAAGGAAGGGCAGAGGCAAAGAGGTACCTGGGATCAATGAAACTGGGTTGAATACTGAATTCCCAGAGGATGCCCCCTCACTGGTGTCTGTACTGCTCCTCCCAGTGCAGAGGAAGGTGGGGGGAGCCTGTTACTGGGCCGAGAGGAGGCAGAAACCGTAGCTGCCCTTGTGATCCTGGCTTTGCGTGTGTCATGGGCACAAAGTACAATCCCGGTGCTGTTTGGCGTTCCAGTGCCAACACACAAAGCAGCTTGTTCCCCCTTTTCCTTCCCATGGCAGAACAACCACAGCTTTGGGTCTGGACCTGCACTGCATCCCCAGGTAGGTGGAGCATTTGCTTTGCCCCTGCAGCTGTGGAGCGATTGTCTCACCCCTCTGCTTTGTGTCTGGGGGAACTGCAGGTCCGTGCCCGCAGGAGTGAGCCAGCAGGAGCTGTGGCATGCTCAGGAGAGCAGGACCATCTCTGTGTCACTTCTTGCTGGAGAGGAAGAGCAGCGCTGGATATAGCTCACACTCCAGAGAGGTACTGAATGCCCAGTGTGACTGTTTCTGGCCAGCAGCCTGGTCCTTGGCTCAGGCTGCAGCGGTGTGGAGCCCACTGACCAGGAGCTGGCCTTGGCAGCAATGGCAGACAGGGCACGTCAGGAGAAGCCACACTGGCGCAATCTCTTCTGTACCCACTGTGTTCCCAGGCAGCCTGTTTAAAGGGAACATCTCCTAAGCAAGAGAATATTCTTTATACAGAAGAAAGCTCATTGTTTGTGGGATTGACTCATCTCCTAAAGCCTCTTGGGTTGCAAAGTACTTGGGAAACACCAGGATCTCTCTTGGAGGTACAAACATGCAGAGCAAGGAAATCATGTGCAGCAGGGGGTCAGGTCACTCTCTGGTTACCTTTCCCCGCACTGTTGAGTTATTAAATTCTGCCTCTGCTGTTTTTCATCATCCTTGTGAGGAATTCCACACCAAGCACATCTGACAGTCTCCCACTGTGCTCATCCAACCGGAAGGAGGATTTTGCTGTGAATGTTTCCTACTGTCCTTCCCACCCCCCTAGCCATGGTGCACGTGGAAACTAGAATCAGTCAGGCGAATGGCACATAAGACTGACCCGTGTGCTGTGCTCTCCTCTAGATTTTTCTTCTAGAAGGGAATATTTTGTAGCTTGTAGAGAAGAAGGAGGTCCTCAGGAGGGCAAGAGAGGCTATGGAAGGCAAAAGCCCGAGGTCTGGGGTCATTGGCCTGGCTGTTACAGCTTGGCTGAGCTCATTTGACCCCCTGATTTATCCCAACTGACAATGAGGTTTAAGGCATTGCCAGCTCCCCAGTGAATGTACACACACTTCTTTTGTTCATCTGTTTTCTCAGTTCTTGTTGAAACTTGTAAATGAAACATCCTCCTCTGCCAGCTCTCACCTGTTTGATCTTTCATAAAAAGTGTGTGAAGCTTTTTCCAGAAACCACTGCAACAGCATTACTGCTCTAAGGTTGGTCAGCAACAACCCATGAAGCAATACTGAAGGGCACACCTTCTACTGGAAAGAACAACCCTGAGGAGGCCACATCCCCTTCACACGTGGCCCTGTTGCCATTAGTAAAAGCTTCCAACTCACTCTCTTTCTCTCTCTTTGCAGGCAAAAATGTCTAGGCCAGTGCACGCTCGGAGGCTGGAAGGAATAGATAAGAATATCTGGTGAGTTAAGAGAATATCTGGTTTACCTTGGTGGTGGATGTGGTTTTGGACAGCCTAATACCAGATAGAAACCACTGCAGCCACACAGCAGAGAGCAGCAGCCTCCCTCAGTTGCTTTGCATTTGTTCAAGAAGCACATGGGGACAAGTTTGTCCTGGGAGACTTTACCCTGGCTCAGTACTGTACCTGCAGCTCACAATTTATGCCCTATCAGGTGTCCTGCATTGTCCTGTGGGAAGGCAGACAGAAGCACCTTGTAGTGCATTGCACTCCATCTGCCCCACCCACTGGAATGATCCCAGCAGCACTCAAATCCAAGCCAAGTGTTGCTGCACACTGGCTGCAGCCTGGTGCCTGCTTCAAGCCCACCCTAGGGCACCTCAAACAGTGAGGCAGGTGAAGGGATGCTGCAAATGCCATTTCCAGCCTGCCAGCACAGTATGGCATTGGGAAAACTCCATGCTTGAAGAAGATATTTAAATGGGCTTTCCCCAAAGCCCTGCTGTGTCTGGTTTCAAACTGCAAAGTGCTAATGAGCCGGCACTTGAGCGAGACAAGTGCTGAGCTCAGCCTGCCTTTCCCTCTGCAGAGGATTCCACGATGTCTAGTTGCTAAATATTAAACTGGTATGAGTTTGAAAACCACCAAGACCTGTCCTGCTCAGCCTGGACTGATCAGAAGTGGTGTGCAGCCTCAGCAGCACAACGGCTGTTTCCTTCGAGAACAAATGAAAACTACCCCCAGTGCAACCATGGCTCATCCTTGTTTTAATTGAAGGGGGTCTGAAGTGACCTGTGCTTGGTCCTGTCCACCTGTGGGCAGCAGGATGGCTCTGCAGGAGAGACACCAACCTCGCTCACTTCCAAAGGGATGTTGGCAAGCAGAGCTGGTGCCAGCACGCTGCCCGGCCCCTCTGTAAATGCTCATCTTTCTCTCCCTTTCTTCTCCCCAGGGTGGAGTTTGTAAAACTGGCTGCCACCTACTCCACCGTGAACCTGGGCCAAGGCTTCCCCGACTTCCCCCCACCGGACTTTCTGAAGGAGGCATTCGTGAGAGCCCTCAGCGGTGGGAACCACATGCTGCACCAGTACACCCGTGCCTTCGTGCGTGGACAGACCCCTCCTTGGCAGCCCCTCTCACTCCCCCTTAGCCTTGGGCAGCAATAACAGGGCAAACCACAGGAGGCAAAACACACCCCCAGCCTCAGCTCTAACACCCTGCTTTACCAGCAGCCACGCTGGAAGATGCCCTGCATGCTCAGTCACAAGGCATTGGCTGCCCAGGCCCCTTCCAAGGGCTCATCCAGTTTTAGGAGGCTTCTGAAACCCAATTCCCACCCCTCCTCTCACCCCACAGGGCCACCCACCTCTGGTGAAGATGCTAGCTCAGCTTTTTGGGAAGCTGCTTGGACGGGACCTGGATCCTATGACCAATGTGATGGTGACTGTTGGGGCATACCAGGCCCTTTTCTGCTGCTTCCAGGCTTTCATTGATGAAGGTGATGAGGTAACCCAAGACTTGGGCTTGTTACACAGGCAGCTTTCCCCCAGCAAAGCCCTTTTGGGCTGTGAGTCTGCCAGGGCCAGGTTTTCATAGTCCTTTCGCAAAGCAGAAGAGGTTTTATCCCCATTTTCTGATATTTGAGCTTCCAAAGAAAAAAACTGTCTGCTGTAGGGCACTGTCTCATTTTTACATGAGCCAAAATAACTCTTTTGCCCTGAGTGATGCTGTTCTTCCCTGAAACTGCTCAGTAGCAATGCAGGTTCTCCATTACAATAATTCAGGGATTAAAATTTTGTGTCCTACCCATTGCTCTCTGCACCCATTAGGGAAGGCCTGAGCAGGGCCAGAAGGGTGCTGACGTGTTCCTTTCTTTCAGGTGATAATCATTGAGCCCTTCTTTGACTGCTATGAGCCCATGGTGAAAATGGCTGGTGGGATGCCCGTGTTTGTCCCGCTGAGACCGGTGAGTGGGTGGGAGCAAAGCCATTGAGGAGGGACAAGTCATAGTGAAGAGGTGAGTGGTAAACAAAGTGCAGCTGTAGCAAAGCAAGCCAAGATTCCCCTCTGTTCTCTCTAGAAACCTCCAAAAGATGGAAAGTTGATGTCTAGTGCAGACTGGCAGCTGGACCCGGCTGAACTGGCTTCTAACTTCAGCAAACGGACAAAAGCCATCGTCCTGAACTCACCCAACAACCCTCTGGGCAAGGTAATGCCTTTGGCCTTGCTGTGGCTGGCCCTGAAAGCAGTTTGGGTGCTACAGCTCATCCAGCCACATTTGCAGTGTAGCAGTGACCTGGAAGCCCTTGCACACCAGGGAAATGGGTGTTGTAGGAATGCTGCATGCTGCACGCACTCTTACGGTGTTTCCAAGCTTGGTCATTTGTGCCCACCCTGGCTTGGAAGATGGTGCAGGCAGGGTGCACAGCCTTCAGGGGCTCAGAAATCCTCCTGCTGCATCTCTGCTCCACCCCCTGCCTTCTGCAGGTGTTCAGCCGAGGGGAGCTGGAGCTCATTGCAGACCTGTGTGTGAAACACGACATCCTGTGCATCAGTGACGAGGTGTACGAGTGGCTGATCTACGACGGGAAGGAGCACATCCGCATCGGTACGGACAATGGCTTGGTTGAGCCTGGCTGTCTTCTTCGGGTACAGCATCTTCAGGGAAGGAACTGGTGATTTAGCTGGGGTCTCCCAGCAATTACCTGGGCTGCCTGCATGCACAGCTCCACCAGACATGGATCCCCATTAGAGGTATTTTGCTGCACTCCAGCCTCAGCCTCCAAATCAGGACTTAAACTGGAGCCCTGACTTCCAGAGCCAGTCAGAGGAAATAGAGATGGCTTCACAGTGTGAGATCCAGAGCAAGAGGCCACCATGGGTTATGGTGGGCAGAGCTCCCACCACATCACTTATGCAGCCCAGAAGTGAGCATGCTGAGTTCTTATGTTTCTCTTCTGTTTTGTTGCCAGCCAGCTTGCCAGGGATGTGGGACCGCACAGTGACCATCGGGAGTGCTGGGAAAACCTTCAGTGTCACTGGATGGAAGGTGAATTTTCCAGCGTGGCACCTCATTGCCACCCCATCCCTGTCCCTTTGCTCCTGAATATGGGTCCCATCACCATAGCACAGCACTGGGCAGCACCACTGCCATACACTCAGCTTTGAGTCGGGTCTGAAAGTACCAAAACCGATCTATGATAGCCCTGTCTGGAAAATACATTAAACCCAGTGCAGGCAAATAAAGGGGACCCTGGGCAGGTACCCAAAGACTTACTACCTTCCTCCTCCTCTCCTGACCACAGGTGGGCTGGACTGTGGGACCTGACCGGCTGCTGCAGCATCTCCGTACTGTCCACCAGAACTCCGTGTACCACTGTGCCACAATTGCCCAGGTAAGGCGGCTCCCTGCAACTGGCCCTGCCATTCTCAAACCTCCAAAGCAGGGTTGAGAGAGGGTCCTTCTGCCCACGGCTAACCTGAAAGGCACAGACAGGGTGATGTATGGTGCCCTGGAGAGGCTCCCTGCCCTCTCCCTACAGTCACCCCATGCCTGGGAGGAAGGGGAGAATCCAGCCTGCCTGGGGTATATTCTTTATTTTGCACTGCCAGATCCAAGGGGCCATTTGGAGGGGCTGGAGTTGGAAAGCTTGGCTTAGTGCAGTGAGAAATCACCCCCTGCTCCCTAATCATGTGAATTGCATCAGAACAAAGACTCTGGTTCTCAAACAAGCCTTGACCATCTTCCCACTGGGTTCCTCTCTCCTCGCAGGAGGCTGTGGCTCAGGGTTTCCAGAGGGAGCTCGAGTTCTATGGGAAACCAGAAAGCTACTTCATCCAACTGCCCAAGGAGCTGCAGCAGAAGAGAGACTGGCTGGTCCAGAGCCTGGATGCTGTGGGGATGAAACCCATCATCCCCGAGGGCACCTACTTCTTGGTGGCAGACATCTCCCAGTTCAGTGAGTCGTGCAGCTGCTGTTTTGCTCAGGCAGGGCTGAGTATGGGGGGGCAGCTTGGAATGGTACCACTAGCAGGGACAGGAACCTGCATCAACCACCACCAAAGCAGGGACAGACAATAGGGTGTTCCCCATCCAAGCTCCCTGAGGTTGCAGGTTTGGGGCTCAGCTGAGGCACCCAGCAGCAGCCCCAACCTCTGCACTGCTGTGCTTCTCCTGCAGAATCCAACGTCCCTGATGTCCCTGGCTCCGATGAGCCCTACGACTCCAGATTTGCAAAGTGGATGGTCAAGAACAAGGTAAACACATCTGGCCCTTTCTGCCACATTTGCCCTGGACATTTGTTCATGCCTTCCCTGCTGGCTGTGCTCATGGGAGCCAGCAGCACAACACCACTGCCGGGTCCAGCAGCTCACGGCCAGGGGGTGCCTCGGTGTCTGCCAGCAGCTGGCCTCAACCCCAGCAGGCTGAGCTCAAGCAGAGTGAGCAGACAAGGCACAAAGGGCATCCACGAGCCTGCCCATGAGACTTGTGAGCAGTGAGTGGATTTTTTTTTCTGAGTCCAGAATGAGTAACCTCAGCTCCACCTGTTTCCCCTTCCCAGGGACTTGCTGCCATCCCACTCTCTGCTTTCTACTGCGAGGCCCACAAGAACAACTACAACCATTTCATCCGGTTCTGCTTCGCAAAGGTGAGATGCGTGGCAGCAGGAAGGAAGGCAAGGTTGGGAGTAATAATCAGGGCTGGTTTGATGAGATCAATGCCAAGAAGCAACACGGAGCACCTGGGGTGTTAGACCCTGAGAGTAGCATTGCAGGTGGTTCAACCTCCTCCTGCAGACACATGAACAGAGCCAGGGAGGTGAGCTGGGGTCATCCAAAGCTTTGACCCATCAGCATCCCACATTTGGTCAAAGCAGGGAATTTTCTGGGTGTGTGTTTAACTTCCCAGTGGCTGTGCCTGCCCCAGAGGTGCTGTGCCTGTCTCCTACTGAACATGGAGCATTTGCCACATTCCAGAATGAGAGTGGATTTTTATATAAGTGATGACTGCAGTGAGGGGAAAGGGGATTTGGCTGGAAACCACTGACTAAACTGTCGGTATTTGTTTAGGAGGAAGCCACGCTGAAGGCAGCAAACGACATATTGCAGAAATGGAAATGGGAGAAAACCAGTCCCTGAGCACACTGGCAAGAAAACCAGGCTCTCCTCGTCCTCACTTGACACAACCACTCTTCATCCTCTTCCTTTGCTTGGCTACAGACTTTGATACGTCCTTATTTTTGTGCTTTCAACTACATTTGCTGTCAGACACATGGGTAAGAGGTTCACCAGGACCAGGGTCTGGGGGACACTCGCTGTCACTGTGAAGTGATATCAGTGTTCCTTGCAAGAAATGAGTCTTCACATGTGCTGCCAGCATTCAGCATTTCTTCTTAGTATGTTTAAAGACTTTGCTTATTGGTTCTGGGATGCATCCAGCAAGACACAAGGTCAGGATGGCTTCTGGGGTCTTTGCCACCACCAAATCCTGAAAAGGTGTTTCAGGACCTACCTTTAAGGCTATTCCGGGGGATTACTGTGGCTTGTCTTGCTCCACATCCCCACTCATGTACCCCAGAGTGCAGAACAGCACTTCCACCAGCACCCATGTCCCCACAGAACTGGGCAGTAGCACCACTTATCACTAGGCTGATTCCTATGATCCTGAAAATTATAAACCCAGTGAAATGCTGTTTTATTTCCCATAATTAACACTTTCCCTATGTTTTTTTTTCTGGAGAAAGTGCCCGCAGAATCGGTAACTGGCTCCCCCAAGGAAATGGGCTTTCATAAATAGCCTGGCTATTGCCAAACCTTCCCTGTGCACCCCCCAAACCACCTCTTGCACTTTTGCCAGGGCTTGGCAGCATTGCCCAGGCTGCAAAACAAAGCCCTCAGGCCTTTGACACGCACACGCAGTGGCTGCAGAGGAAGGGCCCAGCAGCCTCAAGCTGCTCCTGCTGCTGGTGGCCCCCGCAGCCTCCTGCCCACCCAGCTAGTGGGGAAACATGAGCAACATTCTGAAAGGTAATTCTTGAATCATTCTCGATTTTGACCTGGATAAGAATGTAAACCAGCATCATCAATCACGTGGGAGTTATGTGCAATAGACTGTGATAGGTATTTGTGGCAGTTAAATTATTAAAGATTAATTATTGCAGTTATTGAAGAGTAAATGTCTCTGTAATGATTGTAAGGCTGACGCAGAGCTGTCGTCACCCGTGCAACATCTGCATTGCATCCTGCAGTGGTGGCTGCTTGTCCCACTCAGGTCTGTGGGCAGCAGCTGGTGGTACCGATCCCTTGGAGCCAGAGCTGCACCAACCCACGGGATGGAAGGGAGCAAACACCCACCTCCTGCTTTCACCCACAGGAGATGTGTCCCATCTCACCTGCCCACACAGCCTGGGTGGGCGAGGGTGCTGCTGAAGGCCCTTCATCCATGCCAAATGCTGGGCGAGCTGGTGTCACTGAAAAACACATAAATGACCGGGAGATTAGATTATTAACATAAACTTGAATTGCAGCATTCCCACGGGTGTGGGCTCTTGCTCCAGACCATGACCCACCCCGAAAGGGCCAGGGTGCACCCCCCATCCTCCAACACCTACCCAGATGCGGGTGTCCGGATTTACCCACCCTCCCAGGTCCCCCATCCTCCCGCAGAACGGGGTATCCCCTGCTTAGCTTCCTATCCCGAGCGGGCGACTTAAACACAGCCTCCTCCTCCTGCCTCGCCATTGGCTCACCGGCCGTGGGCGGGCACCGCGGCGCTCTCCGGGCCAATCAGCGCGGCGGAAGGGCGGGGCCGGGGCACGCGGGGGAAGATGGCGGACGGCGGCGCGGCCAAGCGGCCCAAAGGCGTGCGGGTGAGGTGCGGGTGAGGTGCGGGTGAGGTGGGGGGGGGGTCGGGCCCGCGGGCGGCCCCTG
>VZRW01005699.1:205863-217496 GCA_013398125.1 Aegotheles bennettii
GCCGCCTTAAAGGGGCAACGCCCGCCTTAAACGGGGCCAGCGCCCGCCTGAAAGGGGCCAGGGGCCACCTTAAACGGGGCCGCCTTAAAGGGGCAACGCCCGCCTTAAACGGGGCCAGCGCCCGCCTGAAAGGGGCCAGGGGCCACCTTAAACGGGGCCGCCTTAAAGGGGCAACGCCCGCCTTAAAGGGGCCGCCTTAAAGGGCCAGCACCCGCCTTAAAGGGGCCATCGGCCGCCTTAAAGGGTCCGGGACCCGCTCCCAGGACGCGGGACACAGGCGGCTGCAAAGGAATCACTTTATTGGGACACACGGGAGAGCAGCGCGACACGGGCACCGGCACCGGAGAGTGGGGGGAGTACAAAAATACGGGAGCGGAGCAAACAGCGGCACCCGCGCGTCCCCCCCCGGATCACCCCGCGCCGCGATCCCCGCACGGTCCCGGCAGCAGCCCCAGCGCCACCGCACCCCGGTCACCCCGCATCCCGCACCCCGGGAGCGGCGGGGCCGGGGGAGGCAAAGCACAACCCTCTCTCGCCCCCGGGGAGAGCAGGGGATGGAGGTGGGAGACTCCCGCACAGCCCCGCACCGCGCCCCGGGGCCACCCGGTGTCCCCCGGGGGCGTTTACAGACCCCGCAACCATCACCGACCCCGCGGGTCCCAGGCAGCGCTATAAAAATAGTGTTTAAAAGGAAGCATAAAAGGAGGAGTTTGGGTGGTGCAGTGTTCTCTGTGCCCTGCCCGGGCCATTCCCTCCGGGCAAGGTGAAAAATAAAGACAAAAGTGTTATTTCTTCCTCTCTTTCAGGGAAAGGGCATTTTAGAGGAGTGCTCCAAGCTAAAACAAAGTCACTGACACCTCTGCTGTCCCCAACACCCACGGGATCCAAACTGGAAACCAGTGACCACCATCAACTCCATCTCCAGTTCCCTGCTGCTTCTGCCTCGCTGGCAAAGCCACAGCTTCTCAAAGCCTGAATTACAGCACGGTGCAGGTCAAGCAGGACTCCTCCTCCTCCTCCTCCTGGAGAAGGCTTCCCTCTCCCTACAGCCAGCACAGCATCCCATCCTTCCTCCCAGCTGAGGATGGGAGATGGGAAGATGCCCTTCCCCTGCCTGGCAGCAGTCCTGCTGTCAGGAATGTCTTGGAAGAGCTACTAAACACTCTCTGTTCAGGTCCCTGTGGATCAAGGGGCTCGAGGCACCCCAAACTGACACCTCCTGACCCAAAGAACCACTGCCTCAGCCAGCCTCACTGCTCCTGCTGGGGATTAGGACAGAGAAACCAGAGGTGGAAACATCTCCAGCAGTTGTTACTTGGCCACACAAGCAAGGAACCACCAGTTAAATACCATCTGACCTCACCAACAACGAAATAATCACTGAAAGCCTTTGAGGAATGAGAATCAGGAAATTCAGGAGACTGAGAAGACTTTTCTCCCCTCAGAAAATCTGGTTTTGCTTTTAAAGAAAGGAGAAAGTCTTGGAATAAAGAAATGGATGTCCCAAGTCATTGAAAAGTATGACAACTCCTTTCAACAGCCCTTTTCAACAGCAGGACAGAAGTCCTACTGCACAGGAGAGAATGAGGAGGGCATAAAACAGCTTTTCATGTAGCAACCAGCCTGCCTGGGTGTATCAAAGTTCTTCCAAGTTCTCCCCAAAGAACAACTCAATCAGTTCAGCAGCCACAGTCTGGATAAGGCTATGGAATTTACCCCAAAACCTTTCCATTAGCCAAAGCTCCCATCACATCCCGTTAAACCACTGCAGACTCCTTTTAAAAGCATTCACCATCACTCCCTGAAGAGAAGTAAGATGGCACAGCACAAGCCCTTCAGCCCCAGGAAGGGAGGAGACTGTGACACCCATTCCCAGGCAGCTGCCTGCACTGCTACTTCCATAGCCACCTTCCTGGTGTCCTCCTGGAGTGTTTGGAATGCCACAGAGCAGCACCTGGCTCAGAGCTGGGCAACGCCACCGCAGGAGGTCAACCTTGGGGCTGCTCTGAAAACCAGCAGAAATTCATCTCCAAGTAGTGCTTTGATCCTGATGTGCCTGCTGCCTGCTCAGGTTATTTTAAGGAGACTTCTAGCTCTTCAGAGCAGGAACCCTCACGGATGCTCCTGTTATCAGTAAGAAAATACAGCACAAGGGAACCCTGCACTTGCCAAGAGGACCCAAAATGCACAGCCCAGGCATCTAGGGAGGTGTGAGCAGAACCTGCACGTGGAATGTGAGAGCGCTACAGCATTATTTAGAGCAGTTCTGAGGCAGAAGTGTTTGGAGGAGGTCCAGTTCTGCCTCAGAGTTCAACTCTCTGGTTCTATGTTTGTGCCTACCAGCTGTTGGGCCGTACGAAGTCTGACCACACACCTCTATAGTGCAGGGGAACCAAAAGCTGAGACCATGAGACCACCTGGAATAGCTCAGCAACAAAAAGCAGGAAGAACATCCAGCCAACGGTTAGAGTGGACAGGATGCTCCATCCCACAGCTGTCCTGGTCTACCAGCTCCGTATTTCTTGGATGAGAACTCTACCCTCTAAAAGGATTGCAGCAGAGAGGGGCATTGTTAGCCACGGGTACTAATTACAGATTGTTTGAAGTCTTCAGTTGTGCTTGCTCCACCCCAGCAGCAACACCTGGCTGCACCAGTGTCAGCCAGGCATCTTCTGAAGAGGCAGAGATTGCTTGGGATTGCCAATAAGAACACAGGTGCATGTCCTCTGCTCTCCCTGGAGAGAACTGGAGCAGCCTGTAAGGAACCAGCCTCCAGCAAGGGAAATAATACCAGTAAAAAAGCTGAAGGCCAACAACATCCCCCCTGCCAGGGCGATTCTAGGCCATCAACAGCTTAAGCAGATCTTACAAAGACAACTGACCTTTAACAAATCAATACCCATAAATACCAAAACCTGCAGTGTCCAACAGCTACGCAGAGGTGAGCCAGCACAGCAGGGGAAGGGAGGGAAAAGCACACTGGGTTAGTGTTCATCAAGTGCTTCAGCAGCACCCGAGCACCTGGGTGCTGGCAGCTTCTCCCTCAGGACTGCGGCTTCTGATCAGCTTGACAGGGATGGCAGGTTTGCAGTTCTCTCCATAGTTTGTCTTCATCAATATTCACTTGAGCCTGCTCCACTCTATTTGAAATGTAGAAGCTTCCCTCTCAGGAGGGACAAGTGTCCAGCTCAGGACTGCGACTCCCAACAGAACCGGTACGTGGGAAAGTGGATCAGACCCAGCAGGCAGCTGACGACTGAAATGCTTGTGTGCTCACTGGATTACACCAGAGGAGGACTCTTAATTGTATGTTGGACCTGTACCATGTCTTCTTCAAGGTTACTGTGACCAGAGCTTACGCAGGGCGATACTGTGCAAGCCACTGAGGCAGAACATCCCAGTGCCACACCTGTATAAGCCCCTAAATACATCTGTCTTCATTGCACACAACCAGATGCCCATTTCTTGTCTTTCAGAATCCTGATTGTAGCCTCCCTACAGCAACAAACTCCTGCTCTAAGGCTGTGAGTAGTAAGGCTTAACTTCAAACTACACTTCACTCATTGATTAAAACCACCACGGTCTTGCTTTCAAGGAGACCTTGCTGATAAGGCAATTCTGGATTCAGGCAGGTTCAGTGCACAAAGCCACCAGCTGTAATCACGTCCTCCCATCTCAGCTTCTCAAGGTCTCTTTCCCAGGCAAAAGGAGTCCAAACTGCCAGATGACAGATGACAGTCATCAGAAGCTGATCTTCTCTGCACACCCCAGGGATGGCCAAATGCAGACATGAGGGAGAAGAATCCAGAGGCTGCTTGAAAGGCAGGATGAGTGACTTGATTGGGATACATTCCATTCACAGGAGGAAAATCCTTCTATACCCACCCACCAAAACCACTCAACTCAGCCTGTCCCTTCCCCATCAGAAGTTACTCCGTGCGAGCTACTTCCACGATGCAGGAGTCCATCCCTTCAGGGATATCCAGACAGATGGTTGCTTTCTCCCCAAACTTAAAAGTCATTAAAAAAAGATACAAAGAACTGCTTTTGGCAGCACAGAGGCATTTGAGATTTGAAAAAGATCTGGAGTGCAGGACCCAAGTAGATGGGGAAGTAATCAGTCCTTGACCTAATAAATAGAGTAGGAGGAAGTCTTCAAGGTGGCCCGTAGCACAAACACAAAACCTGAAGTCCTGCAGGGACCACAAGGAGCTTCAACGCACCGCACTGCATGGGGCATCTCCTGGGATCCACTGCCACACAGTTTCTCCAATACCTTTTGTCAGGCTCATGGACTATTTGGAATCTTGAAGTTCCTTTGCCTTCTTCAAAATCAGATGAACATCAGAGATAGGATAATCCTGTGTCAAAGAAAGTGATGTAAGTGACTACCTAGTGTTTGTTGTACACATTGTTCCACTTCAGCAGGGCAAACCTCAACAGCAGTGTTCTTGGCCTGTTATAACCTGGATCCAGCTTCAGTCACTCCCTTCACAGCTCACAGTTTCCTGTTTTGTAACTGATCGGCCTCAATACCCTTCAAGAAGTTTGTTTTGTTTTTTTCATTTTGTCCTCTAAGGGTACAATAAGCTGACCTGCTACAAGGGCTATCTGCACACCACAAGGCCTTATCAAAGCCAGTATCTTGCACAGCCCAGAGCAGGAACTGGCAGAATCAGAGATATCCTACTGTGCAGTGCAGCTGCTTTCAACCTTGCGCTCACAGATCTCAGAACTAAACAAAAGCCTCCAGACAATAAAACTTAACACTCTTACACAGGGTTTCACATCTTTGTTGGAAAACATTCATGTGTTTGCAAACCAAAAGACATTAAAAACCTCTAGTCTGTGATGATTTCTCTATAGGCAAGAGATTCCCCCTCCCAGTAACGAGCATGCTGTAAGAGCCCTTGAGATTCTTCTGCATGCAAACATCAGAAATCTGGTACTTCTCTTCAGCCAGGCATACCTGCCCTCACACCATCACCCTCTCCCCTCAGTACTCTTTCAAATTGCTCCCTATGCCAACTATATTTATCCTTACCTGTAGCAGCCTCATGTTCAGAGTGAAGTCTCCTTCCAGCAACTGATCCCGGATTAGTCTGAAAGATGGAAATTATTCCAGCTACTTTTGACTCTTTACAGAGGAACTTTAAGAACAGACTGCACTGTGCCCACATGGAGGCTTCTGAAAACGCTTCTGCTGCCACTGTGAAGTGACTATAACCTATTCACCAGATGCCTTAACACAAGACTCTTGGATTTGTGGATTGAGGGGAAGAGAAGAGCAGGAAGGCTGCCTGTGTACTTACGTCAACATGGCACAGCAGACGAGCAGGAGAAAATCGAAGCGGTTATCGTCGGCAAAGAGCGAGTCCCAGATGCGGATGACGTCTGGCAGCAGGAACTCTTGGGACAAGAGCAGCGTCAGCCAGCGGAAGGCAAAGAACTGGGGTTTGATGTTCTGTTCTTGCTGTCAGACATGCACCAGGCAAAGAATGAATACGTGCTCTCAGCCTACGAGTAAGAGATGTGCCCCATGTTTCCAGCCCCATCTGCACCCCGATACAGCTCTGGTACAGCAACACCAGCAACTCCACTGCCTCCTCTGAAGACTCTCACCTTCAAGCTAGAGAGATTTTTTCAGAGCAGCCATGCCCCCCATCTACAGACAAGCCAGAAAATGCTCCTCTGTCCACAACATGGAGCAAGGGAAGCTTTAAAGGTGCTATTTATGTTAGTTCCGTTGAACTTGCCAAGTAATTTTAACGTTCCCATTTGAACAGCATTTTATCTGCAAAGCTGCAGCCCTCCCCCTCCAGCAGAGGCACTTGTTTTGTCAGGATTTCCTCTCCCTTCCAGAAGCCCTGTATTTATCAAAAGGTTTACTATTCACAAAAAGAAACAAAAGATGGAACAGAGCTCACACTGGTAGTCAGTAAAACGTACTGTAAGCACTTCTAGCCTGAAGCTTTCTTGTTTTCTGCTGTTAAATCCAAGAGACCATAAGTTTAATCAAGGTCAACCCAGTTCAGGATCCTCCTGATATTCTTTAAGGACCAGCTGCTGCATGGCCAAGACCACTTCCTGCCAAACAGTAAGCAGTTTATTCTCTCCCCACTGAATCAGCCACCAGCCAACACTGTGGGTCACGTTGCTGTGCTGACAAACCATCTCTTGGATTATGAAAGAAATATATCCTGATTTTTCCAAATGCAATAAAACCCAAATCTCAATGTGATTTGGTGAAGGCTGGAATAACAGGAACAGCTTTCCCTTCCAAATTCTCCTTTGACTTTCACACCAAATGCACTAGAAAACCTGAAGATGTTTTCATCAAAAGCTGCCTTCTTCAAGTCCTACAAAACCTGCAGCGACCCAAGGCACCCCAAGACCCCTGGATGAAGAAGAATGATAGAATTAGGTGGGTGGGATGGTCCAGCTTCCTGGATTTCAGTTTACATCTGGAATGATATCCATGCAGTTTAAGCCGGTGCTGTCAGGACAGCCAGAGGCAACAGAAGTGTGTGCCTGGAGGGGCTGGTTTTTGTTTTGTTCTCAAAGACAGAGACACAATTCCCATAACCTCGAATTCCAAGGGACTCTACAGCAGAACTCAAGTTTTGCCTGATAAGTAGAAAAGAGTAAAGATCAGGGATCGTGGCCAAGTCACTTCGAACTCACAGCTGGCAGCTTCACAACAACTATTGTTTGCTTTCAGAGAGGCAGGGGAGGAAAGCCTTGCTGTGTCAGCTTGCTCTAGGCTTACTCCAAGGAGAAGTTGCTTCAGCCCATAGATATGAAAACCCCTATGTCCTATAGGCAAAGCCCTTCATACACTCTCTCAACCTCTCTACTCAAGCCTAGTAACAGTTTAACAAAACTGGTTGACATTTGAATGCACTATTAAGCTCCACTCCTCGCATTCCAACCAAGAATCAGAGAAACACCCAGCTCCTCACCAGTTTCAAATACAGCTCCACATCTTTTTCCTTCAGGGTGGAGTAGACCTTCTCCATTTTGTAGGTAATACCACACTGAGAATCATCCAGGCTCTTAATGAAGTTGTCCCTAATTTCAGCCATTAGGTTGGTAAAGCAGAAAAACGTGTCTGCTTCAGCATGTTCTGAAAAAGAAAAATAAAAACATGGGGGAATAGAGGAGGCATCACTGACAGCAGCACAGAGACTCAGAACTGTTCTCACTCCCTGGATTCAAATAGCAGATCCCACAGGATCTTGGCTTGCTTGGTCTGGGAGAAGACAAAACACCTTTATTTTTTTTAACTAGAAATGTCTACAGATCCACTGCAGATACAGACCCAGTGTGCAACACAAGGTCTTCGTGACACGGGGTCACGAACCAGTTATCTGTGTCCAGGAACACCATCTGCTCTCCCTGCCATCAGCACACACCCTTGGAGCTCCCACGAAGTAGAAACAATAGGCAAAGCACTCCCATTCCATTCCTCTTTTACCAGGTGTAGATACAGTACAAGCAAACAAGAGCTTCTAAAGAGCGTTTAAGTTGCAGGAAATCAAACTCGGAACCATGCGAAACCAACAAAAACCCCTCAGAAGCCCTCACTCCCCATGTCCTCACCACTCACAGCCCATTCAGTTCCTATCAGTTTGCTGCCTCATCTCTTGTTGTATTTACTTTTTGGCTCTGAACAGTCAAAACAGAGTTGTTTAAAGAGAGTCTTTACTCCCAAAACAGTTCTTTCTGCAGAGAGCATGCAGTACGACAGATGTTACTGAGCGACCACAGAGTCTCTCACCTTTCCATTCACTGTTAGGATCTGTAGCAAAGGTGTAGTAAAGAGGCCCCACGATCTCATTCATCCCCTGAACGTACGCTATCCCAGGGTTCAGCTTGGCATAGATGAACAGGATTCTCTCCACCACTTCCCAGTGAGCTTCACAGCCGTTGGGCAGAACTTCATACTCGCTCAGAGAGTTGGGTGTTGTTTTAAGAGGGGAGCTCACCTGAGGAGCAAGGCAAGACTAAGGCTGGCTCAGGATAACCCACTGGCACATTGTACATGTGACAAACTTGGCTTTTAATCCACAAAACCCCCAGAAGATTTTGGCAATTCACACCAAGCAGGCAGGTGTTCACATAACCCAAGATAAGTAACTCAGGAAGCACAAAGGCGCTGAACTCCTAGTGCTGGCTGTCCCTGAAGAACAAAGCAGCCTGTAGCAACAGACAGTTCCCCTGAATCACTGCACCACCTGATCCCGCACAGTACCAAACCACAGCAGTTCCCCTGTGTCAGCAGCATGAGAAAAAGCAGAGATTTGTTGTGGTAGGAAGCCACCTTCCCCAACAGCACGTGGCACTTGTACTGCAACGCTCACAAAAGGGGAAAGGAGAGAACACACAGCCCAGCAGCTCTTCTCCTAACAGCAGGTTTATGACATCCAGCTCTGGGAGACCACATAAATTCAACTTCAATAAATTAGCCCTTCAGTGTTTTGATCCCATATACGTCAAGCATAAAATACATCTTCCTGCAATTCCAACTTCCAGGAAAAAATAATCCTTAAAATGAAACACACCTGTAATTCCCTACCCAGCCTGAGGCACATCAGCTGGGCTCACAAAGCTGTCCAGCCACCAGAACACATGATACCTGCCGAGGTGTTTGCTTAATTCAACCACACAGAGAAACAGAAAAAAAACCCCTAGAAACAACCCTGCCCTTATCAGCTTGGTGCCTGCCCCACAGACAGCCCCCACCCAGATCTCACATTTGTAACCCCGCTGCGGTTCCGCGCCACCGTCTGCGACTTGAGCGTGGTCTGCTCCACCCGCTTGCGCAGCGTCTCAAACTCATTCTGGGGGTCCAGGATGAGGAGGCAGGGATAGTCTGTTGGGCGTTGGAAGAAGGCCATGTCAGGGTACAGCCTCCTAGGATGGACACAGAAGGAAATCAGGCATAAAAAGGAGGAAGTGCGTGCCCTGTGTTGAATTCAGTTTAATATTAAACTTTGAAAACAAAGTACAAACTGCTTGGGTTCAGAAACCCGAATCTTTGTGCCTCACACACCTGACATCTTTGTCTATCTGGAGAAGCACTTCATTGTCCTTGAAGTAGGTATTCCATCTGCTGTCTGGGTTTGGATTGAGAGGCTAAAGAAATAACAAACAGAACCAGCATGTTTTGTGTATCGAAATCCTCAGTAAATACACACTGATTTAACACCTCTGCTGTCCCTCTGTCACCTGGTACCAGCACTCTCAGCACACCAGGTTTCATTTTTCCCTCACTAGCTCCATTTAGTGCTGTTTCTCCAGACTGTGTGCAGGAAGCAGGTCAGAGCTTGTGAAACAAGTGAGCATGCAGGCTCACTCTGAGACAGAAGCTGTTTCCAACCCCTTTTCACCTGCCTCTTAATGACTTGGTTCCCAAATCAGGTACAAGATTCCCCATTGCAGCTCCAACCTGTAAAACGGAGATGGTCTTTTAGGTAAGAGTTAACCACCCACAGTACTTAGGTATTGTGGTTACTAGCTACGAGTATCCACCTCTATCTCAGCTCCAATAGGCTGATTAAGCACCACCATGGTCCCCAGGAAAAAGGAAATACATATTAATATGAACAGCCCATCCTGTATCTGACCAGCTTTCCAATAGAACAAACTCATTTCCCCTTCCACAAACACTTCCCTCTCTCCAGATGATCCATGCAAAGTTAACAACTAACCAAAGGAAAAAAAATAAAGCAACATTCCACGAGATTCAAAGATCACTGTAACCTGTCGACGTGTGGAATGTTAGAGGTGCCCAGTTTTACAGCACCAAGGCCTCCAGAGATCACAGCAACACAGGTGACTGCACGCCAGCAGAGAAGTTAATGCTCAGCACCAGTTGTGTCACTTTACAGCCTCTTCTGATCAGTTACTCCATTCCCTCCCCCAACACACACACTCTTAACAAAGCTCCCAGAGAAGGAAAAAGCCAAGGGATGCAGGAAATGGTAAAAAAAAAAAAAGCCTTCAGCAGAAACAGAAATAAGTGAGTCTCCTGACTTCCACACCACAGCCTGACTTGACTCTGCTGCCTTCCACATCCTCTGTTCAGAGCAGCCTGCTCTGAGTCCACCCACGGACCTGACCTCCCAGGAGAGTGTCCTTTGCCAGAGTTACCTCCTGCAAGCCTTTCCCTAGGGCACCTGTAGCCAGGCAGCCAGCCCCACAGGAGGGGAGAAGGAATTTGCCTAGCTGAAAACAGCTCTCTTCACAGCTACTGGTGCTCTGCCAATAACTCAGCTGAAGGTTACTAAGACACAAGCGTCAGGCTGGTACCTAGGAACCATCCCTCCCACCAGCAGGGCAAAGTTCTCCCAGTCCAAAACCAGAGCCAAGAGCAGCCCAGTGGTCCGGACTCTGGAACAACACTTTAAAGCTTTGGGGAATTTTCTGCAACACAAAGGCTCAGCAGTACTTACGTGATCTTCTAAGGTCACATCTTCCCTTGAAACACCCAGGTTGGCTTTGGCAATCCCAGGCTGGATAATCATTTCTTTTAGGAACTGGGAGTACAGATCCCTTAAGGAAGAAAAGAGAAGTTTGCAATGAAGCAGAAGATGAAGTCAATGCAAGTTCAAATGGATCTCCCTGTACCACCCTGCTCAGCCAGAAGGCATTTGATTTTCTCTTCAGCTGAGTTCAGCTGATGAGGTCAATCCACCAGAGCCAGGAGACAGAACAGTGCATTCCACACAAGAACAATTCATTTTATGAAGGTACTTAATTATTTAAGGAACTATTCTCCTTCTCTGCAGATATCATTAGAACTAAAGGAGCAAGCACCCATCTCCTCACCTCTGTTTCTTCAGCAAGGAGCTCCATAAGGCTTTCTCCAAAGGGAGGTAGTTCAGGAGGATCTGTGCAGAAGGCAGATGCACACAAATTACTATTTGGGGAAAGAGTTATTACACCTGTGAGATGAGCAAACCAAACACAGCAGCATTCTCTGGCACTCTGAAAACACCAGGAGCCTTCTCCAGAACGCTTAGCACCCTGCCAAGAGACAGCCAGGAGTATTTTGGGGACTGGTTTTCAACACAGACCTATCTGTAGGATTTATCAGTAGCAAACCTGGCTGAAGGGCACTCCCAGCTTACCCCCGAGGGCTGTTCTCATGCAGAGAGCACACAGCCACTTCCTATCACCCAAAGCCACAGCTGTGTCAGTAAACGTGACCGTGCCAGTGCTGATCTCCACAAATTACAGCCCGTTTCGACTGGCTTTCAAGCTCTGGGTTTTGTTTGTTTGTTTGTTTACCCTGCCCCAAACTTAAGCACTTAAGGAACCCCCAGCATCCCTCTGAGCACCCCAAGCAGAACGCACCTTCCAGCAGAGGCAGCGCAGCCCACCATCGAAGGGAATTCCTGGGGAATCGGGCAGAAAGAAAGGCGTTAGCCCATCTCCTCCCCTCTCTGCTAACGGGCAGGGCAGCGCCTTCCCTCCCCGGGGGGCACCAAGCTCTCACGGGGACGCCACAGGCGGTGCCAGCCCCAGGGGAAGGCGCCTGGGGGGGGTTGGGGACAGGAGGCCGGGGCCGCGCTGGTGCCGGGCAGGGCACAGAGAAGCGGTGAAAGCCACGGGCGTCCCAGGGAGGG
>VZRW01005701.1:9685-138252 GCA_013398125.1 Aegotheles bennettii
CGTGCGTCCCGCCGCTGCCGTCTTCGCTTGGGTCTCCCCGGCGCGCTTCCCCTTTCCTTCCTTCCTTCCTTCCTTCCTTCCCAAACTTTCCCTGACTCGCTGGGAACCCCAGCGTTCCCATCCCCGCCGCCGCCTTCCTCGTCCGCGGGCCGGGCTGTGCCGGTCGGCCCCGTTCCAGCCCGCATCTCCCCGGCCTTTGCTCCCGCTCCCCGCGGATGCCTCTCGGGGTACGGCCTTGTTTGGCCCGTGGAACCCCGGTAAAACGGCGCCGACGGACGGGCTCGGGGGCTCGGAGCGTGTGCCTCTCCCTGCGGGCTGCTTCTCCCCACCGGGAGGGAGGGAGGGGGCCCGGTGGGTTCCCCTCCCGCCGTACCGCAGCCCCCCGGGGCCCGCCGGGGCCGCAGCCCCAGCAGCTCGCTGGAGTTTCCTGCCAAGGAAAGGGCCTCCTGGTACAGGAGGAATCCTCTGGAGCTGGAACAGGCGCCTTGGATCCGCCAGCTGCCTTGGAATGCCGTAGTAAAGCTCCCGTGTTATCTCCACGCTTACTTTATTTAAAATGAAGCAAAACCTTCAAAATTCTGTCTTACTAGAAACTTCTTGATACAGACCGTTTTGTATGTACTAAAAAAAATGAAAATAAATGCAAAGTATTGCTTGTATCTAAGTTTTTGTAGTCTTTTTGCCTTGAATCTTTCAGTGCTAATCTGTGTTCGTGGATTTGTTGAATTCAGTAGGTTTGTTGTTTATTGTGTGTATAAAATTATTAATTCCTATATAGCAAAATATGAAAAATGCAACAAACATTCTTTATTTTTCTTGTTGATAATGTTCTTGTTATGAAATACAGTTACTTTACAAGGTACCCTTTGGAAATCTGTGCGATCTTAAAGTTCATGAGTAGCTGTTCTTTTTTAAAAGGTACTGCTCAGGTAGCACCACTTCTGATTTTTATAATCAAAACCAGTTTCTTCCTGAATTACTTTATACAAAACACTTACCAGAAATCCTGGAGTGCTGTGCATCGCTCTTGCAGATGAAATCAAGACTCATTCCACTCTGGAACTTCCTGGATTGAATATTAGGCATGTTATGTTTTGCTTAGCACTTGAAAAGTTATTTTGCACTTTTGGCAACGCTCTGATTCAGAGTGGATGTTTGAAATGCATTTGTAGCTATTTTTTTCTGTTTCATGATAGCCATATGAAGGCTGAGTAGTCTGTTCTGTAGCAATAAAATTCACCATGTACAACCACTGAAGGTGGGGTAACTTAGTTCCTGCCGCTCCTCTTCCCCAGGGCTTAGTCCTTAGTTTGGCAGACAGAGGCAATCTACCAAAACTTTGGAACTAACTGATTCTGAGTGCTTTTTTCTGTTCTCTTATGCTACCAAAATTTCTCAAGGTTCTTTTCCCTACAGATATATTCCTTAAAATACTTAAATTCTAACTAAATACTCAGAGGTGTTATAACCCTGCTGATCTTTGTCACTGCTAGCAGCCTCCCCAGCTCTTTTCCACTGCCCCAGTAAAACCTCCCAAAACCCCATATGGGACTTGACATGAAGGGACTGATGTGTAGGATTAAGCGTTCAGGTGTTTGTGTTGGTACTAAACTGTACTTGCTTAATGTGTAGACTTTTTTAAAGTCTGAACAAAGAGGGCAGTTTTTCACAACACAGTCATGTTCTTTGTCCTTTTTGTTTTCTTTTTCTTTTTTTTTTTTTCAGGTACTTGGTGGAAGTCCAGGAATACTCAATAATCATGGATTTCAGGTGCAACAACAGCAACAGAGGAGGCTGTCACTACATGAATACCTGAGCATGGGACTGTTGCAGGAGGCTGGCATTTCTGTTCCACATGGACTAGTTGCCAGGACACCAGACGAAGCTTACAAAATAGCAAAAGAAATAGGTATACTATTAAAGAGAACATATACAATATAGGCATGGGATTGGTACAAGGTGTAACTACTTTTTCTGTCTTTCCTGGTAAGACATTTCTTGGTGTTCTGAATATACCTTCTCTTTAAGAGAACCTTTCCTGTGAAGCAACTTTCTTGCAGATTTGAGTCTTCACTTTGGAGCTGACATTTTCTTAATTTGAAGTTTTCTAATGCCTAAGATGGCTCAGTACACAAACACACAGTGAAATCAGTTAAGTGACCTATATTTAAAGACACTCTGTTGTGAATTGAGTCTTGTTTATGGAGCTAAACTGTGTCCCTGAAATTGCAATCATGAAGGACTTGGTCCTGCTTCCATTAAAGTCCATGAACATATATTTCAGGCACTATCATTTCCATATCCCAAGTACTGCAGATGCATTTCCTGTAACTTGTGTGTCTTATTTAGAAGGAATGGGGCAAGTATAAATTGTATTAGCTTAGACTAATACAACTACCTCATCTTCTTTGAGATGAATAATAGACTCTACTTTGTGCAAATCCTGGATTTCTTTTTGCTCTCAAGCATGGTTAAAGGAAATTTTGTGTGAGTGATGACTTCAGTGGTGATGACAGGTAAGGCTTCTGTGGTCCAAGATTTCATACAGAACAGAAAGTGCAAAATGTGCTTACCTTTAGGCTGCAGAAGAGTAAAATCCTAGTCACAGAGTCACAGAATAGCTTGAGTTGGAAGGAACCTTAAAAGTCATCTAGTCCACCCCCCCTGCCATGGGCAGGGACATCCTCCACTAGACCAGGTTGCCCAGGGCCCCATCCAACCTGGCCTTGAACGGCCTGGTCCTTTGCGAATGTGTTGCTCTGGCAGAATGCAACTACTTCGTGCAAGAGGGGAGAACTTTGATGGCTTGCGGTTATACACTAAATTCCTGGCTTGATAAAAAGGCATCCAGTCTCCTTTGTCTGGTGCTTAAATATTTTTTTAGAGTTGAGCTTTAATTTTGGACTTGATTCTTATTATTGACTTATACTTGATTCTTATTATTGACTTATACTTGATTCTTATTATTGGTTAGTTTGCCGCTCTGCCTACTCTGTGCTTTAGTAAAATATTTTTATTTAATTTGAATGTAATATAGAAGTCAGCCTCTGTACTTTGGGATGTTAATACTGTTTTTTTTTTCTTAAAGTTTAAAGTCATTCCATCTGCCCGTCCCCCTCCCCACCCTGCAAAAAGTAGTAGGCTTGTTGCATGGTTTTAGGGAAGGACATTGCTTGTGGTATTCCACTCTTGTATGCAAATGCCAAATCTCTTTTCACCGCCAAATGAATACATCTGCAGTGATTCCTGGGGTTATAGCTTTTCTTAGATTCATTTCAGTTTCAAGTGTAGAATTAATGCAGAAAATGAGATCTGAAAGAGAAGACATTTTTTTTTCCAGAGCAAGCTATGCTGCTTTGTAATGTAGAAAGGGATTGAAAATCTGTTTTTCCTTCAGGTCTGATGTCCCAGAAATGCCGGTATTGTCTGCATGTCTTACTTTTCTTGTTTCCATTAGATAAGAAATGATACAAAATTATAACTTAGAATGAACGGTGTTAAAATACTTCTATTCTGAGAATGGTTTAAAATTCAGACTCTTGCCCCCTGTTAAGGGTGAGCTTGTAGCACGATCTCAACTTCACAAATTGGGCATACCCCTTTGCTTACATTAATATCTGCACAGACCTCCTGTTAATGGCAAATGAGGCGGCCTTTGCCTATGGCTCTTTAATAGACAGCAGGGAAACTCCCAGGTCGGGTTTGCTCTGTTTTGTTCCTTGTTCAGAGAGGAATCCTCTGGCAAAGTCGGTGTATCTGACTGCTGGTTTGTAGCTCTGTCTCATCCATGTGCCGTTTCTCTGGCGTGTGTGACCCTGTCCCATTTCCTGGAGGTCAGAAAAATGAAGTTGTGAATTCTGTGAGTTAACATCCTTCAGTAACCTAGAATAAAGGAATTCAGGGCTTCTGGTTGTCAGCCATATACTTTGTTTAAGTTGGTTGGTGTCTTATTTGATTCTAAGGCTTTCTCTGGTACTTGAGATGAGGAAGGGGAGACTTCCCAAAAGGAGAATCCACTGAAGGAGCTTGAGTTTTTGAGGCATTGCCCAGAGCTCACTCGAATGGTGACAGATCATCTTTTGCTCCAGTGCAGCATTTGTAGCATTTTGCTCCATTGTAGCATTTCCCCACTAGTTTTCATTCAGTACCTACTTTAAAAAAAACAACCCCAAAACAAACAAAATCTCTAGCAGAATGCAAGAAATCTCACTTTTTTTGGTCCGCCTGCTCATTGTTTGTTTCTGTTGTGAAAGAGTTGTTGCCAGTAGATAAGAGATTATCTTTTCCTTCTTTTTTATGTGTTAAACTTTTTTTGAAATGTTTGTTTAAACTGTTACACAGATACTCAGGAGCACTGCTTGCTCTATCTCCCCAGTGCTGATCCACATGCTCCTGATAACCTTTAGTCAGAAGCTCGTCCTCTGTAAACTTGAGTTTGGCATTGAATTTCTTTCCTTTTGCAGAGACCTCACTCCAGTTAGAAATTGGTAACTTTTTATCCTAGTGTACAACAAATACAGCTGTCTCATTAACAGAGATGACCATAGTATAGTTGTGGCTGTAGCTAAATCAAGGTAACCCTGTTGTATGAACAAAGCCAAAATTTAACCATACGAAGGATTATTATCACTACAAGGTAACTAGTGTGTGGTAGAATCAAGCTGAGGCATACAAATGTTGCAGTTTGTCTTAGAGGCTAAGAAGATTGCACTAGTATTCTTTAAGTAATAAATAACAATGAAATTGGTTAGGAGGTCTGAAGTTGGATTAAGTAGTCTGGAAGCCAGAAAGGTTGTTCTCTCTCCACACCCCCAGTCTTTCTTGCACTAAATATTTTCTCTGCTAAAGACCAAAGTATCCTTAAAGAGAGCAAATTTTTTACCTCTATGAGAAATAATTTTGAGGTGTAGGTGAAGTAAAATACAGTATTTGAGCTTACATTATTTTCTTCCCTTTTTCTGATATGTTTAAAGGAAACTGAGATGATATTGGCTGCTGTGAGCAACTTTTGAGCAGTGATGACAGATCACTTATAGTTCAAGTCTTAAGAAAAAAAAACACCTTTTTTTCTTTTAAAAAAGATTTCTGCTGCAGGTGTCAGATTTCTTAGTGTTTTCAACTCAGATTTCTGCTCTAGCTGGATTCTGCAAATTATTATTGTTTTGCTTCTATTTTAAAAAATAGTTTCTATTGTGTCTTGGGAAGGTTGGCCATTGTTATTATTACAACATTGGTTTGCATGTAGCTTTTTCTTTTCATATTTTTCTGGCTGTTGAGAGTCATCATCAGAATTTGTTACTTTTCAGAAGCAGCTTTTCTCTGCAAAGAGCCCCTTATCTCATTTCAAATAAATTATTATCACATACAAAACTATTATTCTTTCAAAATAGCTACTACTGAGTAATTCAGTCCCTGGAAGTAGGTTTGGACCTCCTGTAAGTGTCACTGCTCACTTGTTTCCTCTTGTTCACAGTTTCCATTCAAGACCTCCAGATTTCATGTGTGCCACTGAAAGAGTGCATTCTACTCAGGGCTGAGAAGACTTGTATCTGATGAAGTCTTTAAAGACTTTATTGATTAAAAAAGAAAAAAGGTAGTTATTTGTGGACCTTGCAATATGTGGCTCTTCATATGTTACATGACCCATCTCACTTAAATTTTGAAAGAGTGAGCTGAGTGAATTCTGTTCCAGAGTGTTGGTAAAAGAGGCTGTAATATGTCTTGATGATTGCCCCTAAGTTTGCAGTTTACTCTCAGCCTATGCGTGCATTCCAGCTAGCACTGTGACCGTGCTGATTTGGGAGCTGATACATGTTTGTTACCAAGAACATGACTAATGAACCTGAAGACTGTTTCTTGAAGAACAGTTGCTTCATCAGTGTGATAGCCCATGGCTCAGGAGAACACACTCTTTGAAATGTATAGTATTGCTGTTTGTTAAGACAGCACTTCTGAAAGTGTTTGTATTGCTGTAACTGAAGTTTTGATGTCTCCTGACACCTTCCTTTATTGACAGTTGTGTGAAAGGGAGTGACGCCTGTACGCCTGTAGAAAAGCCTGCTTTTCTTTTGCGTAAAGCATATATTTCTATTCATGATGATTTGAGAGGTAAGACTCCTGCAGTGATTAATATCTTTTGTGTTCCGGTAGTTTTGTAGAATGTTAAGATAGTGAGTCCCATGACTTTATGGTCATGGCAGACTGTCACATTTTAGTAAAATAGAAAGCTCTACAGAATAGGAGGCGTTGAGAAATGGAGTGCATAACATTTCACCTTACTATACCAGAGTTCTTGAAAGGAGTCTGGAAGCAATGGAGTTTGCTGCTACTTTTGCTCTTGCAGTTTAAGAGATCTAGTCCATCTCCTTATCAGGAATGATCTTTTTTGGTATGATTTCTACAGAATGACTCAAGTAATTGGCTTGGCTATATTCCTGCAGACACTTCTGTGATTAATAGTTGTTTCTTTTCAGACCTTCTAAGTTCTTTTCAAGGTTACTATTTGATTTTTCTGTTTTGTTCCTAATAATTTTTGGTTATTTTGCCATTATCAGCTTTCTCTTGACTACATTAACTGATTAGCTACATTTGCTTGACTATATTAACTGGTATCTTCTAGGTTGTCTGTAATGTCTGAAGCTCCAGAGCATTTATTCAGGTGCTGTAGGACATTGATGATGATTATCTAAGATGGCAGACTTGTGCAGAAATCACCCAGGTGCAGTGGTCAGTGCTAAGTTATTTTTTTCCAATTATGTTCCTGCTTAACTGGTCAAAATCTCTAGATAACCAGCAGTAGTAGTCTACAAACCAAATGTTTACTTGGATTTTGGCAAGCACTGTGTTTTTGACATCCAAAGCTTACATTTTGCTTCTGTCTTTGCTTTCTTCTTTAGCACTTCACACCTCTGAAATTTGATTATCAGACCATGTTGTTGATAATAATTCATTAATTCAAATAAGTCTTCTAACCAGCAGATTCAAATTTTGGCAGCTGTATTTTAATTGCTTAACTTAAGCTATTGCCAAACCCAGACCTGTCTTGTGAGTTGATGGAAAAACTTGAGGCAGTAGATTAATGTCAGGAAGTATTTCTTTAGTAAATAATATTTTGTAATAGGTGTGAAACATCTTGTTAGCTCTCCTGATTGATATGGTCCTTTCAGTGAAAGTATGAGGATTCCTGGCACGTAATTATTCCAGTAATCATACTTTTGATTTGCATGCAATGATTCTTGTAACCCTGGGAAGTTTCAAATCATGAAAAAATGCAATTTTGAAGTTAAATTCTAAAAAAGCATACTAACAAAACACAGGCAGCATACCCTGAAGAGATTCTCTGCCTCTGTTGGCAGAGCAAAGGGTTGGCGTAGTCTTTATGTTGAGGGTTCTGTTGGTAATACATTGTTAGTTACAAGCCCATCTTTTCCCTCCCTAATTCTAGTAAATATAACAATGCTGTTTAAACTTAAAGTCTTTGTTGTATCCGTGCAACAAGAAAAAAAATGGTTTCTGTTATAAATGGAGACATATTCTCACTAGAACTAAAAACTTTTAAATACAGAATAACTGAGGCAAAAGTTATGCATCTGTGTCTTTCTCCTGGGGTGGGTTTGCAGTTGAATGGTAATTGAGAACTTGGTTGGCAGTTGTGTTATTAACCTACCACTGCCGTTTACTGTTGTCTGTTTTGTCAGGACGCGTTAGGCTTGCACAGTTATCACAAAGGTGTTCGTAATACATGGAGTGCAGTGCTGCTGCTACAGTCAATATTGGACAGAGAAGTGACAACTAAAGCAATCTGACAAAAGTTCAGAATGGAAATCTGTAAAGCAGAACGTTTTAATGAAGGTTGTCTACTCTAATCATCAGACTTTCTACTTGCACAGAAAACTTGAGAGATATGAGGGAACGACAAGCCTTCTTACCCCTGAATAAGCTTATTGTAAGATTGTGCTTTACATGGATCAATGGGTGCATGCAAGGGAGACAGACCTTGCTCCCAGTTTGAAAGCTTAGGTTATGGAGTCGGATATTATTCCTTCCAATTAATGAATATCAGTATTGCTAGAGTTGAAGGTCAGGCTGTTTCCTGGCTGTGTCACGCTGTCACTGAAACCATTGTTCAATATGAAACCTGCAGTGTCATGACTGTATAGATATTTGTTGTCCTGAACAGATAAATGCTAACTTGGTGTTCTGCGAATTTCAGACACCTGTTCTCATTGGTATTCATTCCTAATTTTCTAAGCATTTCCTGGTTCCTTTCAGGCTGTTTTATTTACATATGCTTTTAGTTCTAACTGCAATTAATATGGAAATGCAGCTCCTAACAAATGCTTGTTCTGACTTTTGTGCATTGGTCTGTAGCTGGCTTGCCTGGGACATTATCTGTACTAAATTCCGTTCTGGTGCCCTGCGTTGAGGCTTTAGAGTTTGTAACTGCTGCTGAAAGCAGATGTCCTGCTCACTCCAGTGTCCCTTTGCGTGTACTTGTCACATGGTGCACAGGCTTGCAAAAGTCCTGTCTGCTGGATTAGCTTTTGCCTTCAGTGGAGTTACTTTTCTGATAAGCTTTGAGGCATGATCACACAAATGCTTGTGCTGGCACAAGAGAGGAGATGAGTGAGAAGCTGTGGACAGGAGGCAGGAGAGGACAGCTGCGGCGGTGTAGTGTTGGCTGGCATAAACTGCCCTGTCTTTGTATGTGGATACCCATGCTAGGGCAGAAACTGCTATTTTTCATTGAAAGAAAAGCCTAGCAGTATTTGAGAGCAGGGTAAGCAAAAGAAGGGCACAGCTGTTGATACTGAGTAGAAAACTGCTAGCTGCTGGTTTCCAGGTTTTTTTCTTGAGTTACTGTGTAGCAGCAGTTCTGTGCTGTGTCAGGCTGTGAGTGCTGCAGCTTGACACTGCAGATGAGGTGTGTGACCACACATTTCTATCCTCTAGTTTTAGGTTCACTTTAAATAGGAGCTGTAGGACGAAATGTTTATTGAACAATAAACTTTCTGCATGGTTAATTTAAGGTTTTATTGGGACATGTTATCTTAAATTTTGTTTCAGGTACATCGATGCAGCTTAATTGCTTGTAAACACAGTGGAATATCAACTGGTCGAATGATCCTTGAAGTGCTTTGTGTTTATGCAATCAGGCAGCTGGTTTGCTTGCAGTGCTGTAGGAAAACAAATTACAAGTCATTAATGTCTTGCTCATTTAATGCCACAGTTGTTGCATTCTGTTGCGTAAGGGATAGTCCAATGACAGCTTTGTTATGGCCAAAATGATTGCAAAAAGTTTGAAGTTGTTTCTCACACATTTGTTTTCGGATGTTTTTCTATGTTGCCAAGGTGTAATTATGCGTAATCATGAAATTCTTAAGAAATATCTTATGGAATCAGGGCAGTGGTGTATCTATCCCAATACTTTGCCTCTCATGGTGGCAAAAGCACGTGTGATTTAGTGAGATTGTTAGCCTGGCTATTTTTTGCAGTTCGTACCTCTCATTTCCCCCAGGCATTCATAATTGTTGTCTTACGAATATTAGAGGAACACCTCTGCCTGGTTTCTTTTGAATCTCCTATTCTCCTTCATGTGTCCTGGCAGGCTTTGCTATCTGCTGTGTAAATAAATGTCTTTTTTTTCTTGCACCTGTTTAAAGCTGACTTCCCTTGGTAGGTGGCTCTTGTTTTTGTCTGGTGTAGAGCAGGAACCAGAATATACGATGTACTTGTAGTTGTGTGTTCTTGCTCTGTCCCTCACCGGGTATGGCTAAAGAACATAATCATGTTCCTGCTTTGTTCTCCTTTGATAGATTTAAAGAAGTGCCAACCTCTTTTAGTCCCTTCTTGTAAGGGAAGCTCTTCATTTCCATCATCATCCTAGTAACCAGTCTTTCCCATTGAAAATTACTTTCATGATCATGCCCAGAGCTGAACATAATGTTCCAGCTGAGATCTTACCAGAGCTTTAGTTGGCACCTAGTTCTGACTTGTTCAGACTCTGGTCTTTATTGCTAGGATGAGTAATTGCTACAAAGAAGGTGTCTGTCAGTGAACTTTGTGGCTTTCCTAAAATATTCTCTGTAGATGCAACTTTTACCTTCTAGGCTTAGTGTAGGAGTTGAAAAATGGGGTGGAGAAGTAGGACCCTCCCTTCTGAACTTCCTAGTGGATTGTAAGTTAAACCTCTTGGTCTTGATTGCTAAGTATATCAGTTCTGAATCTTTGTCAGATACAAAACTTCTGTAGAAAGCTCAAAATACTAAGTTAAATAATACTGTGGATATTTTAAATCTTAAATACTTGCGTCAGTTCAGAACCCTGTAAAGGAGCTCAGGTGGATCCTCTGTGAGCAGGGGAGCAAGTGCAAGTGTGGTGTGTATTTTCCTCTCCCTTTCGCACTAACACTAATCAAGCTCCTCCAAATTTTGTGTTTGTATGTTTGTACAAGGTAAATTGAGTTCAAATGGATGGAACTTTATTTTTAAGCTTGCATATTGGAGTATATGGCTTCATTTATTCATGAAGCTACTATTTATTATCTTACTTGTATGTGAGGCTTAGTGTTTCCTAAAGCAAGCTTTGTACTTAACATAACTGCCTAAAGGTTGGACTTAGGAGTAAAAAAGGCCTAAGTCTTGTTTTGTGTGGCTTCTCTAAAGCATGTGAACTTACTTGATTGCCAGTACTTAGTAGCTATAAAAAATAATTATCTTCAGGAACTGAGTTAAATGTTAGATAATATACTGTAGTAAATCAACATATACTTGTATGTTTATAACCTTCATGCTTCTTGTGCCAAAGAGCTTCATATAGGTTGTGAATTCAGAGATCTCTTGTTAGTTAGAGAATCAAGAAATAAAATCTACAAGTATCTAGGAGCAATAACTTGAGCATTCCATTTGCTTATAGCCACCCTAGCTTGTGATATTATGCAAGTTAGATTTTGTCTGGCCAGGCAGCGTGCAGGTCAGAATAGAAATCAGCACAATGTTTTAGCCTCACGTAAATATTTTTCAGTATGCATAGCGGCTAGTTTTGCTCAAGTAGTTTTTTTTCTTAGTCTTTTCCATGACTACCTTTTCACATCCAAGAAAACAAGAAGTTCTTTCTTTCTTTGCTTGGAAAGTGGTTCAGGTGATGGTGGCATGAGAAAAGACATGATGTGCTGCACAAATGTGAATGGGGCAGCTCTTACATCTTGCTCTCTGCAGTATATTTGGTGTTACTGAACTTAAATAATAACTAAGGACTTTGTTTTTCTTCATTTATTATCTTAAATGACTTGATGATCTTTTGTCTTTGATTTTGTCTTTCAATGACACTTGAGAATATCCCAGTTGGTTTTGATTATATTCTCATACTTTACTTTTTAAACCCAAATGCACAGTCTCCCCTACCTAGAAGAATATTTTGGGAAGGAATTCTGAGACAGTTAAATGCAACGAAAGGGCTTACTCTGCCTACACTGGGTAAACTAGTGGATTTTCTTAGGCCTTTGACTTCTGCAAAGCACTCAAGCTTATGCATCAGTGCTCTGCTGAGTGGAAGCCATAGTGGAACTGGATTCTGACTTGGGTAAGTGCCATAGTTACATATCATTGCTGCGAAGATAATGGTTACAGATATAGGGTATTTGTACTTGATTGAGGAAAATCTTGGATTATGGTGTGCTGGACATTCAGTTTCGTCTTGTTAATAGTCTGTGAGATACTAACCTCTTAATCATTTGTGATTGAAACACATATTAAAGATGTATCAACACTTTTGGGTACTAACTCCAGCCTAAAGCTACAGTTTGTGGATGGTTTGAGACTTTTGGAATAATCTATGTGAGTTACAAAAGTCTTGGATTCACATAATTTGTGTCTTGAATCGGGGGGAGGGGTGGGAATGGGGGAGAAGGGGGGGGATATATTATGTCAGCCTTTATTATTCTACCTGGGGCAACTTGTTTTATTTGTCATAGATGACAAATTTTGGGTTTTCTTTCATTCTAGGTTCAAAGGATCTTGTGGTAAAAGCACAGGTTTTAGCTGGTGGTAGAGGAAAAGGAACATTTGAAGGTGGCCTCAAGGGAGGAGTGAAAATAGTTTTTTCGTAAGTTCTTTCTAAATTATCTGACCAAGTGGAAAAACTTCAACATTTCAGATTATGAATTGAACCTGTTGCTTAGTTTAAAATAGGTATTTTAATTATTAACCTTAAAATAACAAAAATTAGATAAGATTATTTTTTATACTACTTCTGTTTTTCCAGCAGTTGCTTTGTCACATTCTGAGCTTCTTTTATTCTAGTCCAGAAGAAGCAAAAGATATCTCCTCCAAAATGATTGGAAAGAAGTTATTTACCAAGCAGACAGGAGAAAAGGGCAGGATATGCAATCAAGTATTTATCTGTGAGCGCAGATATCCCAGGAGAGAATACTATTTTGCAATAACAATGGAAAGGTCGTTTCAAGTGAGTAATATTAGAAATAGAAGTAAACTAATTAACTTGTTATAGCTGAATTTAATAAAGCCTCAAAACTGTTAACTGTACTGGTCACTTGCTTATGAAAGTCAGGAATTATATGTGAGCTAAATTTTCTTTCCTAGTATTTCTGATTGTATGATTGCCTTAGTGTTTAAATGCTTAAAAATGTCATGCTACCATTTAAATTTAAGGAATAAGCACTGAGTATCAATAGCCCCAACCGAAGTTCCGAGTCATATGGCAGAAGGGGAGATGAGTGGAATGAGGGGGGTTATTTTAATTTGGTTTTAGTTTGCACTTGTCTACCAGATACTTATGCTAGAGTCTAGTTTAAAAATACAGCTATATGTATGCATGTACATGTACATACTATTTAAAAGTGTTAGGAACAAGATAAATATCAATTGCTAAATAACTTCAGCAAAGCCAGGGTAAAGCAGATCTTGGAACTTTGTTTTCTGAAGCTCAGCAAAAACTGAGCTTGGTCTGTCCAGATGCTTAAGAGCTTGCAGAGGGACTGCTCTTGGTAATTAGAGAAGTATCTTTGGCATGAGTATGAAATAATTTCCCATGGAGGAATGAGGAAAGTAATATTACTCTTTTATTTTTTTTTATTGCAAAATTAGGAGTTAAATATTGTATTTGTTTCTTATTCTTCCTCTGTAGTATTCTTTCTGATAGGAGAGTATCAGTTGTGTTGGATTTTAGTAGTTATGTGACTTGGGCACTTACCTTCTGTTGTGCTCTATAATAAAGCTGTCTTTTCCCAAATATTAGAGTACACACCCCAGATTTGCCACAAGGTGGCATTAAAATACTATAAAAGGCTGGATTTTATAATCCTAAAATTGTTTACTATTCAAGCAAGCATCTTTATGGAATAAAATTTACTGTAACTGACCAGTAAATTAGATAAAGGACGGAGATATATTTTTCTAGCTTGTTCTGACTCTTGTATAAAAAAATAAACCTTATTAAGTGTACATTGAGCACAACTGTGGATTATTGTCTTGATAGGGATGTGCTTTGTTTTTACTGCTGATTTTATAAGCCATGGTTTTAGATGTGCTTGTAATTGTAATTTGTCTAGGATGCTTACGATGAGGAAATGCCTTTCAAAAGAAGGAAGCATGAAGGTTGAATAGCACACAGTGTGTATTCATGTTGTTATTGCTAACCTCTTTAAGGGGGGAAAAAAGTTTGTAAAATAATTGAAAGTGGAATTTGACGTGCTGGGTGTTATTCGCCAGTAGGGGGCAAGACTTCATAAGTTTCAAGCAAAACTGTTCACTTGGGTCAGTTCTGTGGAACAATGAGTTGTTTTTATGATGTGTTTGTAAGCTTCTTGACTGTTTGGGATATGAATATCCAGAAATGTTCATTATGTTGAACCTTGCTATTAGATGTAGGATAATTCACCATCTATATGTTTCCATTTGGAAGGTTGGTGATGGGAGGGAAGTGGTGTGATTATTGTTCTCTGAACCAGTGTCACACTTTCTGTAATTAATTGTCAACATTTATAAGACTGTTTAAGACCTGTGCTGCCTTAGGACACTGACTGACTTAATCCATGCACAGGTGGTGATCAGGGAAGGTAGGTTGAGATGATACAAGAACGTATGTCTTTACTGTAAACTGGAGGACTGTTCCCATGGGGAGACATTTTTAGGTTTCATGGTAGTGAGTCCTTGATGCTTTTGTTGAGATTTAATTAGCTTTCAAAAACCAACTCTGCTGCAAACATTATCTGGTTTCTTAATTTCTTTTATTATTGAATAATTGCAAGCTGTTTTGTCAGAACTCTTGTGACTTACTTTCAGTGATGGCTTTAGTTATTGAGCTTTGGGATTCTACCGAACAGGAATAGTTTGCAGTCATTTGTCACTATGTTCTCCAGACTTAAATTTGTCCTTGGACTTGGAGCATGGTGGAATGAATAAATGAGTGGCTGGCATCCATTATGTGCTTGTGTAGGGGTGAGTGGAGAAGGAGGTGAGAAGACTGCTCTTTTTCTGGTGACAACCTAGAACATAAAATGCATGTGATTACTAAGTTGAATCTTTCTATTGATTTTTAAAACTAGTATGTCTTTGTTTATTGTTCTGTTGCTGCAGTGAATACAAAGGAAAGTTTTCCTTCTTAAAAGAAATTGGACCCAACATACACCTTAAAATTTGGAAAGTATTGTTAAAAGGTTTGATATAGATGTGTTAAATAGCTAGTAATAGTCCCTCAGTAAGAGCATACAAGTAAAATGCCCAAATAAAAATTTTTCCAACTAACAACGAGGTTTTATCGCTGTGAGGTATCTTACGGGAAGAACTAAGTGTCAGTTATGTGGTATAAAATTACTTATGCTTTTTTTTTTCTTGTTCTAGGGTCCTGTGCTGATAGGCAGTTCTCAGGGTGGTGTTAATATTGAAGATGTTGCTGCAGAGAATCCTGATGCGATAATTAAGGAACCCATTGATATAGTAGAAGGCATAAAAAAGGAGCAAGCTGTTAGGGTAATTGTTAATGTGGAAAAGCACACGTTAGTGACAATCACAGAATCCTAGGGGATGGGAGGGTTGCTTCTAAATTTTGTAAAGTGTGTGTTCATTCAACCCGCTGAGTTGTCTTACACCTTTTTGACATTATGAAACAGATTTGAACTAGTTATTTAAGTATTTTAGGTGATAGTCAATGTTAATCCAACTCTGCATGGCAGTGCTTTGTCTACCTTTTATATAGCTTTGCAAAGGCCTATGATGATGACTTTTTACTAGTTCTTTTTTAGGATAAGTGCAGTGTTTTGTATTGGAAACAATCTTTTCAAATCCAAGAGTTCTTTTTTTTCGAGGAAGACAGAAGAGGTTCTAAATCTACAAATTCAATTGACACTGAAATAATAGCTAAACTGGGACATTCCTAATTTGTAACTAAATCAAACTCTGAGCATCAGTTAATTGATAATCACTCTTTTACTTCCAGCTTGCCCAAAAAATGGGATTTCCTTCTAATCTGGTGGATGAAGCGGCTGAAAATATGATCAAATTATATAATCTCTTTCTGAAATATGATGCTACCATGATAGAAATAAATCCTATGGTGGAAGACGCATCAGGAATTGGTAAAGTTTTTTCTTCATATTCTTCATGTAACAGCTTGACATTTTTGTAAATCTAGGATAGTTGCTTTGCACTGCTAAAACTTCAGCTGGATACAGAGAGAAGACTTAGCATTAGCATGGTATATTGAAAAACAAATTTAGTAAAGCTTATAAATACGAGAATTAAGCATAGAAGATATCTGTTCTTAATTGCTAAATAGGATCTTAAGTTTAAATACTTCATGTTTTTATTTATTTAAAAAGAACGCATCTTCCACACTTGTGTGTTTGGCTACTCAGCGTAGAGCATTTTTGGAAACTGGGTCTTTTCAAAATTCCTGAATTGAAACTTGAGCAATCTTGTGTATTCAAAGTTAGTACTGAAAAAGTAACCAGAATAATAGCACATTCTAGAAATCTCCTGCATTTACTACTTGGGCATCAGAATGGCTGATTGAGTTTGATAGTTGAAGTATTGAAAGACTGTAGGTGTTTAAGTGATACCTTGGTATTTATCAGGTTTTTAGCATATGCACTTGCAGAATAGTTAATACACAATTACAGCCAATTCCCCCCTCACCAAAAAATCAATCTGTGGAGCTGGCTCGGACCAGGACAAGAGCACATTTGCACTTGAACTCGGGTACAACAGTTTTAAATTTAAACACAAATGTATCTCTTTTGTCAAAGCTTACAACTAATCTACTGTTACTGGTTTTTTTTAAAAATAATACTACTTAAATGAACAGTATGGAGCAGTCTCTCCCATCTGTTTTTCTTATCTTGTAATTTTTTATATTATTTGTAATGAGGGGTAGAAATGAAGTCTTACATTTGTACAGACAGAAACTTAGTTCTAATGTAAATAATACTCTAGGTTTTCCACATTGCCTTCTAGATCTAAGTGAAACCTTTGTGTGTATTCTTTTGACACCTTTTCTTCCAACTCAGGTGTTTTTCATTGTGTTTCTGTATTTTTACATGTACGCACACACACACTGCATGTTTAATCTAAAAGCAGAAAACTAAGAGGGATTAGAAAAATCCAAAACAGACACCTGTAGGTATTAATTTTATGCTAATTACTGAAGCATAACTTGCCCAGATTTATCAGACAGCTTGTTTTAAGCTTTTTTGTTGTTAGGGTGTTTCAAGAAATACAGTTGTCTTCCCTTTTTGTGAAGTTAAAGGGACTTAACTGATTGTGTGGGTAACCTGGAGAGAATCTTGTATTTACATGCAGTGCTAAGTGTGTATTTTCAGCAAAACTTTGTTTGAACTGCATGAGCTAGCTGCCGAGTTTGACTTAATGTACTTTAACATATTCATGTAGCAATTGAGTTATTATTCTAGTATTAAAAGATTTTTTTTTCCCTTCAGTGATGTGTATGGATGCAAAGATAAACTTCGACAGTAATTCAGCCTATCGTCAGAAGAAGATCTTTGATATGCAGGACTGGACACAGGAGGATCAAAGAGACAGGGATGCTGCTAAAGCAGATCTCAACTATATAGGATTGGATGGAAACATAGGCTGTTTAGGTGTGTTCTATTTAATGAATTTTAAATGACCTAATGGATTTATAAATTAATTCCTAAATGTTATCTTTATTCTCATATAGTCAATGGTGCTGGTTTAGCTATGGCCACCATGGATATAATTAAACTTCACGGCGGAACACCAGCAAACTTCCTGGATGTTGGTGGTGGTGCTACAGTGCAGCAAGTGACAGAAGCCTTTAAGCTTATTACCTCTGATAAAAAGGTGAGGGAAGAGTTGGCATATCAAGGTCCTCCACAGTGGTAAGCCAGGCTATGATTTGAAAGACGGTGCTTAGTGCATGTTCTCCAGAAAACATGTTTTTATAAGCATAGAATTAAAAAGGGAAGAAAGTGGAGATGTTAGGTTAATCCTGGTGCAAATGAAGAAGGCCTGAAAATGTGTTGAACTTCTTTTCCTTTTTTTTAAAAATAGGTTGTTTGGCTGTGTACTCAGTAGGCAGTTTTGTGTCCTCTGGTTGAAGTTGCAGCTGTATTTGAGTGTCTGCAGAAATCCGAGTTGGAAACTCCCCACTTCAGATGGGTTTCCATTTCTTTTTCTTTTTTTTTTTTTACTGATTTGTAGCTGGATTTGTTTTGTGCATAGAGTTGTAGAGATAATAACTTTGCAGTGGGCTTGGAAGGGCATTAATATTTTATCCTATCAAAAGTTTATCAAGAAGTGTTTATTATTAAAATAATCAACTGATTGAAACTAGAGGAAGAGATTTACCATTCCAGGAAGACAGTGAGAGGACTGAATTGGTGATCTACGTAGAGGTGACTATCCCAGTGGGAATTTGTTGGCAGTTTGGGACTTTTTAAAAAGAAAGAAAAATATGAAAAAGAGGTAATTGAGAAAGGTGGGAGTGGGTTGCAGGACCTAATAATGGCATGCTACTTTTGCACCAGAATTTCTTGCACCACTTGCTCATCTTTGGAAAGGACCAGAAACAAATAGTGAGTGATGTTACACAGGAGATTAGTCTCTTCCCCATTGGGAAGATTTCTGTTAATAAATGCAGGGTCTGACACACTTTCCAAAAGTGTTGTACAATCTTAGAATTATTTAGGTTGGAAAAGACCTTTAAGATCATTGAGTCCAACCATAAGCCTAACACTGCCATGGCCACCACTTAAACCATGTTCCTAAGCACCACATCTACACATCTTTTGAACACCTCCAGGGATGGTGACTTCACCACTTCCCTGGGCAGCCTGTGCCAGTGCCTGACAACCCTTTTGGTTAAGAAATTCTTCCTAATATCCAATCTAAACCTCCCCTGGCACAACATGTTTCCATTTCCTCCTGTCCTATCACTTGTTACTTGGGAGAAACTGACACCCACCTTGGTACAATCTCCTTTCAGGTAGTTGTAGAGAGTCTCCCTTGAGCCTCCTTTTCTCCAGGGTAAACAACCTAACTTCCTTCAGCTGCTCCTCATAAGACTACTTTCTTCACATTCTTTCAGCAAACAGGGAAGAGTGGGGGACACAGGCACAGAACATCCAAATTAGAGGGAAAGAATAAGGAAGAATCCAGAGGTTATTGATTTGGGACAAGTTCTTGTAATGCCAAATCTCTGCTGATGCAGGGACAGAGGGTGTCCAAACAGACAATATATTTTTTCCCTTTCTGCTTTCATTCAGCTGCACATTATTTTGTTAAAAAATGACTGTGGCTGGGATTGCTGGTGCTGAAAGTCAAACAGCAGTACAGCCCATGGAGTGCACTCTGGCTGCCACTCTAGGTTCAGTTCAGGGCTTGTTTGGAACAGCCTTCTCTGATGCCAATCTAAGTTGCTGCTGCCCATTAGTAGCAGAAGCAAGAACAATGTCACATAGATGGGCTAGTCTAATTGCATGACAATGAGAAACAAGCCACTGTTTATTAACCAGCTGCACATTAATGTTTTGCCTTGTTAGGTTTATTCTGTCTTCCAAGGCTGTCTACCCATCTCTGCTCATACTTTATTCCGTCTTTCACCATTAACCGTGATCTTTTCACGTTTCCTTTCCACCACTTGAGTAGGACAGGAGTTTCCTTTAACCTCAGGCCTAGTCCTCCTGAATAAAACACATTTCAGATAGCTTACCTCTAAACATGGTGGTTTTTAAGTGAACAGTGTCCTGTGTATGAATTTTGTAAATTTTCTGTGTTCTTTAGCATGGCTTCTTCAGTATGTGGAGGTACTAGTGTGAGAGGTACCTCTACTGGAGTAACGTTAGAAATGGAAAGATAAACAGTTGACAAACAAAGTTGTTAAATTTCTTTACTGAAGTTTCATCTGTTTGATCTGCTTGAAGAAAATCAAACAATTCTCTTTTTTAATCATGCTCAGAATATTCTGAAGTAATGTACAGTGTTGGCTTTGTACAGAAAATGAGCGTGTGTCTTTTCAAGTAGCTACACAGAATACATACTGTGAGTAAGAAAAATGGCTATTGCCTGCAACTTATGCTGGATTGAAGAACAGTGTGGAAGTTTCCTGGGACAGGCATTTTTGCAATAGGGTTTTCCTGAAGTAACTGTTCCTGCTGTATGTGACTTCATAGAACTGTACTTCTGTTGTTGATGTTCTCTAGAACAGAAGTATTCCGTCTTCTGCAAAATGTCTTATTACACTTGTGGAGCTTGAATTTTCCTTAGGCTGAAAGGCTGAGTGAGTGGTGCTTTTATCTAATGTGCCTCGGGCCATTTTTAACATTAATATTGTAATTGATTCTGTAGGTACTGGCTATTCTGGTAAATATTTTTGGTGGCATTATGCGATGTGATGTGATAGCACAAGGCATTGTTATGGCAGTAAAGGATTTGGACCTAAAAATACCTATTGTGGTACGGTTGCAAGGTGAGTGTGCTTCAGTACATGTTAAATATGTTTCTGTCTATATATATCAAATGTTCTTGAGCTCATATGTTGCTTAGCAGGTTGCCTGTAAGCTGAAGTCTGTAGAAAAATAAGGCAAACCTTAAATTTAGGTGGTGAGGGCTGGCAAGTTAATAAGAGATTTACTGCTTTTATAACTACTAAAGTGTTTGTCTTCTATATTTATTCACTAACTTTTGGAACAGGCTTCCTAGAAAATATGAGAATAGTCAGGTCGTAATAGTCTCCTGTTCGGTAAGAGTGGCATTTTATCTGTTTCTTTAGGTACACGAGTTGATGATGCCAAAGCTTTAATAACAGCTAGTGGCCTCAAAATCCTTGCATGTGATGACTTGGATGAAGCTGCAAAAATGGTAAGATACTTGGTTATGAATATTTTTTTCCGAACATAGCATCTATTGCAGGATATTGGAAAGTTGAAACTCTATTCAGTCAACTAAAGGTAGCTTAGAATAAATCACAGTGCTGGTTATTATCGGGGCCTAAAGCAAGTGTTTTACAAGTTAGTAACTACATACTTAGTAGGGAGAAGAACTACACAGTCAGAAGCTATTATACCCCAGAAATTTCTGTGTTTGGGACTTATTTTTTCTTTCTTTTTTTCTCCTCTGAAAAGCAGGTTAAAAAATAGGTTTTTAAAAAAAGAGAACACATGAGTGACCAGATCAGTCAATCTCCTTGGTAGGGGAATGGCTAAGAGCTTGGCTTTATTAATTGTAAGAAAATACTTAAACTGAGGTAGCTGAGAAATGCAATATAAGACTTCCTTTGATAGACCGCTATATTCCAGTGTGCATGATTAAAACCAAGCATAGTTGATCATCCTCTTGCTTCATAAGGTAATTAGATATTTAGACACTCAGGTTGTTTGTGATATTTTTTTTGTATGTGTTTTGTTTTGTTTCCTGGGGTTGAAGCTCTAGAAGCAGCTGTGGATTACTTGCAGAAAGAACTTGCTTAGCTTGACAATACAGCCCTCTGTTTTAAGAAATAGTATTAAGTCCTGCTAGGCTGATAAAGCTTTGGTTAGGTCAGTGGAAATCTTCCTTAGCAGTACACTTGGGTCCTTAAGCTATATTCCATCTAGATAATGCATCTTCTAAAGCTGCTGCTGAATCTAAAGTTCTATTCAATCATGGAGCCTTGCAAATGGAGTTAAAATTAGTTGTGTAATCTTAAATTATTTGTATCTGTAGAAGTACTTTTTGAAAGGGTTATAGTTGTTTTTGTATGTTGCCTGTAGGTAATTTCTTAAGCAGTAATGTAAGATGATGCCGTGAGTGGGATAAACAAGTGGATGAGAATAGATCAGAGTAATAAGCTGAGCATTTGAAGCAGTGATTATAACCAGTGATGTTAAAAGTATTTTTTCTACCTAAATATTCAAAAATATCTAAATTATTCTAGCTAACTAGTATTTTAGGTGCTTTTTAAGTTAAGTAGTGTGATCAGGAAAAGCATACTACAAATGTGTAGCAACAGTGATGATGAAAATTTTTGATCTGTAAAAAATTAGAGGACATCTGGTGGATTTTCTGTCATGGGGAAACTTAAAAATTCTGAATCACAGTATAACCTTATTTTCTAAAAGACTTGACTGATCTCTCATTTAAAAGTGATTAAGAAGCAGTGGACGAAGTAATAATCCCCCCCACCTTTAAGATCTTGCTGATGATTCTTTGGCATTACTTTGTTTTAAAAAGATTGATCCAGCTCACTTAAAGTTAGGGTTGTTTTGAAATTAAGTCTTTATTTTCTATTTTTCAGGTGGTGAAACTCTCTGAAATAGTAAGCTTAGCAAAACAAGCTCAGGTGGATGTTAAATTTCAACTGCCAATTTGATCTGAGAAATGTCATGCCGGTGTCTAACATGTTCTCTGAAATACTGTGGTCTGTGGGATATTTTCAATTTTTTTTTTGTTGTGTGGAGGTTTTGATTCTTTGACAGGCGCATAAACTGAAGTGCCTGGTCTTTAATGTTAACATTCAGAATGGTCAGAGTTCTTGTAAAAGCATGTATTGCTGATAATTTAGTCCTCCTTAGTTGTTGTTTTCAAGCCTCCAGCTTCTGCTGCAGAATGTCACTTGCAATATACTTCTGCGTTGTCCAAAGTAAAGCTTCTGATTGAAAAATAATTATTCTGAATAAATTCTGAAGTTACTTTACTTGTAAATTTATATTAGCCTTTGTTAAAAGTAAATATGACTAGATTATCTAGTTGTCCATGTGGAGGAATGTATTGAAACGGTATTTTATATTGGAGACAGTTGTACTTGACAGTATAATGGACCTGAGCAAACAAATCATTATTTATGAACAGGTGCATTTGACCTTGATCAGAAACATTTTTAGAAGTGCTTCACTGAAGTGGCTGGTAACTCTCCTGGACAACGTGTTTAATCACTACAAAAATATACTGTGGCACTTAGATTTTCACCATTTCCAGTCCTTGCAAAAAAAAGCATTGTGTAGTTTTATATATGAACAGGCATTTACCAAACTTCAAGGAGACAGAATACATAGAGAATTAAAATGTCTATTGTACATCGCTAATAAAATTGTACATTAATAAAATGTCTCCCAAAACTTCTACTGTCTTTTTCTTTGTATGTCACCATTTTGATAAATTGCATATACTAGTGGATTAAACCATAATGTAAGATAGCAAGCTAAAAGCTCTTTAGGAGTAAATTTGCAATAACATGTTCACTTTTTTTTCCTCCTTGAATTGCATTGTACGATTAAAAACATGTGAACTCATGCTGTGTCGGAAAGCTTGGACAGATACCATGCATATAACATTGTACTAAAGTGGCCATAATCGATCTCTGCACGAACAAATGTGCAGTAAAAAGTTGCTTTTGGGAGAAATGTTGCTTCTACTAGAAATCTAGTATTAACCATTAATTTTTGTCACCTTACAGTGCTGTTCATTTTGGTATTACGTAGAACTTGGAATATGATCCATTTACCACTTAGTTTCCAAATGGTGTTAAATTACTATTACTCATTTTTGTTTGCATGGCATAATTTTATCGGCAAATAATTAAGACTTGTCTACAGTGGGTTTTCAAAATGGGAAATCATATAATAATGAACTAAGGACTTTAAAGGATTATATAAAATGTGGGGAAACTTTACAATCATGTGATTTTGAGGTAGAAAGGGTGATAAATGAGGAAACTTTAGTGTGCATTTAAGTATTTTTTGGCAGTAATAAAGAAAATCAGCAGAAATGAAGTGCTGTTGATCCAAGATGCTAAATTTGGCTTATGGGTATGTTTGGAATTGCTTTTATTCAGTGGCCTTGAATGAATTTGTAGAGATAACTAGTTTGAACATATTTTTTTAATCATTGAATAATATAGAGAATACAATTAATCTCTGGCATGTGGGTTTGCTTCGAGACTTATTTTTTTACTTTAAAATCTGTTTAGGATGATAATGTTCCAGGTTCATAAGGAGGTAGTTTTTTTAAACGTACCTAGACATACCAGTCTGTTTCTACATCAGAGGGAGAAACAGTAAGACAGAAGTGACTTGGTGTTGCCAAAAATGACAATTGAAAATGTTCTTTTAGTACAAATACTGGTCTAGAACAGAGGCAAAACTAGATCCTGCTGTTAGTCCAGAATTTCCTTACATCCTATTTGAACTGTTAGGTATAGTTGAGTAGAGGAGAGGGAGCCAAGGCAAAGACATTCCCATCTTTGAGAGGAATGTAGAGTACTGACATTCTCAGTGTTCACAAGTAGTAGACAGAAAGCAGTGTTTTGCCTTTAGAGTAATTCTAAAGCCCATAGTGTTACTTTAACAAAGGATGATGAATAGGTGTGTGATAGGAAGGTGGCTACATAGAATTTGCTGACCAGTGTATTCTGAGTATACCAAATCACTCTTAACGCTAAAATAACAATCTATGGGACCTTTTAATTATGTGTACATTTTAATAGTTCTTCAGACTGTTTCACCTAAATCAAAATATGTTCTAACCAAGGAATCCATTTGGTGTGTAGTTGAGAATTTAAACGCCCGAAGCTGATGTAGGAACTATCTGAATCTATTTAAAGCCATCTAAAAAACCTCCTTACCCATACTATATTGCAATATTAATAATCAAAGATGTGTAAGAATGGAAGCTTACTAGAATTGGGTCTATACAGTGGAAAGCAAAATTCCTAATAAAGTAAAACATGAAAAATGTGTAAATGGCTTCTTACAGATAAGAGCTTCAAAGGAGCAGAAATTTTAATGGCAGCAAAAGGAGTTCGTATTAGATGACTTGCTGCCCTTTGATGCAGTTATCGATGCAGAGTTTTGTAACTATTTTGAGATATCATAAAAGCGAATGCCTCTTTGTAAGAATAGTGTAACCACTACCCACCTGGAAATTTAGAAATTAGCTGTTCTCATATTCCACAGCTACTTCAAGTGTTAACCTTGTGGCATGTTGTGGCCAATGTGCTTGAAGACAGCTCTGGTGGAAATTATGGGTGAGTCTTATTCCATAAGTATTCAAAAAAAGATTGAATCATATTTTGAATTTTTTTTAATGTGCTATCTACTTAACCAGTTTCTGTTTAATGTATTAAGGCACTTTCTACTGTGATACTTCAGTGAAATAATTGACCTTCATGGAAAACCAGATAATAGGATTCTAAGTAGTATTAATATAGATACTGTTGGTCAACATATTCAGATCTGGTTAAAACAGTTCTTACGCTAGAATTCCAATGTTGAACAGTTTGAAAGAAAAGCAAAAAATGAAGTTCTGAAGGACCTGCGAATAAACCTGTATTTCAAATTACTAAAAGGTCTAATGTATTTAGTGCGTGGAAGGCCTGTAGAGTAATCCCTCGAAGAACTCCCTGCAGCAGGCACAAAAACTCCAGTTTTGCAAAACCGAAGCTGCAGAGTAGCTGGCTGGCTTCGTGCCTTGTGCAGGTGTAAGAGTAGCCCTGGATTTAATGGAGACTTAACTGCAAGCTAATAGTACTATATTGAAACAAATATTTTAATTAAAATATCAAGCTGATACAAACAAAAGAGAGAGGTGATGTAGGATGTGCATGAAGCAATAGCTCACCTTTGAGCTGTGCAGGGACTGTAGTGAATTGCCACTGTTTTGTAGTGGGGAACCCATTGCTTTGACCTAACAAGGCTTCCTTCTAAAGCCATGATGTTGGACTGCATGGTTAACATCCTTGTGTGACAGACTGTCACTGCAGGTGGCATCTTCAGTATCTGCTGTATCTCAGCCATGGGAAGCTGCAGTATAGGAAAACTGTACTGGCCAGTGTTTTGTGAAAGATATTGTAAAGTTTTAATCTTGTTGAGGGGAGGTAGGGAAAAGTAAAAAGTGCAGCTCAACCTCCGTAGTGAACAGGGACTGAGGCCGAGGGAAAGGAGGAAACATCAACTATCTATTCTTCCCATCAAGTCACCTGGCAATCTGTTGAAGTACCAAGCACCTGAGGAAGAAATAGGAGAAGAGTTTATTACAAGATTTGATTTGAAGCCTTGGTGTTTCAGCTAGTCTGTATAGATATCAACAGCCTTGGTGTGTACTTGCTGCAGAACTTTTAGTATGAACTGTGAATACCACTGAAATTCAGTTACTGCCTTCGTACATGACGGGGAATGACTGCATGGGTCAGGTAAAATTTTCAGCTAGTAGGGGATGCCTGGAAAGGCAATAATATAATGCCTCTCAAATATACTCTCCCAGTCAGCAGCAATTTGGGGTTTGGAGTATTGAGAGTCGGAGGTAGACACAACTTGAGGCAAAACTACTCAAAGCTGGCAGTGGCTGCAGCCTGGAATTCCTAGCCTGCCGGTGAGCTTTAGCACTGTGGAATTTGAGGAAAACCAGGACAGCCCTGTATACAAAGAACCCTCAAAGGATGATCTTGCTGTAGATCTTGTGTGACCCGGGGGAGTGATCAGCCTCTCTCGTTTAGCACAGGATGCTCCCCAGCGGAGGCCCTTCTGAAGGCAAGGACTTTTGCCTGGCTAGCAAGATGACAAGGCAGACCTTGTTAACTGATAACAGTCCTTTGTTAAAGGAGCCATGTTGTCCAAAGGGTGACCTTTTTCCTTATTACCTGCAAAATGCATATTAAAGTTGACACCCCTGTCTATGCTAATGAAGATTATAGTAAACATGCTATACATGTAGGACTATAGCACTCTCCACCCAAATCATACTACACGTCGCCTGAGGGTGGGAACCTTGTAGCTTTGGGGATAAAAGACAGATAAGGATCGTTAAATGGGAGAGAAGAAAAAAACAAACAGTGGACCAGTTGACAGGCTGTGTTCTCTTCCTCCACCTCGGGCAGGGCCGCCTCTCTGGGTAAGCCTGCACCTTTCACCTTGTCGGTGGAAGTATCCCTGGGCTGTATTATTATTATTGTTGCTAGCAATATTACCTTCACTTAGTAGCGCTTGTGCAGTCAGTGCATTTATCAATGGCAATTCCGAAGTTGTTATATCTGTCGCCTTAATAAACTCTGTTTTGCAACTTTGTGCATCTGTTTCAGTGCAAGTCTTTTGTGAGACTCTGAAACAGGCAAACAGTGACTCTGATAGGTGGCTGTGCTTCCCCTCAGCCACCTTGCAGAGGTCTTTCCCTTTCCCCCCTTTTTTTGTGACAAGCACTTTAGGTGCATTTATTTTCATTTAAGGTGAATAGCTGAAACACCCTGTGAACTAAACTGCAGGGTTTTTTTAGTCAATTGAAATAATTAGACTTATAAGATAGTATGTCATAATTAATCCTTAAAATGTAATGAAAGATTTTCTTCAAGTGTGTGTTAAAGTGCAAGAAACCTAATGAAGGGCTTATACACACAGGTGTTCAGCTGCTGGGTTTGTGGCTTTTTTCCTCTCCAGTTTACAACTAGTGGCAACATACTCTAGTAGGCAGGGAATGATGAGGCACTCAGGTGTTTGTTCCCATGAAGAACAGAGAACAGAGGAGTAAAGTCATTTGGGTGTGGTGGCCGCTGTGAGGCCAGTTAACATTTCTGCTCACAAAAATAAAATCTAGAAGGTAGACTTTACTGAGAATTGTTTTCTTGACCGAAGTGTTTTGTTCTGTTTTCTTTTTTACCTGACTTCAAATTTCATGTGTTAAAATACAAGAAACTCTACAGATGTCTACAGAGACAAAGGGAATAGATACACAGTGAGGGGGATAGCTTATTACTAATACAAAATTGTGGTCTTTTGTGTCTGCAGGGCAGATAATTTCTGGAATGTTGGCTTTGATTTCACAGGCGGTAATTGGCTCCTTGGCTCTAGGAAAGCAGAAATTCAAAGTGCAGGAAGAGAGCCTGAGGTGCTGTGTATTAAACTTCACCATTTCTGGTAATTCAGTTTCCTTAAGGGAAATTCAGTAAGAGTGTTTGTTTGTTTGTTTTCAGTCCCCTGCCCCCCTGTCCCCCAACTTTTTTCTGAACTTGTATCATGCTCTGGACTAAAGTGATCTTGTTCGGTCTTCGTCTCCACTGAAGTTCAAAAACACTGTGAGGGGCCTTATCCATGTGCCTGTTTCTTATAGTTTCTGTCTCCTGCTGTAACTTCTGCTGCTGCTTGGAATCTTCACTAGTCTCTTCTCTTCTTTGCACTAATGGCTGATTTCTGCAAACATCGAGGGGCAACATGTGGAGGGAAATGAGAAGGGATCTGAATGGGTACAGCCCAAGTAAAATATTTCACTGCAAATAACATGAAACTACTATTTGTATTGTTTTTATACTTCACCCAGATTCTGAGAGAACATGCTGGTAGTTTTATATGTATACGTCCCTGTGTATGTATGTACATGTGTGTCTGTATAAATATATTGAGTGGGATTAGTATATATGAATATGGGAAAGGTGATGTATCAATTTACTGCAGTTCAAAGTACACTGCATCAGTGGTAAGTGTTCTCATTATTCATGGCCCATTTAAACAGAAAAGATGTATTGGTTGTGGGAAAGAGCCAGTATTGCCTCTTGTTTTGAGCATCACCTGTGAGAGAGGTGATGCACTGTTGCACGATGCATCTGTCTGCTACTACTAACTTTGTTATCTGTTTGAGTGCTGCTCGGAGAAGGTCTGGGTTGACAGAGCCATCGGTAGCTTTGGGATTGAGCCACGCACTCAAAACTTCAGGCTGTAGACAGAATGGAGTTGTTCTCATTGAAAAATAATACCGTACCTGACGGACAAAACCAGGACTTGGGGGCCCTCAGTCTTATGAGCTAGCAGTTAGAGAGCTCTTTCCTCTTCTTTTTCCACACATTTGACCTTTCCTGCACTAGGTTGCATCAAATCTTTTCACCAAAAAGAGCCATCTCAGATATTGGATGTGAACAGATCTTGTGGCTTGTCTGGGCCTACTCACTGAGGCTGAGGAGGTGGAGAGTATTCATGGTCATAGAATCATAGAATCACTCTGGTTGAAAAAGACCTTCAAAATCATTGAGCCCAACCATCAACCCAGGACTGCCAAGTCCACCATTAAACCATATCCCCAAGAGCCACATCCAAACATTTTTTGAACACTTCTAGAGAGGGTGACTCTACTACTTCCCTGGGCTGAGGGCAGACTAACTTTACAGAAGGCTGTATCTACCACAAACATTCTCCGTGTTTGTGGTGGATAGGATGAGGAGCACCAGGTGTAAACAGTAACCTCTCTGGTTGTGGTTAGATGCTAGGAAGAGTTTTAAATAGTAAGGTCTGCAAAGTACTGAAACAACTTGACTGGGACACTGTTGGGTCTTCACTGCAGAGGCCTTTAGGAACGGGGTAGAGGGGAGGTGGGTTAGACTTTGCCGAGTTCCCTTCAGCCCTGTGTTCAACCAGTGAGGAACTGTTTCCTTGCTGCTGGTGGTGAGGCGATCCCTACCGTTCCCTATCTGCCTTCTTGATGGGAGGTGGGGGAAGTTCTTAGCTCTTGCGGTGGATTTGTCCCCATCCTTAAACCTGTAGCACAGGTGTATCTCCATGCTCCTGGGGAGCCTCCTGATGAAACTGTGTTTATGTGTCCTAGACTGGCATCGCTGAAGATAGCTTGGTGTCTGTGGTTATGTCTATGCTCTTAATTAAAAGTCAGGGATAGGTTCACACTGACTCTTCTTTGGACTACCTTCCTTCAGGGCAGATATATCTTGGAGAAAGCTGCTTGGAGCAGTCCAAAACAGACAGCAATCTAAAAAGTAATCAAGGTGGACAATGAGAAGTCCTCAGCCTGATTTGGTTTAGCAGAGCAGAAGTATGTTAGATCTCACTCCTCTGCTTCTTCTTCGAAAACGCTTCCTGGTTCCTAGGTGGCAGGTAAGCCCATTGCCTCCCTCAAATTTTCAGCCTCTTTGTCAGCAGAAATTAAATTCCTTCAAGTCCTCTGAGACTGTTGCTCTCAAAAATCCAGTCTGCACTCCCTCATTACAGAGAGTTTAAAGGGAGAGAGAACCATTGTGATGTAAGAAAAAAATAGCGCAGAGAAAATGGAGAGTGGGGTGGAACTACAGCTCAATGACCCTTGGGTTTAGCTGGCCCATATTTGAGTTGCATTATCCAAATGTTTTACTGATGTCTTTCTCTTTCTTGCTTTCCCAGCTCATGTTGCTCTGCTGCCCTTCGCTGTGGGAAGCTGTGACCTTGACGGAGGGCTGCTGGCTCTGCCACCAGCTCTCCCTGGCCACGTACCCCTCCGGACAGCATGGCTGCTGGGCTCAGGTTTCCCTCCCCCAAGTAGTGTGCCTGGCAGCAGAGTGTGGGCATTGTGCCTGCAAGCAGGAGCTGCGGCAGGGAGAACATGACATCATTTTCTACCATCTAACAGTTCCAAAGCTGAGAGGTTTGCCTCCCCTTTTTTGCAGTCTATATTGCATCGCCCTATATTGTCCATTTGCTGTCTCATTGATTTGCATGCTTCACAGAGGCTAATGTGGCTTCCTACACATCTACTCATTTACATTGCTCTGAAAAGTGCAGGTTGGTTGGAAGTGTCCTGGTTTACTAGTCCTTGCCCGTAATTACACAACTTCATCAGTTTTATCAGTGTTAGCACAGCTTCTCATACCAGATCTGTAGTTTGCTGCATTTAAAGATTTTCACCCGCTGACATGCATGGTGCAAGAGTTAAATCAGCCCAAACCTGCTGCAGTGCTGTGACTTCGTGCTTAATGTTCAGAAGTGCATTATAATTGCCTCACCCATTAGATTAGTACCGAGACACAACTTTTTTTGAGGCCCTTATCTATTTTCCGAGTTAATTTTCCTCTGCCTTCAACACCTTTTGATGTCCCCTTTTAATTTGGACAAGTCCATATTGGGCCATTATGAGGAATTTTACACATTTCAAGAGGGGCAGGAGATGCAGGGCTTGGTGGTGGGAAGTTGGTTAGTAGGAAGTTAGCCAAGTCTGGAGTTTTCTAGCACCTTCAGGCAATACTGCTTGCTCCAAGCATGAGCTAACACCAAGCGTATACCAATGGTTCCTTGGAATAAGTAGAACTGCCTTGCTTTTCATCTGAGTGCAGTCTGGAAAGTTAATGAAGTATTTGGGCGATGGAAACCAGGCTGTGGAGAACAATTTTGACAGTCCAAGTCTGCAGGCAGAGGTCTTGTAGGAGGTCTGCACCTTCAACTCGCGTCTCTTTGTAGCACCAACCTGCTGGGAAGGTGGCCATCCTGTGGGTCCTGCATGCCAGGGCCCCACACCTCCTGTACATGAAGGTCCTGCAAGCCCTGCACACCAGGGTGAAGTGGTCAAGCAGCGTTGTGGCTGTGTGCTGCTCTCCTGGGCACCGTCAGGAACTAGAAGTTTATCTTGAAGGAATGGCGTAGGCTGCGAAGAGAGACCCTCTGGCCCCAAGACTAAAGTTGAGATGAGATGATGCCAAGTGACTCAAAACAGAGAGTTGCTCAGATGAATTTTTAATCCATTAGCAAATGTAAGTGCTCAAACTGATTGAGGCCCAAAGCAGTAAATTTTTGACACTTGCCATCTTATTTGCATCCTTTTGTTTTGTTCAAATATCTGAAAGCCTGACTAGCTCAAGACTGAGCATCTGGTCACATTTCAAAGTTAGTTTTTTGTCAGCAACCACCTTTTCTTAGTATTGTATATTTGTCTCATGCATAGAGACACTCACATGCTGAGCAAATGGCCTATCTTTGGGAGTGATAATGAAAATAAACCAAATGCCCAAGTTCACACAGCTGCTAGGCAGCAATTGAACAGGCAGAGACATATCTTGTCCCCTTGTTTGCGGTATCTGAAAGCACTCCAGTGCAGCACACAGCTGTGCCTGCTCCAGGAAATCTCCTCTACAGCACACCTAAATCTTGGTGGCCACATACACACCAGTCAATGAAACGCACATGGGACCCCTCTCTGGCTCGGAGGCTGGCTGTCGTGGTGTGGTCTGTGTCCATGCTGTTATACCCCTCTTACCCTCCAAAATGGAGGAGACATGGTTAAACAATCATGCCTGACCATATGTCCTTCTGCAATGGAAAGATGAAATGACAAAATGACTACCTCAGAGAACAAGGGGAGAGCAGTGCGTATTATTTATCTTGACTTTAGTAAGGCTTTCAGTGCTGTCTCCCATAACATCCTCATAGAGAAAGGGAGTAAGTACAGGATAGGTAAGTGGATAGTGGGGTGGATTCAAAGCTGGCTGAAGAACTGGACACAAGGGATTTCAGTCAGTTCAGCTGCAGACCCATCACTTATAGTGTACCCAAGGCGTCCATACTGAGGCCATTACTGTTTAACACCTTTGCTAATGACCTGGATGTCAGATTGCACCCTTAGTGCCTTTGCTGATGATACAAAACTGAGAGGAGCAGTTGATATATGAGATGGTTGTGCTGCCATCCAGAGGAATCTCTACAGGCTGGAGAAATGGAGTGAGAGGAACCTCATGAAGTTCAGTAGCATGAAATGTGAAGTCCTGCACCTAGGAAGGGACATCCCCATTCACCAGTACACATTGAAGGAAGACTGACTGGAAAGCAGCTCTGCAGTAAAGGCTCTGGGTTTCCTGCTGGACAACAAACTGGACATGAGCTAGCAGTGTGCCCTTGCAGCAAAGACCAACAGCCTCTTGGGCTGCATTAGGCAGAGGGTCACCAGCAGGCTGAGGGAGCTGACCCTTTCTTTGTTCAGCACTGGTGAGGCACATCTGGAGTGCTGGGTCCAGTGCTGGGCTGCCCAGCATGAGACTCATGGGCTTACTATGGTGGGTTCAGTGCTGGGCCATGAAGATGATGAGGGGACCAGAGCATCTTTCATTTAAGGAGAGGCTTAGAGAGATGGGACTTCATCCTGGAGAAGAGAAGGCTGAGGGGCTCTTATCCATGTGAATGGATGCCTGATGGGTGGAGTGAAGAAATTGGTGCCTAGGAACAAGACTGAAACACAGCCAATTCTGTTTAAACATATGACTTTTTTTACTGTGAGCATGGTCAAGCACTGGCACAGGTTGTCCAGAGAGGTTGTGGAGTCTCCAGCCTTGGAGTTATTCAAAACCTTCTAGGACATGGCCCTGAGCAACCTCTAGGGTTGTTAGATGAAAGTCTTTGTGGAAAAGAGTTATTGACGTGCTGATAAATTCAGCTTGAAATGAAGAATACTTTTCCAATGAGACAAATGGCTTTTTTTAAAGCACTATTTGTTATTTGTCATATCTATTTTACCACTATTTCTTGCCAGACCAAGAAGGGTTAGCTTAAAGCACAGGATTCTCACACTATTGATGTCTGTAATACCACACTTTTCACAGGATGAAAGCTTCCAAAATGAGACACAGAAAAATTACTTGCAATGAAGCAATTATTTAGAACATATTATTAGGGTGGTTGTTGTTGTTTCTTTTTTTCCTACTCAGAGACCTACTATCGTCCAAACTTCCATATTTTTGGATGAGCATTTCCCCTATTTTTATTGCACTTAAACAGGAGGGAGGGAAAGGCTGCAGCTTGGATGGTAATTACTCTCCTGGGCTATGTTTTTGATTCATATTCCAACTTCTGGCTCATAAGGAGCAGTCTGAATTGCAGAACAGACAGAAGGATTCCCAAGGGAGGTGTCAGCTCTACTTTTCTATCAGATGAGGGACTGAATGGGGCACTTGAGGGAGCTATTCACCTTTCTTTGTAAGCAGTGAGGAGAAGGAATATCCAGCAGCCTCTAGAAAAAGGAACCAAATGAGAAGAATATTTTTTTAAAGTGACAATAATTCGTTTTAAGGGAATCCAGTGCTATTGTAACTCTGAAAAGAGAATAATTTGAAATACATAAAGCAAAGCCATGCTATAGGTAGATTTTTCTCTTGCTTATGATGGAGTTAGTACTGGAGTAAGCCTAGATGTTGTTGAGTTAAAATGTATTCATTATAGATTTTGAAAGTCTGCTTTCAAGATGCGAGGGCTTTTTGCACAGAACTGTAGTGCATATAGTTGCCTACACCTGAAAGTAGATGTCATACTGGGAGGAGGAAGGGATAAAAAGCTAATTTCAGTGGCAGGAGGCCAGTGTCGGGTTCTCTTGATAATCAAAGGGGAAAACTGAGCTTAATCAAAGGCAGCAGCAGCCACACTCCAGGTTTTTCAAAGGTGCCTGAGATCTCCCAAGTCAGGCACTTGTCCTAAGTCTGTGCTTGAGAAGAGCCTGTCTCTGTTGATGACATGAGAGGCTGTCAGCAAATGCCTGTATTTGATTTCAGAAGCTACCAGTGCCTGGCAGCTTCATTTGGGTAACTGAGTGTCTTGAACAGGCAGATCCTTTGCTCTTTCTTGTTTTTGCTGTGAATGTCACCCAATTACTGAAGAAATGGCTGGTACTTATTTGGAATAGGAAGCACCAAGTATTAGGAGTAGAGGCAAGCCCTGCAGATAGTCTAGCCAGGTGGAGATGTAACATGGTGTACTTGTATGCCTGGGAAAGACCTCAAGGGCTTTGCATGAACACCCTCAAAATGCCAGTCCCTCTGCTTGTGGAAACTCAATGAAATCCCCCAAAAGTCAAGCAGGGTTCCAGTTAAAGCAAATAAAAGTAGTTAGTTAATGGACCTAAACTAGAGAAGTCCATCATACAGGTTAATAAAGATATGTTAGGGAAACAAAAGAAAACTACACTTTTCTGATTTATTCTAAGATCATGTCTCCTTTTACTCTGCACGTGGCCATGCTTACTTGCCCAGCTCACATACTGCATTCCAAGACTGATTAAATATACTAATATTTAAACACTTCCTTGAGGTATTCATGGCATCCCCTTTGGATTTAAATCTTCTCCAGGACCCTCTTTCAGCTCCCCTTTTGGTGGATCTTTAACCCACGGTGAAAATCATGCTTTCTCCATATGGAAAGCATTCATACCTCTGTGGCAGATCAGTTGTCCTCTTAGGTTCTTGATGAGATCATGAACAAATAATCCACCAAGAGCTGAAATATTCTTCTGTCCCTGAGAAGGCAAGGCAGAAATAATGAAGTGAAACATCTCTAAGCTCTCAACCTTATGTTTCCTATTGCTGTACAAGCTGTCAGTCATACCTAATACAAGACATTAATGTGAATGGTTTGTTACTAGTTTCTGGTTGAGACCAAACATGCTAGTACCCTCTTGCCTCATGGAAGTAGCAACCAGGTAGGGGTAAGTGATTTCTTGCCAGGCTGTCTCTGTCTCAGAGGGGATATATATCATCACGGTGGAGGGGAACAGGGAGAGGATTGTGGTGGCTTTTCTCTTTCACAGTGCAGCCCCAGTCTTGGGAGGACCTGGGAGACAGGGACCCACCATCTGACTGCAAATGGGGACCAAGCACCTTTGTTGTGATGCTGGAGGGATGAGGGCTGGGAATCAAAACCCACTGAGGCAGATGTACATGAGGATGCTGGAACTGTGTTCCACTGGCCTGGAAAACCAGGGCAAAAACATTGGTTCCTCAAAGAGCCAAATATTCTGTTTTCTAGACAAAAGTAATTTCTCAGCTGTCAGTGACAGCTCCTGTTTAGGAGGATTCTGTTTTGCAGCTGCAAATAAGAAGAGCCACTTGGCAGCTGGCCAGCAGCACAGCTACTTAATTTACCCATGCAAACTTTGAGGAAATGGGGAAAGTTTGCTAGAAAGGAGGTCTGCAATAGAGCAGCCTGTGTTTGTCTTTTGGGCAACAGAAAATCCAAGAAAATCTTGAAGGACCACAGAAATATATTTTGTGTACTCAGATTTACTGAACCATACAAGATTTACCTTCTAGAGTAACTAGAGTACGCCAAGTAACTCTGCACATACCTTGATCCCCCCTCTCCTGGGTGCCTTTGTCCATGACTGACAGCCCTTGACCACCTTGGGTCTCCTTGGCTTTGAGGTAGTCAGGCTCTTGCCCTTTGTGTAAGTGTAGACTGGTTTTATCCCACTGTGCCTGGAGTCCTGACAAATAAATATGTAGATAAAAAGTAATTACCTGAATGTCTCCTCCTGAGATGCATCTCACTACCTAGAGAGCAAGTAAAAAATTCTTCCCTGCAGCAGGTCTTTAGCGGCTGGATGTATGTACACAAAGACACCAGTGCCAGCTGCAAGATGAGGGTTGCAGCCCTGCGGGCAAGTCATCCAGGAGATAAAACCTGTCAGATCACAGCATTACTGAGAGCTCAGAGGTCACATCAGCAGGACGCTCACATCCCAGCAACTGGGAAGAGACAATTTTACGAATGATGGTCCTTGCTGCTAGAGCATGTTTTCTTTTGGAAATTCTTCTCATAAAAAATGCCCTTCGTGCTGCCTGCTGACACCTGTCGGCTTTAGGGACTTTGTGATGAGCCAGCCACCAAACTGGGCTCAAAAATGTGAATTTTCATTGGAACAACAATCGTGTGACTCCAATGATACACATCTCAGTTGGCAACCCTCCTTAAGCAAAGGCTTGTGGGACACTGCATATCCTCCCAATATGCCTCAGTTTACCCCAGCTGGTGGAAGAAAGAAACTCTAGGTGGTTTTTGTTTGTTTGTTTTCCTGCTCCCTGTATTATCCTTTCATGTTGTTTAATTACTGATGATTTTGGAACACCCAGGTACCAAAGTTTGTGATCCACTCTCCTGTGCAGTCGCCCATGCCTTACATCCCCAACAATTCCAGCTATCTCCTCTTCACCCACACCAACAACCAATTATTCCTCTAAAACTTCTGTAATGCCCTTTGGCATTTCTCACCTGAGATTCACAGCAAAAGGAAAATTAAAATTTAGGGCAGCACTAAGTTAATTAAACTTACCATCAAATTAATAACACAAGGAATACTGTGCAGACTGCGTTATACATTTTCATGATTTATTCAGTAAAAACTCCATTTTTAATGTGCTTAGTGTTACTGGAGGATTTCTAGCCTGATCTGCTAGAGTTTCATGGAAACATTTGGCGCACAGGGTTTCTGGGATCCTGTATACAAAGTCAATGTAATTTTCCCTTAAGTGGTAAAAAAATAACAATTAATAAATAAATGAGAAATCTCTAGTTTCTGGGAAAGAAAAAAAGGTAGTCAAACAAGGGGGATCAAATTCCTATGTGGTTAAATGACTTAATTTTAATTTATTGCCTTTCCTGTTATCTGTTTCCTAGAACTACTATTCTCCCCAACACCAATTTTCTTCCACCAACAAAATGTCAGTTCATCTCTTCAAGGTTTTTCTAAAGATCTCCGTGTTGAAGTCTTGCTGAGCCATCGTGGCATATCCTAGCATTGTCTGTACAGCTCTGCTCCTGACCACACTGCAGGAGGTCGTTATTTATGAATAATGCAATAAAATACTGCATGGTATGAGATTAGGACTTCAAGACTGTGTGCTCCTTCAGGTTGTTTTTTTTCTTTCAGTGCAGTCAAGCAATAGCTGAATAACATGGTTCAAAGAGCTGTGGCTCCTCCATTACAAGGGGACTGTGGATTAATGGTCCAAAATATGTAGCGCAAAATGAAATTATGGGCACAATAACCTAATGCATGCTCTGGAAAGAGACAGTTGGAATGTAATTTCCTTTGGAGAAAGGAAGAAAATTAATGAAAACTGAAACTATGGCACAGAGATAGCATTATTAAGTGTTGCCTTTTTTCTAAAGGCAGGCGACCTGGCTCGAGCACAGGACGACGGCTCCCAATTGGCCGCTCGGACCATGCAATCGCAGACACCAATTTGGCGGACGGAGCAAATGGCGATTTATTAGTGGGTTACATCGCGTTTTATAGCTTAGTTTTACGACGTCACATCCGTCTGCTTACATCAAAGGCTAGACCACTAGCTACCCAGAGGGGGGTCCTATCTTGTCTTTCCGTACATCGCGAGATCTTCCGATCGCAAAGACCCTAGCTACCTACAATTAAGAAGGAAGACATAAGGAAGGAATCATTAGGAAATGTGCAGCTATTGCTGCAACCTAGCACAAGTGAGAAAGAGAGACCAAATGAGCATATTAGGTGCTTCCTTGCTTAGTTGTTACTTTTATTAAAGATTAATCTTGATACAAGAAAGAGTAGACCTTCAAGGAAAAGCTACAGCTGAATAACAGTATTGAGGTTCAAAGTTAGTGCCTTACCTGGTGCAGTGTGCAGAGATGCAATCCAACTGGCAAAGCCTTATTCTTTCTAAATCCACCTGCTCAGAGAAAGAAGGGACCAGGTAACTCAGTCTCTGTGGAAAAACATCCACCTGAACTCCCCAGGATTGCTGTACATCCCTTGAGAATTTCTTGTATGTGAACCTTCATCCATTGTCCCAAGTTTTTCTGGAGGCCATCTAGGTTTGACAGCAGAAGGAAAAAAAGCAAAACCCAAAAAACCACACTAATTTAATAGTGCACAAAATATTCTGATGCCCTACTATTAAAAGGGAAATATTTTGAAAGACAGCTATGCATTCAGCATGCTGAGTCTCTGGGTCTGATGAACCTGCTGGTGGAGAGGTGGCTATGGTGTGCTGATTCCCAGCATCTGTGGTCATTCAAGCTGGAAAAGGAGGAGAAATGCTGCAGTTGCTGGGGTTGGTTTTTCCCCACTCATCTGCCTGTGCATTTGGGAAGCTGTGACTGATATAGGTGCAGCTGAGGATCTGTGATGGCACCCAAAGAGCCTCTGGCACAGTGGAGACCCTTCCCAACAACCTGTTCAAGCTGCAGGTTGAAATGGGGCTCTTGTGATACTGTTCTGCCTTCAATTTGCTCTCTCCACTGGGTCTAGATCTCCCAGATCAGCATCATTTATGTCTGTGGAGAAGTGCAAAGGTGCTGTCAACAATTCAGCAGGGTTGGGTGGCTTTAGCGGTGAGACTGCATCAAATGCTGGGTTTGCCAAACCTGGAGAAAGTCTTTTTTCCTGCAATACATGTCCATGTGAGTGTTTATGTATGGAGCCTTCTGCAGCCAGGACAAGCAGGCATCATGTTCACCCCTACTCTTCATATTTTTGTCTCTTTTTTCCCTCCTCTACCTCCTTCTGCCACCCGCCCCCTTCATGTTCAGCAAAGTCTTTGTGTTTACAATATTATTTTCCTGACAGCTGAAAATAATGTCTAAAATCTGCTTTTAAATAAAAAATGCAGCAAGAACCCACTCACCCAGGAGAGTTTAGGGTATTCTTCTACACAAGTTTCTTTATTTTCTTTTAAAGCAGAGTCTTTTCTAGTCTCAGCCATTTAATGAATTTTTATCTTCTATTCTGGCATCTCTGTAGCATGAAGGTTGGTAGACCTTGCCAACATGTTCAAATCCAGAAGCCTGGAGAGAATCTTTAGCATCAAAAATAAAAGTCTGTTCTTGCGGCTGTTTGAAGGAAGGTGTGAAAAGCGGACTTTTGTAGTGTGATATTCAAGTGCTGCAGTGCCCAGAACAGAGCTGCTGTCTCCAAGAGGGGGATTTGCAAGGCTGGGTGACACCTAACCAGTGAAGGAGGGAGAGCTGCAGGATTAGCATCCTTCATCAGTCTTGAGTGGAGAAATGAGAAAGAATTGAAGGTATGCCTGAAATAACTGTTTACCTGCTACCTTGGTATTTATACCTGCTCTTTGATATGCGTAAGTTTGGGCTTTCCACTCATCTCTTTAGAAGAGAGGGTGTGAAAAAAGATTGAATATTTTTTAGTAGCTTGTTTTGGTTCTTACTTGGGAAACAAGAGACGTGGTTTCTAAGTCCTCTTTAACCTGAAAAGGCTTGAACCTATGTTGTGCCTTTCTCATTTTTGCGAAAACTTGCAGAACAATAAAAACAACAATAATAAAATAATAACTAAAAAGTAATCCATTTGAGGGTACCCATTTATCCCATGGAAAAGGCTGTCTCCAAAGACTACATTATGGCAATGTTGCAACTATGAAGAGATTTCAGGAGATGGAGATATGTGATAGAAGGACACTTGGTCTCAACCAAGTCCACACCTTCCTCAAAATGTACATCCATCAGGATATTTAACCCAAAACCTGAGGGCTCTCAGTCCTAAGGGGATAGGACAGGATGACTAAGCTACAGAATGTAGTAAAGGTTACGGTGCTATAATGAGAGTTTGTCTCAGGAGCTGCTGTGGGTCTGAGCAGGAGCTGTTGCTTTGCATGACTGAAAGCTGGACCCTTGCACAGACACTGAGGACAGACACTTGGAGGCACGGACCCTGATGCAGGTATCTGCTGGAGTCAGGAATGAGCAGGAGCTGGGAGGTTGTCGTGCATTTGCAGCTCCTGTGCCTTTTGCTGGTTCCTCAGGCTTGCAAGGCTTCCATGAAAAGGGCAACTCTTGTCTTCCCCAAGTGCTGAGCTCCTTCTGAGCAGAGAGCACCAGTCACATCCCGTGGCAAGAGTATCTGCCTGAAAAGCAACAACCTGGCCATGGGTAATGCAAGAAAGTGGTGGTACAGCGCATGGCCATACACTGGCCTGGTTTGAGCACTCACACAGACAGAAAATTTGCCATTGAAAGGTAAGATGAATGTAGCTAATGACACACTGATGTAGTTAGTGCCCAGGGCTACTCAGCATATTGTGCTTGAAAGATTTGCATGACCATGTCTTCAAAACAGAGTCATATTACATAATGACAACTCAAAAGGATTATAAAACCATGTTTAGTCTACAGTGTGATATGTGGGCTCACTGACCCGTACACTCAGAGTGATATTTTTCATTTACTGGTCATGTAATATGGCTTGATTTACAACATGCAGCTTCAGATACCAACCCCGCCAAAGAATGCAATCAGTGTGGAGTGATCAGAAAAGCCACATCGCACGGCTAGAAAGTGGGTCTTTTTCTTTGGACAAAAGGCCTGTGGTACAGGTGGCTCATTGAAGGACACAGAATCACAAAATCACAGAATCACTTGAGTTGGAAGGGACCTTAAAGGTCATCTAGTCCAACTTCCCTGCCATGGGCAAGGACACTTCTCACTAGACCATGTTGCTCAAAGCCCCATCCAACCTGGCCTTGAACAATTTCAGAGAAGGGACAGTCACAACTCCTCTGGGCAACCTGTGCCAGTGTCTCACCATCCTCACAGGAAAGAATTTCTTCCTAATATCCAATCTAAATCTACGCTCTTTCAGCTTGAAACTTTTCCCCATTGTCCTATCACTCCATGCCCCTGTCAAAAGTCCCTCTCCAGCTTTCCTGTAGCCCCTTCAGGTACTGGAAGGCTGCTACGAGGTCTCCCTGAAGCCTTCTCTTCTCTGGGCTGAACAACCCCAACTCTCTCAGCCTGTCTTCACAGGAGAGGTGCTTTAGCTCTCGGATCATCTTCATGGCCCTCTCAGCTTCTGCATGTTCATTCCTTGGCATGGCTTCTTAGGGGGATGAGGGAGATCTACACCTTCTGCATTCAGCCTGGAGATGAGACTCTTGCAACAGCAACTGTTTTGCCTTTTGCTTTGTTGTCCTGAGTAGTGTCCTCAAGAGAAAATTCCAAATGAAGACAGCTCGTGGCTATGAATTATACAATTCCCTGCTTTCACAGTAGGTCTCTACAGCAGCCATGGAAATCCAAGTCAGACAGTTCAAAGTAACTCTCCTGTGTCTCTTTTGTTGCAAACACAGGAAGAGAAGCAATGTTGAGTACTCGAGTGGACTGTTGGACTGAACAGAGGCTTTTAGATGCAAAATTCATACAATAGCATTTGAGGATGCTATTTAGTCATTAATCCTGTGAATAATAAGGCATTGCTGAAAATATTTAAAAGTCTACACAGTAATTTGGGATGAGGGCTTTGAGAAAGACTTGCAGTAATAATCATAAATGTCAGCACCATTTCAGGCAGGTGGGCAGTGGAGGAGTGCCAATTGATAAGCTTTGCTTTTGTTTTTGCAATGTTTACCTTGTTTGGGTTGCTCGGCTGAAATTTAAGAATCAATCAACAGGCTATAATGGATGTATTTTCATTATGTCCAAGGAGTCTCAAATGTCTTTCACTCATGTATTATTTACATAAATGGACGAATAAATAAACGAGTTACTATAGTGTGCAATTCCTGGGATCTCTGCAGAACTTAAATCCACACTGAGGTCCAGGTAAAATCTCCATTGTCCTGCAGTTGCCAAGACAAGACTAAAATTCTGGGTTATTTGGGGAACTATAACCACTTGCCACTTTCCTTTTAACTCAAGTGCTGGGAGGTTGCTGGACATGGACATGCCAAATGTCTCTGTGCAGAGAGGTCTTTGAAGCATCTTCAGGATGGACATTAAGATCTTTTCCATCTCTAAACAGTCCAGGGGACATAGTTTCACTGTAAGAACTGACCAGTAATTCCTGAAAGAGAGAGGATGTTTATATTTCTCTGCCAAAGAAAAGAAATACAAGTGTTATGCCCAAACCACCTGTTTGTGTAACTGTAGCTAAGGGTAATGCTATATGAGGAAGTCAAGTAGAATTATTCCCAATTATTCCCATGTTTTCCAAATATTCAGAGAAGTGTTTCCCTGGTTTTGGTTGTTTTTTTTTTCTTTTTTTTCTTTTTAAATCTGTGCATTAAATGTTTCTTCTACCAGGGAACTCTGTATCTGCATTCATTGAAAGTCAGCTGGGAATGGTTTGTATGTATTTTCCAGGATTTCACATATAAAACCTTGAACACAAATTCTCTGCAATGCTTTCTGAAAAGCCCATAAAGACCAGACTATAAACTGCATTTTGTGGGAGATGTTTGCTGCTGTGCAACAGGCAAAGCGGGGAGCATGGCGGAACAGCCCCAGTGCTTCCTTGGAGAGCTGAATCCTGCCCCTGCCCCTGCCATAGATGCAACACACGAATGTCTTTTCATTAAGCATTTCCCTGCTCGCATGTTCCTCATTTTCTGGATAGCTGAACTGTGACTCAGGGCCTGCGTGCTAAGAACTGAAACTTTGATAAGTAGGAGATGGGTTTTTTTGATTGTGCATGTAAAGTGCTATTTAATATCAACTACTCAAAGATCCGACTGGATTTCCCAACCTGAGGACTTGGAATTTGCAGATGTCCCTCGGTGTCTTGTCTTCTTGCTTCTCCTCCCACCTGTGAAATGGGAGAATGCTCCTTTGACAGAAAGGGGCTTCAAACAAAGAAGTTTATGTTATAATGATGGGTCCATACAAACACTTCAGTGGCCAGAGCAGGGCTTAAATACTGTGCTATGAGTTAAAGATTGAACTCTGAGCAACAAGAAGGGAACAACACATTAACTTGCTGCTCATGAGCTGTGTGCCATCAGGGTAGATGAGAAGAGTGTCCTAAGACAAAATAAAGCCATAAAATGATATGATTAAATACATAACACAGATAAACACAAACAGTAAAATGGAGCCTTTGCTGTTTTATTTGCCACAAATTCCCCAGGACACTGCTGCATGTTCCCCGGCTATCCCGCCTCAGGACAGCAATGGGCACTTGAGGAAATGAAGCCTGAAAATCAGTTTCTGGGTTTATTTACCTTGTGTTGACTTTGTCTGTGTTCTTATGGCTGCAAACAGATTGGCATATGTCTTTTTTTTTTTGAACCCATTCACATCTGAAAGTTTTTTTCTCTTAAAACTGTACAGAGACTTGGGTTTGGGTTTTTTTGCCCTTTTATTTATTTTTTTTTTTGTGTGTGTGTGTAAAAACACTGTATGTTTCTTCACCTTGGTGACTTTTTCCCTTTTCCAGTCACCATGATGGCACAAAGTTAAATCCTACTGAATTATTGTTTTCTTTGTATTTTACAGGAAGATTCTTGACTCTCCAAATAAGGAAATGAAAAGGGAAAAGAGCTCATTGTTTCCACCTGTTGTAAAACCTTTGACTAAAATTACTGCCCTATAAAGCTGTGCTGTGCTACAGCTTGCTCTGAAACACTGCTTAAGAGAGGAGGAAGAAATGGACTCCTTTTACAGGATGTATTTGAGGCAAAGTAAAAAAAAAAAGACAGATATTATTGCAGCCAGATGTAAAGATTTGACTCTGATTAAGGATGAGGTGGAAAAGTCCACAAGGTCCTATGCCCCAACCCTTATGGACTGCTGTCATTTTGAAATTGTTGCTCTGCAGTACACGCTAACATAGTTTGACTACTTTAGAAATTACAAGTTTTCTTTGCATTTTTAATACTTTTTTAAGGTTACCAGAGTAGCATAGCAAATACTACTAATAATTAAAAAAGAATATGTTTCATTTTGTTCTGGAAAAGAAACAACCTGGCTTTAAGCCATTGTGCTCCATGGGCAAGTGGGGAGCTGAGAACTGGAGTTGTCCCTTGACATAGCCAGCAAATTGGGACATGTGACTACCTTTGCCTCACCAGTCAGACCCACACTGGAACCCCAGGTGCCATTCTGGAATCAACATCTTTTCAAAAAGTCGCTAGAAAAAGATATCAGAAAAGAGTCTCCTCATGGGCTGTCCACTTCAGTAGCAATCAGTGGACTCTGATTGCTACCAGAACAATTCAAGATCAGACTGTCCAGTCAACCCACACTTAAAATGGACTTTCCTAAAATAAATCTAATAATCATCCAGAAGGAGAACAGCAAACACAGCAGCTAAGAAGATACAAGACTTAAGTACCTTTCCAGCTTTCTCCCCGTTGTCTATGGTGACAAAGCATGTTGGTTCATGCATCCATTGCTACTTCTAATTACTCATCCAAATGAGTTTGATTGTCTAAACTAGTGTTTGTCAAACTTCTTGCAAGCCTAACACTCTTTCCACTGCAGCTGTCTTCTTGAGATAACCCTGCTACACTCTTTACACTTTTAGTTGTTAGCAGTAGCTCAGTTCCTAAGGTGGAGTAGGAGAGACAGTTGCAGAGGTGCACACTTGTTTCCAGCTCTGGAGCAAATGCTACTGGCAATTACTCAGCAGAGTTTGGTTTTGCTGGTTTTCTTCTCAAAGTATTAATGACATAAAGAAAAAGAATTACTTTAATAACTGACATGCATACATTTTTATGATATCTCAGAAGTTTTTCTGAAGATTTTTCTAATCTTCCATGCTTCCCTTCGAAGTGGGTTTTTGTTTGTTTGTTTGTTTTTTGTTGTTCTTTTTTGTTTTTTTTTTTTGTGGAGGCCTTCAGGATTGCAAATCAGTGCTTCATTTTGCACACACAGGGCACCTGCAGTTCTTGGTGGGCCCCAGCCTCAGCTCTTTGTTCCTGTCCTTCCTGGAGCCTTCTCATGTGTCCTTTCTGCATTCTCTGGCATAGCACAGCATGGTGCATTTATCTCTTATAACCAAGACACAAAGACACATGTAGTAAAATAAAAGAATTCATTCAAAGTTCAGTTTTTTTAAAATATTCTGGCTGTTCCAAAAGATGTCTGTAGAAATCCTTCCAAGAAAAGACTACAATAGTTTTCCTCAGGCCACCTGTGGCGTATGTGAGCCAGAGCAGCTAGTTTGTTCTCAGTTATTTCATGTTGAAAAGTTTCTCACCAGCAGTATTCACAGAGGTGTTCATCCTTCTCAGATCATATGAAACCAATTCAGAAGTTAATTTGTTGTTTCAGAACCCTTATTTTAAATATCATCTCACTTAAAACACATATTTACTCTCCAGCGGATCAAACATAAGCAAGTACAATGGAGATTGAATTAGAAGAGCAGCATGAAGCCCACAGTAAAGCCATACCAATTTTGTAGAATCATCTTTTTTGTTCAGAGAGATGATTTAGTGTTCAGATAAAGGCATCTTTATTATTTTCTCTTTTAAAAGCTGCTTCTTACTGAAAAGCTATTCACTCTTCTTTTCAGGAAGGTCAGTACTGCAGAGCACTAAGCAGTGCCATATTAAGACAAACCACTTGCCCTTCATACAGAAACCTAGAGGTAGATATCAGCCAGTCTGTTAGAGTCTGAAGCACTGTCTAGTGCAGTTGCTCTTCTGTCCCTCTTCCCTTGAATCTTTGGTCAGACAGGGGATTCATTCTGCAAGTTGACCTAACCTTTGGAGATATGTTCCAAGTGCCTAGAGCTCTGGTCCTCTCCCTTAGCCTGGCTTAATTAGCCTCATCCATTTCCCGCCACTTCTCCATTTGCACAGAAATGCACTGCCAAGCCCTGTGCCTAGCAGAAGTTGCTGCTCTGAGCTGATTTGAGGTGAATTTCCTTCATCCTGTGTTTTGTAGCCATGCAAATTGAACAGAGGTGTCCCTAGCAACTAAGCACAGGATCACAGATGATGCAGACTGGAAGGGTCTTCAGGAGATCTTTAGTCCAACCTCCTTCTCAAAGCATGGTCAACATGGATTTAATCTCAGACAGGGCTTATCTTAGTCTTAATCTTTTCCTTCACTGATTATTCTTCAAAAAGAATTCTTTATTACTATTGAGGCTGGTTATCTCCTCTGCATAAGTGTGAGCAAGCATGCAGGACAGCAACAATTGCCATTCAGCAGGTATTTCCATTGCATGGACCAGGTTTCCTACTTGTGACCTGCTGGAGGGGCTGACTTCTAAAGCAAAAGGTTTGCATCAGAGCTGTAAGAAATGTCTCAAGTTGTCCATAAAGAACTGAGACAGCTGTGATAATTACATGTTTTTGAAAATTTTGCACATCTCTACAATAAAACTCCTATCCTCTGAGAAAAAATGCTGCAGGTTGTGTCACGCCTTTAATTTGTTTTACTCCCACTCAGAGTGTTCAGAGGTGGATGGTAAATGGAGAGGCAACTGTGTTGTACCAGGTGCAGGTATAGATGGTGTTTTGAGAACAGGTAGCTGATTTGATTCTGGATCCCAAACACTTTACAAATTGCACAGTTGAAGGTAAGGATTCTTGCAAATCTGGTGGGAAGAAGCAGCTTTAATTATGTGCAGTCATGACTAGTGCTCAGTAAAAAGAGCAGTTTTGATATACTATGTTGTTTCTAGCAGGAAATCTATCTCTTATCATAACCCTAAGACATCTATGTAATGAGGTCATCTTTGACTATATGACCCTGTCAATTCTGCAAACAACTGACAAAATCCTGTGCACACTTCTCCTACATCTCATTCAGCAGGGTGTATTTTTGGTTTGATTAACCTAAGAGGCAAGCACTATTATCTCTGGGACTGTTGTGCTATTCTTTATTAGAGATTTTTCACTATAGATAGTAGATATTTTTTCAAAAATACATTTTAAGCAAAAGCGAAGAGTTATCTTTCTTTCTCTTTCATGTAACTTTTTCAGAGAGCACATTTACAACCCTAACTATACAATTCCTTTCATTGAATCATTGCCAAGAGAGATGTTTCCAAAGGATGTTGCTTTTTGAAGGAGAAAGAAGGAAAGAGACTCCATGTAAGACAATTCCACACTTTTTTGAGGCGTCAGATTTGAAAAGGAAAACCTTCCAACATGCAATTCACCCTTCTCTCATCACATCTGCCGAAGTTAAATGACTAAAGTGATGCAAATGAAGATGTTTTATGCTTTTTGATTCAGAGCCAACTCCATTTCAAGTGCTTACATGCCCCTTCTCATGGTATCTTGTTGGGATTTCACTGATATTTATCACCTACCAAATTATACCAGAGAACAAATACAGCAATTTTGTGAGTAGGTGGGTGAATCCTCTCTGAAGCTGATTGCCGCTGTTGGCTCTGAATATCACCCTGAGTTCACCTTGCTGTGCAGTACAGCTCTTCTGGTTTTGCATTTAACTGACGCCCTGTCATGCTGGCCAGGTCCTTTCTGAATCTGGAAAGACGACATGTCAGAGCAGTGCTCTAGCAGCAAAGCCATGGTAGTCTTATGGCACTTTTTGAAACACTGGAAATGGCAATTGAGGTGTTTTGGGCAAAGCCATGTAGGTATGAGTTCCCACTGTGATCCCAGGTAAGCGCAGTATCTCTTGTAACTCTAGTGAAGTATTGCATCTGCATGCAGGCTGGGCTCTTCTGCTTTACCCCAATGGAGCAGAACATAATTAACAGTAGAGGTGTGACCTTGTACCGTTATATGCATCAAACACACATATAATGTCTTTAATCAATAAATTCATGAGACAGAAGGCACTGCTGCATTTTCTCTTTGCAATGGCTGGAGAAAGAGAGGAAGTGCTTCAGAGCTCATCTGCATTGCTAACAAGTGATCTTCTTTGTTAGCTGTTTTAATAAGATAGAGAAACAGCAAGATTTTGTGCGACTTCCCTACTGATAAATTCATGGGAAAAACGTCAGTGATTGATGTGTTGTGGCAAAATGTGTTCATCTTCTTCATAAGCCTTGAGCTGCCTGTCTTTTTCATGCACAGCTTGCAAGAACAGATTTGATTAAGTGATCCAAAAGGCTCAAGCCACTTTATTAATTTCTTTTTCATGAACTTTACTGAAGTCCCCTTGCTCAGGAATAAACACAAATAGTCTAACTGCCTTTTGAAAGGCATGAATGTCTAGGGCCAAACGAGTGATGTCAGACTAGATGAATAAAAGCCAAGTATGAAAAGATGCAATTTGTCACACACTTTGTAACCAGCCTCCTTGGATAGGCCCTCTTCAGCTTTCATTGTGAAGAGCTTTATTCCAAAAAATGACTTGTTTTTCTCCATTTAGACTACTTTTTTTTATTTCTTTTTCCCTGAGAACAGAAAGTACATTTATTTTTCTATTTAATTGTTTTACATGTTCCTACAAGTGGGAGTCTTTTAAAAGTGAACTGAAGAATTCTATGAAAGTTCGGGTTGGTGACTTGGTCACTTACCTCATGTGAATGTTCCTGTAGGATTACTGGCTCCATTACACAAGGTGCTATGTAAAACTGAAGGAGGACAAAGCAGTCTTCCTAGTTGACAAAATAAAAACTATGAGAAGCTTGTGAAGCAGCCTGGCTTTTGGGTACCTTGCACACATACTGACTTAGTTGTAATTACAGTCCTCTAAACAGACACCTTCCTCTCCACTCCCCACAAGTAACTTCTGGATCTTTCACAATTTCTCGAGGTAGATAGAGCAGCAGAGGCAGGAACAGCCTTTCCAGGCAGGCCAGTGCAGAAACACTCTGCTCTCTGTATGCCAAGCAGAGATTATATACTCTTGCAAAGGGATGAGAAAAGCCCCAAAGGTCAAGCAATATTTTAATTTGAGGATCCTCAGAGGGATATTGCCTCTGCCTGATAAGAGCAGACTTATCCAGTGCTGGATGAGACAGATGTGGACAGGCAGACTCCTCTTCCTCTGCAGACCTTTGAGGACACCTGCCTCATTGTCTGTGCTCTAGGAAGGGAGCTCTGGTACTTATTTTAGGGGGGTAGTTCAAGCACCTACTATCTAGATGTGAAATGGATCTCTCCACTGCTTTTGTATTTATAGCCAAGGGCAGTGGGAATGAACCAACTGAGTCATATCCCAACAATTTGAACTCTGCTTCTACCTGGCAGGCAGTCTTGTTGCTATTTTGAAGGAGGTCATATCCTTCTGGAAGCATTTACATGGCACCAATCATTATGCAATTCAGCAAGCAAAGGCTCAGAGAAACTGCTGTGATATTTCAAGTACTGTGGGGGATTTTGTCTCATGTCAAAGATAAAATATACAACTACTTAAACAAGCTGATAGTTTCTCAGTCTAGTATGTGACTAATTTTTGTAAACCATGTATTATACGAGTGTGTGCTTAATTTCTGGGCCTCATTAAGGATTTCAGACTTCAGTCCTTATAAGAAGTGTTTGTTATTCTTTGAAATGATGTAAGAAAATATTCAGTTCTTGTTGAGGAATTAAGAAAGAAAAGAAACCATTTTCCTGTTTTCCTAGTTTGAATAGATATTTAATTAAAGTGACACGTCTTGGGCAAAACCTAATTAATACATCATCTCTCTGTAACTGAAATTAATGGAAGGCTTATGACTGCTGAGCTGCAGAAGGGACTGAAAATTTCTGTCCTGTTCTCTTACTCATTTTTCATCTGACCGTCTCTCATTATTTTCTCATTGGAAGAGGGAAGCTTTTTTTCTGATCATTCAATTTTAATATGTACTGATGGATAATTCCCTGCTAGCTCTGCTGCTCCACCAACCTTTCAATTTCGATAATTTCCATTATGACTTGCAGCCTGAACAAGTGCTATGGTGAAGCTTTACAGTGGAGGTAGTAAAGGCCCAGTTCAGCCAATGCTTGCTCCCACAAACATTTTTTCTTGTGGAGGGTTCACCTCTGGATGTGCTGACCAGTGTGTGGGATGTGCTGCCTCCTGCCCTCTTCCAAGCTGGGATACATTTGCTTTCTGCTGGTGTGGCTCCTTGGGTTAGGGAGTTTCCTGAGGAGTGCAGGGCATTAAGCTGCTGGGAACTGTGGAATCTCTTTGGTGAGTTCATGGACATCATTGGGAGAGGTGTTATGCCCTCTTCCTGGGATGTGCTTGTAATAAGCAGACACAATGGCTATCTCATGGTCAGGCAAATGAACGTGAACATCTTTAGCCCCTCAACCCCAAGCCCTTGTCTCTGCCCCCTGTGGCACTGGAACCAGTAGCACCTGGTTAGTAATTAAGATGACAGGTGTCACACCATCACCAGTTTGTGTGGGGTAAAGCAGTAACTAGTAACACAGCCTTACAGGACATGGTGACATTGTGGAAGAAGCCTTTTCCCGTGGGATAAACCTAGTCTAGAGTTTCCCTTCCTTGCATGACTTCTTGAAAGAAACAGTTTTGAGAGCTTCACCACCAACATACTTGTCTTTATCTTCTCCATTCAATTCCTGTTCCTCATAACTCCTGTCCTCTGTTACCATTGATATGACCAGCCTTTCTGCCATTCTTTCCTTGTTTCTGTGCGGAGTGAGCTCATCTGTTTACAATGGTGAGAGTCCTTTCTTTTTTCAGTTCCTTTGGTGCAACCTACTGCTGTCAGGATGCCTGTGTGTATAAAAACCAACTTATTCATTGAACTGACATGTTTTGTCTTCCACAGCATTTCTGCTCTGTTCCTTAGATGCTTTGTTTCACCTTCTACTCCTGGAATTGGTCTGTAAACTCCTCAGGCTGATGATCTTTTCTGTCTGATTCAATTTTTATAGGTTGTAGAGAAACACGAGCTGATGCTATCGGTGCAAGCCCAAGACCAGCCAGGATAAGACTGTCCTCTGAGTGACCAGAAGTTGATGACGGATAGGTGAACTAGATTTGTGGTGTGCTGGTGCTCTGTAAGGATCCTGCATAAATGCACATCTGTAATGCCACGACAGGAATTCTTTTCATGAGATGGACTGGGAAGAAAGATGAGAAAAGCAGGACATGAATAAGAGAGAAAATGAAGAAGCTGACTTGTCTAGCAGTATGAAGAGGTCATGCTTGAGGGTGAATGCCAGTGGGTGGAGGGGACACCAACCCCTGTTGCTGTGCCTGAAGAGAGCTGCTGGTTTCAATGGGGTAGCCAGAATGTGAGCCAAAATCCTAAGAGCTTTGTCCTCAGCCTTGGGACTCATGGGATGATAGAAAAAGCTGAATTTCTCTGAACATCTTCTGATACTCCCCATGTAGGTGCCTTATTCCTTTTGTGTATGAAAAAAAACTGTTGTGGAGGTCAGTTCTGGGATTTCTAGACATTAGGGGCAATGGCTGTGGAGGAACTTTCCTCAAGTCTCAGCTTTACATCATGTACCTCTACCTGTAACTGATGTTCCTTCTCCACACTGGCTCTTTATGAAAGGGGGATGTGTATTCCATAATGCACATGCCCAGAAATTGCTCCAAAAAGAGTTTTTTATAATGGAGAGAGGCATTCAAGTCAAGACCCTCAGCTTTCACAACAAAAGGAAAGAGAAGGGGAGGAGAGAGGCGAGTTTGAGAACACAGGAAAGTGGAGAAGTGCCTGGTGTCAGAAAGGAAGGGAGGGAAAAAGGGGGAGAGAAAGAATGGAGGACTTACAATCAAAAACAAAATTAGAAACAGAAAGTAGGGATGTAAGAAGTATTAAACATAAACATGCTGAAGGCTATTGTAGCTTTTCTTATTATCACATTTCTATTTCATGCTGACAACAATACTTGGTAGTGAATTTGTTGGATCATTTCCAGACAATAGCTCCTAATCTGTTGGAAGAGTTCATATGAAAACATGTGCTACTTCTGCCCCTCTAGAGACTGCAATTTGCTCCAGTGAAGATCTGGATTGTCCTCTAAAGAACCCCATGCCTTTCCATTAGCCTCCTAATTAAGAAGACTTAAGCTATCTGGGATGAATTTGCGCCTTAGTGATGCTTCTAATTAAAGAAGGAAAATAAGGTCGAAGTTGGTAAATCCCCTGTCTTAGGATTTAGGCTGTTTTGTAACTGGAATGAAGCATCACTGATGGGTTGCTGTACAAGCATCAGGGTGGGTGTTTCAGGCAGTTTTACTCACTCGGTGCTGTAAACCGTCATCACATTCTCCTCCTGGAAGTGGCATAATTTGCAGTTAAATTTAGCTTTGCTGCCTCACAGGGCAATTGGAGTACCTTGTGCAATGTGGGACTTTGGAAAGTTTAATATTAATTTCACATTTCCTCCTGGCTCCCACGACAGTCAAAGCAGGGCACTCTTGTGCTCTGGCTTCTGTGTCATGCCAACTTTTCTTGGATAAAATTTTATATATGTGCAACATATATAAAATGTCTCAGTTCCTGGATCCCAGAATGGGTGTGAAATATTCAGCATATGAAGAAGCAGAATTATTAGCACAGCAAAAGTGAGAGAAAGGTTTGTTACTCTTCAAAGCTTGAAGGATTAGGCAATGGGTGAAGTGAATACTGATCAGCTCCAGGGCTGGGTTTCAGCAATCCAGAAGGCTGCAGACATACGGATGGGGTTGTGGGCATAGCAATTGTCTTTGCTGCTGCTCTCATTCTTCTTCCAGGATCACAGATGTGCTATCCTAACCCATTGCAGTGTGGCATGAGGTATTTCACACCCATGGTAATACATAGATAGAGCTTCAGAAAGTGCTACTGAAGAGCCTATTTCTTCCCACATGTGTGACCAGGCAGCAAACTAGAAATGGTCTGAGAAAAGCCAACAGCACTGAGATGGAGAAGTGGTGGTGAGCACAGTGTGAGAAATGTGAGTGGGAACATGTGGAGAGCCAGAACAGAGAGAGGAGGAAAATGGCATCTTCAGCATCCCAGGGAGTAGGGATTTCCCTGGCCCTGCAATCTGCATGCAGACAGACAAGGGGGAAGTTGGGATCCCACAGGCAGAGATGTACTGTTCTGCACTGCAGCATTGAGGTCCTTGTGGGTATGGCTCTGTGTATCTGCCTTCAACACCCTCCTGGTGCAGCCCCTGGGCTTATTTAACAGTCCTTGGCATAAGCAGTAGATTAGGACACTAAGAAAGAATTTTTTTCCAAAGATAATATTTGAGTTGCATTTCTCGATGTTCATAACACTGTATTTCCATTACAGCATCAGACCTTCCCTCTCCCTGTTCCCCTACTCAGCATGAATATATATTTCTCAGTTTGGAGCAGTTTGAGTTGTGTTCCTCAGTATACAGCTAGCAACACGCAGCATGCCAGGAAGGGGGAAACATACAACTACTTTAAAAACAAGATGCTGCTGTTCACGGCAGACTCTGGCCAGGATACTGTGTGATGCCTTGAAGCATACAGTATTGCTGGAACAGCACTGTTTTTACATGTAGATGTACTATTAAAAATGGGGGCACAGCTGGTACATGGTCCCATAGTCCCTTACTGACCAGCACACCTGAATGAAAAGGCACAATCTGATGTTACCAAAAGTCTTTACACTGTGTTCTCTCCAGTCTGGTAGTCATGGGGCATTAGGTGCTCTTCAGCATTGCAACTGCAAACAAACCTTTGTGTTGTCATATATGGTCGTGACTGTGGCTATTGTCAGACTAAGGTAGTGACTTCTGCCAGCTGCAAAGATTTCTGACATGCAGAAAAGACCTAATGACCACTAAAGATGGGAGTCAGCTCACTCAGTTTTACCTAAGAGTCAGGCATTTGCATTCCACCAGTTCTCTCAGCTTCCTCTGTAATCCATGGCAGAGATAAGCAGTTCCAGAGAAAAGTCATCCCACCTGCCTTGAGGTATGAGATGAGGAATTGCTGTCTACATAAATGTGGATGATTGGTGTAGACTGAACACCTGCTTTCCAGGTGGATAAAGATATGGAGAAATGATGTCCCCTGACTTTACTTTTTTGTTTGCAGACTGTCCATAGCTGGACTGACTTTTATAAATGCCTGGAGGAGGAGGAGGAGGAGGAGGAGAGGAGAGGAGAGGAGAGGAGAGGAGAGGAGAGGGGCTTTCTCTTGTGCTCTCAAAGCACTCATCCTTACTCAGAAGTTCCAATCAGGAAAGGATTTCTCATGTTTTCATGACAATTGCAGAGGGAAGGATTCCTTTGCCTAGATGCTTTCTATGGTAGAAAATAATCCATTTGGCTTTATATTTTCTATCAGAGGATATGACTTTATTTATAATTCTAAGTCAATAACAAATATTTGTATTTCATTATCACAGCATAGAAAGAATGTGAAGTGCAGCAAGCTTCAATCATGTAGGCTTTGAGCTCTACATGGCTGAAGGTTCCAGCAGTTCAGGAGTCTGGCATTCATGCATGGAATGAAGTCATCTGACAGACTTCACACAGGAGAGAACCTTTCCCACCCTCATTTGCTCAGTGCTAGCAGGATTTTTTTGATCATCAAGCTGTGCCCTTCAGTACTATCAGAGAAATGAGTACTTCGATAACAACAGAGGGGTTGCTATATATCTGCACAAAAAGGAAGCTTTCAAGATCCTTTTAGCATATGAATCATCTAGTGCCTTTTCTGTTCAGATTGTCACCAGTCACAGTTTAGCAGGTGTACCAGAGGTTGTGCTATGAAGAGGAATGGACACCAATGCTTCCTTGTTCTTATAGATGTGCAAGGATGTTGTGTCCCCTTCCTCCTCTTCCTTGACCTCCAGCTTCTCCAGAAAATCAGTGATATGAAAGGACAAAAGATCACTTATGAAGGCATGAGACAAACACAATTGATGGTATCCCGAGCAGTGTTTAAAGCATTTGATTTAGATTCCACCACTGTACTTTAATAAGCAGTGCTGGAGCATTGGCACAGCTAGTGCTCTGATGGGAAAGGAAATGTGTGGCATCAGTGCCCTGAAACACAAGGTAAAAACCTAACTATTCCAAAGAACAGTGCCAGAGGCAGAGTGCTATAACAGAGGAGGCACTGTGTTTGTGATGTTATATTATTTCATAGACTACTTCATCTCATTTGTTTATGGCAGTGGTACCACTCATCAACCAGGCTTCATCTTTTCCCTAACCCTGTGTCTGAGCTACCTGTGGAAATGACTACTGGATGGTAGATAACTGGGTTTTTTGGCAGCATCTCTGCTACTCCATACTTGATTAATATTCTGGAGAAACAGATCACAGTCTGGAACATCTATTCTGCAAACTGATATTTAGCGGAATTGTCATGTTCTCTACCCATGCACAAAAAACCCTCCACTTGTGTTACAAGAGACACTGTGTTCAAGGCTGAGCCACATCAGAGTGGGTTGTGTTTCCATGGGCTGAAATGTCTAGAAAGGTGTCTTAGTTTGCTTTTGCACTGTTGGGAAGAAGGCGGAAAGTAGATACAAAGCTTTCTTCCTTTCAGGCACACGCTTGGTAGATCTTGCTGCACAAATACTTACTCCACAGTTTGCCTAGGGAAAGCACCGAATGTTTACACCTCTGGGGTGGTAGTTCCATACCTTTCCAGAAAAACTTGCACCCTGGTGAAGCACAGCTGACATAATACCTGGCTGGAGGCTACACACATGAGCACCTGGCATTTGGATCTGTTTTCACTTGGACCCAAAGTGGGGTCTGATCTTGAGAGCCACATTTCCCAGTCAAGGAGCTGCATGCAGCTCAGTGTGTTTGTACATAGTCATTGAGCACAGGGTATGTTCCCATGTGCCTCTCTATGGTTGTTTCCAGCCTGATGCTGTTTTTCATTGTTTACAGTTTGCTTTTTTAATGAAAAATATCTTTTGTTGATGACCTCTCTTTCCTGAAAGTGTGTCTGTATTCCTGCAGAACTCCTAATAGAGAAATACTCTTCTGGCTAAGTGTAGTGAATGTCAGTAATTACTTTCTTTCATCTTCCCACCATTCTTAGGATTAAGATTAATAAAACAGTGACTTTCAGCAAAGAAGCTTAAATAAAGGATGGGTACTTCAAGTTCAGCCTGCTATATTGATTAGATACCTCCATTTATTTCCCCCTGTTCACCAAAATAGTTTGAGCCTGCTGCATAGCATAGGCAACTGATGTCAGCTGTGCTTGAGATGAAGTGGCTTTTGACTCAAATGCCATTGAGAATAAATTTAAAGTATTATCTAGACATCACAGACTGTAATAAAATCTAGAGTGTAAGCCCTAAAGTAATACAGACAGATAGCTGCCAGACATGGAGCAAAGAAGGAGGGCTGGCTCTCCAATAAAGCACATCTGACTTGTGTTCAGCCTAGCCCCATGTCACCACAGGCTGGAGCCAGGCAGTCCAAAAGCAGGAGGAAAATGCAGGTGACAGGATTGCTAAAACCACCAGAAGTGAGAAGCAAATAGTGATGCCAAGGTGGATGTGGCAGAACCTCTGACTGAATGAAAGAAATGGGTTCTGCAAAGAAATTAGGAGCTCACAGGGGGCAAATGAGTAAGACAGTACAGTGGGGAAAATGACCCAGCAATATACAGTGTTTGAAATAGCATAAGGATCTGACCTACCATAAAGTGATGCATTTTTATTGGCTCAAACTGAGACTTAATCCTAATTTTTTCTTCTGCTGTATAATTTTCAGCAGTAACTGAAAATGCATTTTCACAACCTTACCCATCTCTGTCTCAGGGATTAGGGAGCAGCTGAAATTGTTCCTCTGCTTCTCTGACCTTTTCTGACTTTCACACTTTTATTTAAAGAGGTTGTCTATTTTCCAAGTCTCAGAAGCATCCACATTCAGCAGACATCAAGTGCACACCATGCAAGATTTATATACATGCTTTCTATTAATTCATGTCATCAACTCACAAGTAAAACGGCTTAGGCGAAAGCATGCAGATGTGAAGCATGACTTTACTCAGAATAACTGTTAAAATATCCCTTGCTCTATGGTGTAGTTCAAAGTGATTGTTAAAAACCTGGTGTGAAATTGTTTGCTGGCATTTCTGTAAAAGACCATTCTGTGCACTGTGGGGTAGATAACATTTTATTCCAAGTTTACTCATCCAATAAATAGTATAAATTGCTTTGTCCTGCTGAGAGTTCATCTCTGAGCACTTCATTTCATAAACAATCCTAATCTTATGCCATCTTTTTTGTCATCTCCAAAACTGTTTTTCAGGTGTACTAAGACTGTAGGTTGTTCCCTGGGGACTTGCCAGGGAAAAGCACAGTATATGCCATACTGAAACCACATGGAACTGTCCACAAGCTTTCTCAGGGAGGAGCAAAAAGGTGGAGGAAACATTTTAACACAACTGGATACCCAGTATTTGATACTTTCACCCAAAGTTTATAATGACTTTTTGTTGTGAACAGCTGTATTTGCCTATAGACATGTAAATATGTGTGGGAAAGGTTCTCACTTTTTTTCCCCCCTTTTTTTTTCCAATAGTGCCTACTTCCTTATAGAAAAGAATAGTTTGGTTTATATTTTCTTTCTTCATTTAAAAACAAGGTTTGAGAAAACAGAACATAATATATATGATGCTTAAAGAACTCTCACAGCCCTGTGCCCCCTCCAGGGACACAGGGAGTTTGGCCAAACTCTTCGCACTGAGAAAGTGCAGAGCAGGCAGATGCTGCTGGAGATGACACCCAGAGGAACAAGGGGAAGATTCTGGTTACCATGAAGTCATTGGTTACCATCAGCATTTATCAATCCACTGCACTGATTTTTCATCACAAAATAATTGTGAATCTCCTAATTAGAAGAAATTCTGAACTGCCAGAGTTAGGAGCAGGTGTAAAGGCTGCGTCTCCTGAAGAGTTTGATGACACAAATGGTGGTGGTTGCTGTCAATCTGTTCTCCCCTCTTCCTTGTACCTGCAGCTGGGAGGCAATTTACTGGCTCACTTCCTGTTCAATATTTTGACAGAATTGCAGGATAAAAAAGAAGCAGAATTAAACCTGAAACTGCTTTTTTTAAAAAAATCCTGGGTACATCTGCAAGCATTTACAGCCAAAGGCATAGCTGTAGGCAGGGAGGGCAGAGGGGCTGATGAACATTCCCTTTCTCAGTGTCATGTCTGGAGTTTCCCACATCACAGTATTTTTAGTTTAAGGTTTCAAGACATTAAAAGATCTCAGGCACATTAAGAAAGAAACAACATGCACAGAAGACTCCAAAAGTTGCCAGTCTGCTATTTTAAGGCTCCAAAGAAGTGGGAAACTTCCCAAGCTGAAGAAGAACTTGATGCAGGAACCATCAGGTGCATGCTCTTGCTGACACGTGCAGCCTGTCAGCTCTCTCCCTCTGTCTCCCAGCTACCGCTGGTGCCTTTTCTAGATGAATGACAGCTGATGTCTGAAAGGAGGGGGGATGAGCTGTGTCACACTTCTCTCAGTGCTGCCTGCACGCATAGCTAAACACCTGTCTCTTTGCCATATGACAGTTGTTCCAAAGTGTGCTGGGCATTGCACTGTCTGAAGATTCAGAGCAGGGATAAAAGTGGAGAGATGGAGAAAAGGAAGAAGATGAGGGAATCGTATTAGTTTAACAGGAGAGCCTGGCCCTGAGAATGGAGTGCAGATCGCCAGCTGTCAGGATGGTGCTCTCGGCCTTAACCCTTGCATCCCAGCAAAGAATTATCAAAAATGACTGAGATCAGACACAAGGGACATATAACATGTTTGTTTCCCGTCTCATTAAATGCTGCAGCATCTGTATTGTTATATTATTATGAAAAAATTGAGAGGAGAGTGCTTTGTTTCTTCAGAAAGTTTATGTCTGAACTTTGTCTCTAATTTTTCTAGAAGACAAAAGAGAACAGCGGGAAAGACCCATGAATGAAATGTAGTTATGTTATAACAATTATATATATAACAATATAACAATTTAAACCAGAAGATAACTAAGTTGGAAAAGATTTTGTAACAGTCCTGATTTGGATATTGCATGTTATCCTTCTTGAGACTGGTCTAGCACAAATAGGTGCAAGTTGTTCAACTCTGGTTTTGCCCCAGCTCTTCATAATACAGACCTGCTTAGAATAAGCACCTCTTTTCTTCTACCTAATACACTAAAAAGGCATAATTGAAATACAGGTGCAATCCTGTCAGTGTCTTCAGCAAGACCAGCACTAACCCAAAGCTCTGACATGGCCAGTCCGTAAACAGGACAGAGGTTGCTCCTCAGCTCTGTACAATATTCCACTGCTTATCCATCCTTATTGCATTATTGAGCAAGTACTTGTTCTGGTTTGGATTTTGGCAGTGTTAAACTGTTTTCTTGTGCTCAAAAAAAATAGGCCTTGGCTATAATGATCAAAACAGAAATTAACCTTCATCTATTATATTTGGGGGTGTTGGTTGATGAAAAATCAACAAGACCCAGCAATGAGTGTTTGCATCCTGGAAAATCAACCTAGCTTTCTGGGCTGCACAACTGGTGGAAGGTACCAGAATATTTTGCCATCCTTGTAGGGCTGGAATGGAAAAGTGCCTGACAAAGGTAAATTATCTTGGACCCTATAATCTCACAATTCTAAGTGAGACCCTTTGACTCTTCTGTATTGCAGTGGGCTGTGATCAGCATCTCCCCTGCACTGGAACGTCTCTCAGGAACCAGCTTCTCGAGGACCATCTGCTGACAGAGGCCAGGGTGTGTTCATCCTCCTTGAGTCTCAGTTATCGCCTGTTGGGGAATGCCAATGCATTGGGAGTATTTGCTCTAAATTTTAGAAGAGGGAAATTTTAATTATAGGCTAGCTTTATCGTCCACCTCTCCACCTATCTATGTGTTTGATTATACACATTTTCTTTCATGAGTGTGGGTGTCTATACATATTTAGTTTACTGGATCCAAACATTTCTGTCTGTTTTGTGTGTTTGTATGCTCTGTGTTTATATATGTGGGCATATTCTCCAATTGAAGATACCTTGTAGTAAGTTAGTGTGAATCTTGCCATCCTCAAACCTGTAATCAAGTCACTGTTTCACTTATAACAGATCCTACCAAATAATTTGTAAATCTTTAAATTGGCTAATGATTAAGTGCTGTTAAGTTCTACCCTTTGATCTACCTCACCCCATTAATAAATTTTATATATTCCTGCTAATCAAACATTCTCTATTCTGTGACAACATAGCTACATAGTACATTCTGCTGCCAGAACACTGAACCTATTCTGCAGTGCTTATCTGCAGGTGGAGAAGAAGCTGTCTCTGTGATGACAATCATGAGCTTCCAGCCTTTGTCATCCTGTGAGTCTCCAATTCCCAACTTAAGAAGCACAGACTCTGCCCGTCCTGCCTCCATTCACGGGAGTTTGGGCTCTTGTATCAGCAAGCTCTTGGACAAGATGCAGCCAGTTCCTTTCTCATCTTCTCTAATGCTGTACAGGCTGTTGACCTCTTCTTGAGTCTGTTAGTTGGTGACACAGACCTTCCGTCAGCACACAGCTAGTGCAGATGAGGAACCCATCACTCCTGGCCCCAACCTCAATGTGAGGCCTCTTAAGTTATCCTTCCCTGGCAGCAGGCACCCTCAGATTTCTCAAAGGATTCCTGGGAATCCCCTGATGACCCCAGAAGTTCCCAGAAGGTCTAGATCTTGAAGCTCGACCAGAGACTGCAGCACAAACTATGGTATCTGTCGACCTTGTGTGTCACAGAAAGTATCTCTAATACTACTTTGTAAACAGAATGTTGATCCAAGCCAAATGCCTCACAGAAACGTATGGCACTAATTCTACTGCAACAATCAAACTTTTAATCTCATGTAAAATAATATCAATTTATTAAAAGGGGTCTTTTTCTTACTCATGTTGATTGCCAATAAATATATTTTCTTTTCTTTTCTTTTTTTTTTTTGTATTATTTGAATTTATTACCAACTTTCCACCAACTATTTAGCTCAAGACCAATGCCTGTCTGAAAAGTCTGGACTGTCTGATTTCCTCTTTTAGATTGCTGGCTCGGAACAAAACCATCTATTAACTATCTCTGTCTTTTCTGCTTTACTGTTGGCAGTGCTATCACTTAATCTATAAAAATATCAACAGTACTATTGGAGCTTTTAAAATTCCAGACATTTCACTCTTCCCTTCCACTGCCAGTATTATGAAGTAGGTAAAACATTATGATCCATAACATTAGTGTTCAAACTTTGTGACTTCACGATCGGTTTCAACATCTTGAATTTGTACTTTGTGAGTGCTCTTTGGACCCACTTTTCCTGATGTTTGTAAGAATTCAGTGTCCACAGGATGACTCCAGCCAGCTTGCCCTGCAGAAGGCACATTCCCCTTTTAACTACAGAGTCTCAGAGTAACCATGTAGCCTGTGCATCATTACCTGTTCTGCAAATCATTGCATCCAGGGCTGCACACTAGTGGCAGAGTTCAAACAAATAGAGCTGCAGAATAGTTCAGGTTGGAAAGCACCTTGGGAGGGATTTAGTCCAACCTCCTGCTCACAGGAGGGCTAGCTTTAAAGCTAGATCAGAAACAAAGAGTTAGTTACATTAAAAGCAACACATTGCAGGTTCCAGTTAGGCAGCAATGAATGTAATTCTTAGTGAAGGCTGTTTTCATAAATTTTCAAGGGAAAAATGGAGGGGGAAGCACTTTAGAATATAACAGCTGTATTTGTTTCTTTCTTCATTTGACTTTATCTTCCTGAGCCTGGAAAAGCATCTGGCATTGCCTTACCTAGGGATCTGGAGGCAGCCTGGACTTGAAGACTGAGAAGATTAGGATATATCAGGTGAACAGCCTGAAAGACAGGATAGTTGACTTGTTTCTTTGTAGACAGAAATAAAACATGGAGGGGGAGTATTAAAAACCCCATCTCCATGTAATAACATAGTTACAGTCATGTAAATAGAGCTGCCTCCTCCCCTCTTCAAAGAAAGGGTTCAGCCAAAGTCATAAGCAACCTTGTAGAGGGGGGAAAGCAAAGGCAGTAATACAACCAATTTTTTTTTAATGTGTGGGTAGGATGTGCATGTCTTATAAGGTCCTTGATAGTTTTCTTCTATGATAAGCTGGTTCTTCAAAGTATGCTTTGAGGGAAACAACCTCTTCAAGGAGACGTGTGATTCACCCAGCCCTCAGTTAGTAGATAAAGTGCTATAATGATTTTTAACTTCATAATGGTGGGATAATTTGATACAGAAAGCAGTCAAGTGTGAATACAAGCTCTGTGAGGTAGCCAACAGGTCTGACTTTGATAGACTTATCTGTATGTGAAGGGAGCTGGGGTTTTGTTGATGTTATAGACCATAACATGGAGAGTCATGCGTGCTAGGGGCTTTGTCTGAGCTCAACTCACAGCTGATGTGAGAGCAACAACAATTCTCACTAGTTGCTGGAAAATTGCAGCTTGTAATAAAGGATTGAAAAAATGTAATCTGGAAAAAAGAAGCCAAATTCACCGACTTTTAGGTTTGAACTCTATTGATTTTTATTTTTATTTTTAAAGCTCTGAATGATAAATAGATATTTACTCTATTACTTCTTAATGTTCAACAAGCTATTAATCATCTTTTTTATAGATAACACTTCAAGCTATAATAAAATGGAGTGTCTCTTCATCCTCTTGAAATAGATAAATCACTATTTCTATATGTGTATTTTATATACATATATAAAACTTTTAAATTATTTCATTTTTTTAAAAGATATTTTAGAATCATGCTTAGAAAAACACCCATCAGCATTTTCTATATTGTTAGTGGGTAAGCTGTAGTTCTTAGATGTACATCCAGCAGCCACTTTCACACGCCTGTCCAAGTAAAGTAGTTGCTAGCTTTTGGAGATCGGTTTGTCCTTCACAGTTCATCAGCTCACTGCCAGAGTCCAGGTAATCTATCACTATGATAGCAGCAGTGTAACACACAGCTGTGGCAAGACTTCAGGAGTGGGTTAAACTTCAGGTATGTTCCTGCACTGAATTCAGTCCCCAGTTAGGTACATGGCTGAATTAAAACTTCAGCATATGCTCGAGTGTTTTCCTGAATTAAAGTCTCCAGCAGTCTCAATGAAATATTCTAAAGCAATGTGACGTTAACAGAGAACCTTCTAGGCCCTTTAATATATTCATATTTTTGGAAAGCTGTGTGTATTTCTAGCTTGCATATGTCATTGTCTATAGGACATTACAGGTCATCTTCCCAAAATGGAGTTTGGAGATGACCAAGTCTCGGAATGGAAATACACCTGAATCTCAAGACTCCACCTGCAACAGATTCATCAGTGTAAATTGAAATACCAACTCTTTCCTGGCATTTTAAATGTACCTACTTATTTTCTAGTAGGAAAAATATTTTGTTTTATTGTGAAAATTAGGAAAGTTCAATCATACAGTAAGCAATTACTATGAGTTTATTATACCTTCTAAAGAAGAAATATAGTACTTTTATATGCTCCAGGAATAAAATTAAAGCAGAAAATTTTCTATTCTCTTGTTCCCCTAGATTTTAATTACTGCTAAAATCTAATTACTTGATCACAAGCAGGCATAGAGCAATAAAAGATGTTGAAAGAAGACACATACTCTTGGGGCAGTGTATTAGTTGTAAATGCACTTGCCTTTCACTTTGCTGACAGGCACTGGAGCTAAGTTTTAGCAAGAGTCTGGTCATTTTCTGAACAATTTATAGCAATTCCCAGCTGCTGCTCCACTTTGCGTAACGGAGCAGTTTTACTTGCAGCGGTCCGGGTGAATTGTTTTAATGTCTTATTGGAATTACTGTCTTTCGCTTCACTGAACTGAGGGATATAATTGCACATTTTATAACCAGATGCGTAGCAAGTGCAAATTACAGTAAATATTTGAATGTTATAAGTGATGTTGTCAAGAGTTAGGCCAGTTCCAGGTCCATTCTCCACACTTAGTACCTAGGAGATACCTTATCCAAGGCAAACAAGAAAGCCAACAAGAATGCTGATGGTCTTTTTTGATGTGCCCTTTGGTTGTGATTTCAGACAATTTCCGGGTGAAAACATTTCCGAAGTAGGTCACTTGTCCAGTTATAGTTAAACCGACAGCATTCACTGAACTACAACACACCCAGCACCACCCGACATTAATATTATACTACATCGTGACTCCAGTTTAAACTCCTAGCACTTGGCCAGCTTGCTGAAGACTATTTCCCAGCCTGCTTTTTTTTCCTATGAATTTTACTGTGAAGTAAAAGGTTTACTTTTCATGGTTTGGTAACTGCAAGTGTTGTTCATGCTCTGTAGTGGGTCTGTGTGTTGCAACTATTAATCAAATCCTGTCATGTACCAAAATGATGTCAACCACATTTGAAATTTGCACACCTCGAGGGTATTTAGGTTTCTTTGTCTTAAATGTCTAATTACTTTAATGAGGGAGATGTTTGGGGGGGTGTTAATGCAGTAAAGCAATTTTCTATCTTTGTAATTTCCTCAGCCTGCTTTTTGGCAATGTATGTTGTTTCAAGTGCCTTGCAAGATAAAAAACTTTTTTCATAGTAAGAGACAGCTAAGTACTGTAGAGGGCTTTTGAGCTGGGAATGCAAGTTCTTCTATGAAGTGCCATAGTTACAGTAAAAAGCCTCCTTGCTCATATCTTGTTATTGATTAAATAAAATTGCACTGTTGTCAGCAGTGTCTGCATGCTTTATGGATTTCTTTTGACCCAGCTAAGCCATGGTTCCTATTTGATCATAAATACCAGTTTTAATCGCTTCCCATAATTTCTTATTTGAAAGAGCTAGTATTAATAACTCCGCATTGGTAGGGAATGACTGGTATATATATGAATTACACCAGGATATTAATATTGGTCCTTTCTCATTGTTGAAAACAAGCAGGACTTTGTGTGTCCACACCTGGGTGCAGGCAGGGTTGCTAGGCTACTGCTGGGCTGGCTGGCACACGTGGGCAGCATCATTCAGCTGTGAGGATCTGAGTACCTGAGCCCTCAGCACATGTGGCCATCTCCTTCGTGTACATGGCTGAGGTAAAATAACACCTGGGGCTCAGAATGACATAAAAGGGATGGAAGGATAAGAGCAGTAAAAACCAAAATTAGGTACTGCTATTATCAAAGAGGTAGGCCCTGTGCATTGCCCTGCCCTACGTCCCCAAAGACAAAGTACTTAGACTACAATAATCCTGCACGATTAGCAAATGGCCCCCTTTCCAGCACTGGGACAAGCTGATCAAACAGCAGGTTAGAGTGTGCCTCTTCACTCCATCACTGAACCTCTCGAGCACAAAAGCCACTGAATATCTTAGGCTTTCCAAGTGGGACTTGGGTAATATTTTCATGCCTGGATCCAAACCCATGTGTCCCTGGTGTCCAGACTGCAGCAGCCCTTTGCTGACAGTGTCTGTGGGTGCTGCTGAGGGTCCTCAGTGGCCCCCAAGCCCATGGGATGGGGCTATGCATGGTACAGGCTGGGGCCCAGGCCAGACACAACCAGGCATGGAGACACTCATCCACTGTGGGAAATCCAGAGAATGTTCCCCCCTGCAAAACTAAAGAGTTTCACTCTGTCTTGCAGCTGTTGTTACAACAAACACCCCCCTGCCAAAACCATGACAGATCTTGCACAGAGCTACTCTAGATGAATACACTATTTAAAAAACACTTCAGTTCTGGAAACTGCTTTGGTGGCTGCAGTCCCACATGGTTTTTGAGGCAGTGTTTTTACCAGTTAGAGTGAAGGGTGAGCTAAGCTTGGAGTAGCCTATGACCCTTCTGAAACAGGAGCAGAATGGCTGCTGTTGACCATGTCGTAAATTATCCTAATTGAGCAGATTTCAAGCCACAAAATCCACTTGCAGCATGTTTGGTGTCAACTGACAGCACATATTTGAGAATACAAACTAATCAACCTTGTACTTAAGAATTCACCAGCCATGGTCATTTGAATACAACTTTTCTTTAATTGTTGAGAGGTCTCATTAGCAAGTTTAAATCCTCAAGGAGGGCATTCCAGACTTTCATGTGTCTTAGTCACTAATAATGACAACTAAAGATAGCAAGTAATTTCATTCATCCTCCCTATTTAATGTGCTTTTAATCTGATATACAAGAAAATAGATACATGCACAGCTGTCCTAGACTCAGTCCCCAGGCACAAGATCTCACCAGCCTGCTTGTGAGTGTCCTGGCATGTCAAATGTCTGGCATGCCTCTACTGCAGAGCCATGTACCTATTCAGCTGCTCTTTGTGGCAAGAGTTCACAGATTTTTGTCCACCATTTACAGTGCTTCCAATTCCTTGAACTTTGTTGGGGTTGCGTTGCCTTCCCAACCTGTCACCTTTCTTGCTTTATCTTCCCACACATAGTTTCCTCAAAGTTTTTTGTTCCTTCCTCTGTCCTGAATTGCAGAGAAGGAGCTCCTTTTCCAGTTGATAATTGCTGGCAGATGTTCAGTGGTAGATCACTTATGCTAAGTGTTGCTAGTACATGAGACAGGTTGGTTGCCTACTAGAGAAAGACTTGAACTTTCTTGCACTTTGTCCCAAACATGGAAGCAGAGTTCTCAGCCTCATGTTCACATCTCCAAAGCTGCTATTTATTCTTCTAGAGTAGCTGGGGTAGCTTAAGTAAGTCAGATAAGAATGTCAATAGCCCAGTAGATAAAGACCTCATCAGAGACACGGCTCTATCCAGGTGTCTACTTGGGATTAGGCACATCTTCCCTTTTTTACTGCTAAGGGGAACGAAGACACCTGGCTCTGAGCATGTAACTTCAGTTGATGGTTGGCATCTGGTCATTTAGCACTATTTTGGGGCACATCTGAGTGTTCCTCAAATACTTGCCATGCTATCAACTCCCTTCCAAATGACCTTCTAAGATTTCTAAAAGCCAACACAATTGGTCTGTCAGATCACAAAGAAATTACCTGTGTTTCCTTTGTCAGCTTCCCAAAATCCTTGCTGGACTGAGGTTAACATTTATTTATATGAGGTTAACATGCACCTGACTGAGATACACATGGAGACTCATCCTCACAGGACCCTTTGTACCAGCCCAGAAGAGGGCCTTTAAAGGGCACCATTTCAGAGCAAGAATCTGTCTACTAATCAGTCTTCCTTGGTAGCTTTAGTAACAGCTGATAAATAGCTAAAAGAAAAGTTGGAGAGTAAAGTACTGGACTGAACATGTCTATTTGGTTTTCATGAGGATTAACCCTGTGGATTTCCACCATCCTCTAGCTGATGAAGGAAGTAACAATTACCAGTACAGGACTGAGAATCTCTCCACAACAGGCTACCAGTAAGCTCAGCTGATTACTTAGAGTACAGTTGGGAAAAAAAATTGTTTTCCTTAATGTTTTATTTTTTTGTTTGTTTTTCCTGCAGTTGGCACAAACAAAAGAACAAGCACTCACATTTTTTGCAAATGTAAAAAAACCCACCCAAACTAAAAAAAAAATAATTCAGATATAAGCTTAAGTGAGTAAAGTTGGTGTGAGTTTAAAACTAGAAAAAGTATGCCTATAGAATCATAGAACGGTTTGGGTTAGAAGGGATCTTGAAGATCATCCAGTTCCAAATGGCCTGCCATGGGCAGGGGCACTTCCCACTAGACTGGGTTGCTCAAAGCCTCATCCAACCTGGCCTTGAACACTTGTGCAGGACCTTGCACTTGGCCTTGTTGAACATCATGTGGTTTGCATGGGCCAAGCTCTCAAGCCTGTCAAGGTCGCTCTGGATGGCATCCCTTCCCTCCAGCGTGTCAACCACACCACACAACAAGTCCGCAAACTTGCTGAGGGTGCACCTGATCTCAACATCTATGTCACCAACAAAGATGTTAAAAAGAACCAGTCCCAGTGCTGACACCTGAGGAACACCACTTGGTGTTCCTGCTAGCATGAGATATTGTGAAAGACCATCTTGCATCAACTCAGAATTATGCATTAAAGTCAAAATTGCATTAAGCACAAGGGCTCATTCTACAGGATTGGCAGAATTGTCTGACTGAACCACAGCATTGACTGAAGCATTTCTAGATGTACCCATTGTGAAGGGAATGTGATTTTGGGTGGAGCACTAGCATCTCCAAAGTATTTCTCTCTTCCAAATTACTTGAAGAAAGATTGCTGTATGATTGCTAATAGTAATATTTTCTGTATTTGCTTTTCTTAAGACCTGCAGCCCAAATATTTCTGCAAGCATACACTGCACTGACTTAAAAAATAAGACATTACCTTGAATCTAAAGCAAGATGAATGCAAAGAATAAATTCTGATTTAGAGCCAGATTTTATTAGAAATAGCTGGGGAAGTCTTTATGTGAGCAAGTAGTGGGGGATAGCATGTTGTTTCAGTCTCTGTACAGAACACTAGGTGATCAAACCCTGCATGGACCTGCTCCGTCCTGTATCACTGCTTGCTTGGGGTTTCACTGACCTTTCATGCTTGGCTGATTAACTGAATCACCGCTTTTTCCTCTCGGTTTACAGAAATAAGCTGTATTTCCTTTTAAATATGATTTCTAGATAAATTGATGCTTAGATGCAGCAGAGAAGATAATCTCATGTGAAGTGATTAACTCTTCAAGTGAATCGCACAGTTAGTTCCATTAGAAAACTGTCTTTGACGTTCACTTTTCTTAACTGCTTCTGCTTACATGACACACTTGTAAACCTGCAGGTTTAGATTAGTGGATTCATCAGAGTTTATGACTTAGTGGATTCATCAGAGTTTATGACTGTACTGCTATCAATTATGTTAATTGTAATGTAGTCTTACATTTCTTAGTTTTTATATGCAACGGTAATTATCCTGCATCTGTTCTTCCTGCTTCATGTTTTTCTCCCCTGTTTGTATCTCATTTATGGGGTATATGCCAGCACAATGACACAACATTGAAATCAGAGCCAGGACTCATTAGTTCGAGTAATTACCACCTTCCTCTGCCCTCAAGGCTTAGAGCATCACTCTTCTTCCTACCCTCAGCCAAGTCTTTCATTAGTACAGCCGTCCAGAGTTACCAAACTCACTTGGAGCTGCTGCTGTTTCCACCTAGAATGCAGGGATGCTCTTATTCTCTCAGTCAGGGAATCCCCTTCCTCTCCTGTCACTGAATCACTGATATAACAGCCAATGCAAGCTGCCAATGTACATTTTAATCTCTCCCTCATTAAGATTACTTATGTCTTCTTTCCTTATCCAATTAGAACATATTTTCTCTACAATGCTGCTCAGATTCTTGCTCTTTGCTTCTCTTTCTCCAGTTTTCAGTACTTTTTTTTCTGTGGTGACCTTCTATTTCCTCCTTCTTCCTCATTGCTTTCTGGGTATCCCTCCTTGCACGAAATCATAATCATAATTGTGCTTGATTTGCCTCACATCTGCATCCCATCTCTTGAAAGGATCAAAAATAAAGTGAACAAGAAGGATACATAATTGTTTAAAAACTGGAGATCCAATGGCCCAGAGACTTCCTGCTTGTGCCATATTTTTAAATTCAGATTAGAATGCAGGCTGGGAAGGCAGATCTTGGGACCCTGTTTCTTGTCGTGCTGTAGATTTACTGAAAATCGTTGCAGGAGTGTGACATCCTGTTGTTATCTGTGCTTTGCTTGTGCCACTAAATATCTCTTTTACTGTGATAGAATTCTATTTCACCACTTTTCTTGAAGGGAGTTTTTACCACTCAGTTATAACAAAGGAATGACTGTTTGGTTTATTTTCTTGTTGAAACATGGCATAGCTAAGATTATCTTTAACATTAGCAACATATGACTCCTTCTTCCTTCTCTTTAAAAGAGAAGGGGGCGTGGGAGGGCTGTTATTTTTGGACACTGGAGAATTTCCCTTCCCTTTGGGTTGCTGGGGTTAAATATCAGAGTTTGGTTTTGATTTCTGACTGTCGTGTATTATTGTTCTCCCACCACTGCTAACTTTTCTTCTTATACACATTACCCTCTCTTTGGGCATCAGAGATGCACTATGAAGAAGAAATAAAAATTAATGGTTTACTCTGTGGACCAAAACAGCCAGAGATCATACATCATGGGGAAGAAGGCACAGAAACAGTTGTGCAAGATTTAGTCTAGGTAGAAACATGTGGTCTGTCTCCACGCAAACCAAAGCTAGAAGAACACAGAGTCTGAGCTCAAGTCAGACCAATAGCTTGGTCTCATTTCCTGAAACCTCAGAGAGCCACTCAAACAACTGTGCTATAGTAGTCTGTGGATGAGGGAACATTTCAAGACCTAATCTGAAATTCTACACTGACTGAAGTGTTGCCCTCTATGGTATGTCATTGTGCTGGATCAAGGGTAAGACCTTCTAAGGCTGATTAGCACTGCAAAACAACTCCTGATGTTTCCTTTTAGGAAAGTGACATCTAAAGTCTTATACCATTGACTAGAAGATAAAATGGACCTAAGCAAGCTTTTTTGAGAAAATTAGATACAATTATAGCATCTACATGGATTTCTGTCATAGAAGCAAATGCATTTACATAAAAACAAAGCAATTTGTTAAAGATTAAAGCATCATTTTTGGATAGAAGTCCAAGAAGAGTGATTGCTTGTGTCAAAGCATGTGTGTCATTTGTTTGGCTAGCCCAGCCTGGCAGTATTCTTGGAGAGTGGAGGTCAAACCAAGAAGGGCAACAAATTGGCTTTTTTCTACTGATGCAAATGGATCTGTGCCCCTCCTCCCCCCCCTCTCCCCCAGCCAGGTATAAATCTTCTTTAATACAGAAGTTTTTTCAGAGGCAGAATTTGATAATTTTTGCCCCCAGCCAGGTAAGAAGCATTTAAAACCTTAGAGTGGATGCTGCCTCTAAACCTAGCTAAGCTCAGAGAGAAGGTGTGTATTTGTACAAGCCTGCTTCTCTATGTCTCCCCACTTCCAGCTACTCACCCCACCATAGTGGGATGTGATTGTCTGGCAACTGTGCCTACAAGCATTGGCCACAACTACTACATAATTTTGTGGCATAGGAGCTTTAGAAGTTTGAATAATGTTTAAGATGGCACAAAAAATGCAGAATCTGAATCAGTTTCTTGAGTCAGTCTGGATCTTGGAGGAGCAACTTGTTTTCATGTGCTGAAATAGAAATGGTGGTTTCAGATCTGGGAGCTTCAAACCTATGCTGGAGTAGACTAATCTGGAATTGACCCACTATTAAGTCTACTGTTGTAGATGGAATTACACTAGAGACAGATCTGATCTGCCATGGCCCTCATCCAATAAGGTATGTAATCATAAGCCAAACCTTAAGCCAATGAATAACTTTCTTCAATCAAGTTGCTTCTTTGAAACTAATGGGGCTATTCATATCTCCAGATTAGGTGTACGTGCTCATACGTCTTGCTTAGCTGGAGTCCATGATTTCTTGTATTGGCCAAGATCTAGGTGAAAGGATTTTATTAACAATGAAGTCAAAACTACATACTTCAAGATCTTTTCATTATCTCGCCAGGGAACATTTATATCGTTAATTAGTGAAATGATTATCTCAAATCAGCTTTAACAGTGCTTGAGAATTTTGCAAGTATCGCAGTATAACTAACAAAAGGAAGATATAAACTCAGCTAAACCTTCAGAATTTATGCATTAGATTGTAAGGAAATTAATTTAACATTCTCTAAATAGTTCCATGGATATTTATCTGCAGGATATTTTTTCCTATCCATCTATTTTAGAGCTGTGGTTTTGCATTTCTATTCTAACCAGTGCATTTTTATCCTTAAAGACACACTGTATTTTTAATTTCTGATTTTTCCCCACATTTTCAATTTGAAAACTAATAAAAACCTCTTTTCAAAAAGTGTGTTACTGATTTTTGTATTTGTCAGAATGATTAAATAGTGCATCTTGGTGCTATAACTAATGCCTACATCTATGTCAACACCTGTACTGGAGAAACAGCCTGGTTTTCAACACACTGTAGAGGGTAGGAGGCCATCTAAACCCTTGGTTTTCCTTCTCAGACCTTGAAAACCCACGTGTCTCTGCATGCACAGGGAGAGATATAGTGTTATTCAGGCAGCCCTGTGCAAAGTGAAGGAAATGCCAAAGGAAGAAATCGGGGAATTGTACAGATTGACGCATGGCGTCGAGGCTGGTGTCACCGACAGAACTTCGGGCTCATTAACCATGAATTGGTATACATGACATGGAGCCTGTTGGCAAGAGATGGGGTGCCCTTATCTTAGTGGGGGAAAAGGATCTTTTCTCAGGAGTTAGCAGCCCTCATTGGTAGGGTTTTAAACTAAAATCAAAGGCAGAAGGGGACAAAATTAAGACTGCTGGGGTTAAGCTTAGAGGTGGCATACCGGTGTTGGAGGTGAGATCCATAGCTCGGCTCAAGTGCACATATGCCAATGCCTGCAGCATGGGCAATAAACAGGAGGAGCTAGAAGACATTGTGTAACAGGGAAACCATGACAAACCATGACATTCCACCATCATGGAAATGTGGTGGGATGATTTGCATGATTGGTGTGCTGCAAATGGATGGCTATAGGCTCTTTAGAAAGGATAGGTAAGGAAGGAGAGATGATGGGGTAGTGTAATATATTAGGGAGTGCTTTGACTGCCTAGAACCTAATGTTGGACACAAGAAGGTGGAAAACTTATGGATAAGGATAAAGGTGAAGGCCAATGAGGCAGATATCTTGGTAGGAGTCTGCTACAGACCACCCAATCAGGATGAAGACACTGATGAGACACTCTTCCAACAACTACGAGATGTCCTGCATTTGCTAGTCCTTGTTCTCATGGGGGACTTCAACTTACCAGATGTTTGCTGGAATTACAACACAGTGGATAGGAAACAATCCAGGAGGTTCTTGGAGGCTGTGGAAGATAAATTCCTGATGCAGCTGGTAAGCGAGCCAACCAGGGGCAATGCCCAGCTAGACCTGCTGTTTACCACAGAGAAATACTGGTGGGTGATGTAGGGGTTTGAGGTAGTCTTGGGCACAGCAATCACGAGATGATAAAATTTTCAATTCTTAGAGAGGCAAGGAAGAAGGTCAGCAAAACTGCTACCTTAGACTTCCAGAGGGCTTACTTTGACCTATTTAGGACACTGGTTGAGAGAATCCCTTGGGAATCAATACTGAAGGGCAAAGGGGCCCAGGAAGGATAGGCACTTTTCAAGAAGAAAGTCTTCAAGGCACAGGTGCAGGCCATTCCCTTGTGCCAAAAAATGAACCAGCGGGGAACAAGACCAGCCTGGCTCAATATGGAAATTTTGTTTAATCTCAGAAAGAAAAAGAGAATTTACCACCTTTGAATGAAGGGACTGACAACTCATGAGGATTGCATGGAAGTTGTTAAGGTATTTAGGGAGAAAATTAGAAAGGTCAAGGCAAAGTGAGAACTAAATCTAGCTGCTGCTATAAAAGATAATTAAAAAAATTTTTACAAATATATTAGCAACAAAAGAAGGGCGAGGAAGAACCTCCATCCTTTATTGGGTTCAGGGGGAAACACAGTCACAAAGGATCAGGAAAAGGCTGAGATGTTTAATGCTTTCTTTGCCTCAGTCTTTAACAACCAGAACAGCTGTCTTCAGGTTACTCAGTCTCCTGAGCCAGAAGACAAAAATAAGGAGCAGATTGAAGTTCCCACAACCCAGGAAGAAACAGTTAGAGACCTGTTGCTTCATTTAGACATACATAAGTCTATGGGACCAGACAGGTTCCACCCGAGAGTGCTGAGGGAGCTGACAGAGGAGCTCGCCAAGCCACTCCCCATTATTTTTCAGCAGTCCTAGTTAAGTGGGCAGGTTCCAGAGGATTGGAGAATGGTACACGTGACACTCATTTACAAAAAGGGTAGGAAGGAGGGTCCAGGGAACTACAGGCCTGTCCGCCTGACTTTACTGACAGGGAAGGTTATGGAACAGATCATCTTGAGTGTGATCACGCACCATGTGTGGGACAACTGGGGGATCAGGCCCAGTCAGCATGGGTTTACAAAAGGTAAGTACTGTCTGACCAACTTGATCTCCTTCTATGACAAGGTGACCCACCTGGTAGATGAGGGAAAAGCTGTAGATATCATCTATCTTGACCTCAGTAAAGCATTTGATACAGTTTCCAACAACATTCTCCTGAAGAAATTCGCTGCTCATGGCCTGGATGGAAGTACCCTTCGCTGGGTCCAAAACTGGCTCGATGGTTGAGCACAAAGAGTGGTAGTAAGTGGAATCACATCTAGTTGGGGACCAGTCTTCAGTGGTGTCCCACATGGCTCTGTACTAGGGCCAGCTCTGTTCAATATCTTTGTTGATGATCTGGATGAAGGCATAGAATGCACCATCAGTAAATTTGCAGATGACACCAAGCTGAGTGGGAGTGTTGATCTGCCTGAGGGTAGGAAGGTGCTACAGAGGGACCTGGACAGGCTGCAGCAATGGGTTGAGTCCAGTTGTAGGAACTTCAACAAGGCAAAGTGCCAAGTCCTGCACCTGGGCCACAACAACCTCATGCAAAGGTACAAACTTGGGGAAGAGTGGTTGGAGAACTGCCTGACAGAAAAGGATCTGGGGGTGCTGGTAGACAGCCAGCTGAACACAAGCCAGCAGTGTGCACAAGTAGCCAAGAAGCCAAACAGCATCCTGGCATGAATCTAAAACAGTGTGGCCAGCAGGGCTAGGGAAGTAATAATCCCCCTCTACTCAGCACTGGCGAGGCTACACCTGGAATACTGTGTTCAGTCCTGGACCCCCCACTACATGAAGGACGTTGAGGTAGGTCCAGAGAAGGGCAGCTAAGCTGGTGAAGGGCCTGGAGCACAGGTCTTAAGAGGAGCAGCCAAGGGAGCTGGGGCTGTTCAGTCTGGAGAAGAAGAGGCTCAGGGGAGACCTTACCACTCTCTACAACTACTTGAAAGGAGGTTGGACTGAGAAGGTGTCCAGTCTCTTCTCCCAAGTGACAAGGCTTTGGTGAGCAATGAGCTTTGTTCTTCACATTTACAGGTGCCCCACTTTTCCTCTGTCTGCACCATTTCACTTGGTGTCTGTCCAGGTAACAGTCTGATGTCTTCTCCCACCTGACAGTCCAAAGGACAAGAGGGAATGGCCTCAAGTTGCACCAGGGGAAGTTCAAGCTCAATATTAGGAAAAATTTTTTTGTGGAAAGGTGGTCAGGCATTGGAACAGGCTGACGAGGGAAGGGGTAGAGTCACTGTCCCTGGAAGTGTTCAAAAAACATTTGGATGTGGCCCTTGGGGACACGGTTTAGTGCTGGACTTGGCAGTCCTTGGTTGATGGTTGGACTCAATTATCTTGAAGGTCTTTTCCAACAAAATCAGTTGTTATGATTCTATGATTCTATGCAAGTTTGTCTTGGTTTAAGTTTCAGACTACTTGATTAAGCTGTGCTGGCTCTCCAGGTCACACAGGGCAAGATTCAGAGGCCCTGATCTGTAGGTTGTGTACACTAAACTGTAGGTTATGATTTTTAATTATGAGGGTGGATTTGAAAAAGGAGAAGCAGCCAACAGGGCAAATGTAAGATTTTTCCCATATGCCTTTTTGTTGGCTGTCTCAACACAGCCTTTTTAGCCCCAGGGTGTTAGTTTAGACCTGTTCAGATTTGGACTAGAAAATGAATATGCAGTGTGTACATTGGCTTTGGTGAGCAATGAGCTTTGTTCTTCACATTTACAGGTGCCCCACTTTTCCTCTGTCTGCACCATTTCACTTGGTGTCTGTCCAGGTAACAGTCTGACGTCTTCTCCCACCTGACAGTACCTCAAGCTTCCCTTGGTACATCCCTTCTCTTGGCTTCTCCCAGTGTGTGCCCCAGTGGTTTTGATATTCAGCCCTTATACTGCAATTCCTCTGCAAGACCACTAAAGCATTCCCTACAAGCTGTTCTCAAAAACTCCTGGCCCATGAGCAGGGCTTCCAAGCTCTCCTTTTGTGCCCTGAAATGTTGCCTAATATTTGGCTTCAACAAGCTGATATGGAGCATGCTGGTAGCCACTCCTTTCTCCTGAAAGTCTGGGTTTCTGACTGAGTCCCTTTCTCTGCATGCCTGTGAAATTTCAGGTGTGTGAAACAAACCCTGCTCCCAGTGTGGCTTTCCTTAAAAAAAACCTGCTGTAGTTTAAAGCAATTGGGCTATCAATTGCTGCGTCTCTGACGTGCATTTGTAGCATAGATGTACTACACAAAAATCACATAGCAAGAAGACATCCCTATTTTCATTTTATTGGGAGGTGAGATAAATGTAGCACATCACATGTCAGATTCTTGATCAGCTATAAGGAAAAAAAAATCCCAGACAGTACTGGCTGGCTGAATAATGTCTTCCCAGAACAGAATTAATTTTTGCTGTGCAGCTGAATTGATTGATGGTGCAATGGCCAATATATGATGCGGTGTTGCTGTCAGCAACGTAGCAATAAAACACAGCAATAAGAGACAGGGTCAGCACTTAGAGATCTGAACAACATTTGTAAAGGTAATTCTGCAGCTTTACAGTTGCTGGAATCTGTGCTCTTACAGGCTAAATTAGCATGTGAGCTTGAAGCCAAAGGTTGAAAACACTCAGCATTGCAAAACAGTCTTATGGTATTTAGTAAATGGAAATTACCTCCAAAGGAATAGCAAGAGCATAAATGGAACAGAATAAACCTTTTTTGAGAAGAAATTGTATCAAATGATGGCTTTTTTCAGGACCTTGTGTCACACAGACAAATGCAATGGGGCTAAATGCTCTGTTTCCCAGGATAAAATGGCAGATTCTGGTGAAAGACTCAGTCTTGCCTTGCAGCAGCTCACTCAAGCAACCACAACGCTGTAGCTGGGAGCAGGCTGCCACATCTGCCTGCCACCTGGGGCAAATGCTCGGCAGCTTGTGTGTGCTGGGCAGGCAGATGTTTCTGAGCTGTTGCCTGTGGACATAGCTGGTTATTTAGGTCTATCCTGGAAGTGATTTTTGTGAGCTGCAGACTTTCCCCTACCTGTGGCTCTAGACATCCCTGAAGGAGTGGAAAGAACTGTGTGCATGGCCATGCAAAAGTGAACTGTGAGCTTATTTCTGGGCTCCTGACTTGCCTATGGGGTTTTTAATGGCCAGTTTTTGATGAAACAGTTCAACAAACTTATTGTTGATGCTTTCTGATAAAGTGGTTCTTACAGGCCTCAGTTCAGCCAGGCATTTCAAGATGTATTGAAATTCACCGTCCTTTAGAAAGGCACTGAAACACTGAATTCAGCAGCTTAAATACCCAAATAACTAAATCTTGTGATGTGCGCATCATAGAAAATCTACATGGGAGGCATGTGCCTCAGGTGCCCAGACATGTGTATCTAATGCTTTTTTAGATGCCCCTGAGCACCCTGGCAAAAAAACTATGGAAGACCTGCATCTGTCTGCAGCTGGAGGCCCAGGGGTGTATGTTTGAAGTGTATGTGTGAGTTCTTACCTTTTACATTCACAGAGTTGTAAACTCAAGTGAGTGGTAAAGTGGATTGAGCGTGGATTGCAATATGAAAAGTACTCTTATGAGGATATGTTTTAATTGTCAGATCTTCAGATTCTTTTTGGATGTATTTTGACAGTGTTGATCTTGATATATTTCTAAGCAGTCATCTTCTAACCCCTAAAACCTTCCCCAAATTCCATTGGGATGTTACAGTGGCATACAATAAACTAGTAGGGGAATTTGCTACCATCTTAGAATCATAGAATCATTTAGGTTGAAAAAGACCTTCAAGATCATTGAGTGCAACAGCAAACCTGTCACTGGCAAGTCCAACACTAAACCATGTCCCTAAGTGCCATATCTACATGTCTGTTAAATATCTCCAGGCACAGTGACTCAACTGCTTCCCTGGGCAGACTGTTCCAGTGTCTGACAACCCTCTTGGTGGAGAAATTTTTCCTAATAACCAATGTAAACCTCCCCTGGCGCAACTTGAGGCGATTTCCTCTCATCCTATCACTTGTTACATGGGAATCTTCTGGCAATGTTGCTCTGTTTTACAACATCAGAAAATGTCTGCACCTGCCTATTCTGCCAAGGAGCCTGTAAAAGGCTCAGGAAACTCAACAGAGGAATGGCATTGATAATTGATGTGACAAGGGCAATCCTTGCAGAGATAGAGGGAAGAAACACTTCTTCAATTCTGAAGTATCTTACAGAGACTTGTAATTCTGCTCTATTTTGGGAGAGAAGTGGTGGAGGGAGATTAACACTGTACTTGTGAATAGAGGCAGTCACACAAGCAAAGAAACACTGAACGGCTTCTATGACTTAGTGATTTTGATCAGTAATGATTATGCCACAGCAGTCAAGAGAGAGCCAATGTAACAAAATTAATTGTTGCTCACCCTTTCCTACAGTTCAAGGTTTCTGGAATGCACAATGCTTGAAGCACCCTCAGGTAAATTACTGAAAAAAAAACAGACGATGTTTGCAAGATTGTATAAAATGTTTGTTATCAAACCAAAGGAAGAGGACAAAAACTCATCACTCGATTGCAGCAGTTTTTATTGTTCAGTGATACCCTCTAGGTCCATGCTACACTCACCAATCCTGCATAAAATGCAAGCAATGAATGGATGATGATATCTCTACTGAGCAATAGTAATGACATGAAGTAAGAAATGTTAAATCAGCAGGCTGAAGCACTTTTTAAAAACAAATTTCAGGAATGGGCACTTGTCTGTAAAACATTTGCTTCTAATAATGTTTGTTCTCATTAAATACATCAAAAAAACTTACAAGGATGATTCATTCCAAGTCCATGTGCAGTCAGCTCATTCAACCTTCAGGGCACTCGAACTTTCTTGCAACACCGTCATATTAATTGAATACTTTTTTGAGGGACTTTATTTAAGCAGAGAAATATTATTATCTTCACAAAGTCATTTGGGTACTGGCAAAGCAGCAAAATGGCTGGGGCAGAAAGGTGCTTTAGTAAGAGTGTAGGTGAAGGAGTGGACATTTCCTAAAGTAGTAGACTCTCAAAAGTTTGCACAGGGCCCTGAAAGTCATCAGTAAAAATTCCATTCACATGGAATCTCAGGTGTACTAGTCTTGTTTTCTTTATCTGCTTTGTCACATTTTGTTTGTCTGGTTTAAATGATAAGAAATTTTGTACTATTCCACAATATGAATTTGATCCTGGATATGTTGTTGCCAGCTGAAGAAGTTAAACTTCAGTAAAAACTGTTATCTTTCATACTCAGCTTTTTCACCTTAATAGGGAGGATATAAGAGCACTTAAAAAATTCATAAGTTATTTGCTCTTCCAGTCACACGTTCTTCATTCTTTAGTCTGGTTACCTGTGCAAGTTTATTCTCTGTCTCATTTGACTGCATCTTCTCTTGTGGAAACACATTTTACCAGCCTCCATTTCCACTGACTTCCTTGCTGGTAAGTTGCAAAAAATAAAAATTTCCCTGTCAGGCCTGGTGGAAGAGTTAGCTGTGGATGTAAAACAAGCACACAGCAATGAATGCATTGTGTATGCTAATTCTTAAGAAACAGGTCAAGATTGTAGTGCTGTGCTGCACAATCCACAGAGAAACAGCTATTGTACCAAAAGTTGCGTGACATGACTTCTGAGAGGTGTGCAGGAGTAGGTTTATAAACAGCCTGGAAAGTATCTATTCTATAAAATTAGTTGTGAATTATCATTTCACCATAGATTAGGTGACTTCCAAAAAGAGAAATAAACCAAAAGCATGTGAGAAATTTCATATTAACCCGGCAGCTGAGCTTTAAATACTAGAAAATGAAGGGGGTTGAAGTTCAGGTTAAATGACATTAAAAATGCCTAATAATGCAAAAATGGAATTACAGAAATCTAAAAGAATCATGAGCAGATGTTGAATTCCCAAATGGAGAAAAATCTTTAAGGACATGATTGTAGAGCCTTACACAGGCTCCCACTTGCTTTTGTGGCATAACTGTGGGGAGATCACCTCTTGCTGAGGTGCACTGAGGCATCTGTATTGCCCTTTGTACACTCATTCCCAGCTCAGAGCCACAGGAACATGTAAGGGAGGTGATGTTCGCTGTGACCCTTACTCCTCATAAAAAATAAATCTGAGAGAGGTGCAGTGCACACCTCTGACTACCCCACAGCCACGTTATTGGCCACTGCTTTATATGCTGGGTCCTGTGAGTAGACACAGACCATTTTGTCATCCCTACAAGGAAGGATTAGAGGTAGGATAATACTGGGTGAAGTGCAGAGGACATGGACTGTTAAGCAGACCTTCTCAGGGATTTCATCTAGCTAGCACCGTGAAGCTGTCATCATGCAAAGCCCCTTACACCTAGACTCTGCTGGACCTCATCTGGTAAAAACTAGAGCAGCTCCTTAACTCCAGCACACAATCAGGGTAACTTACGAAATTAAAAACTTTCTAATTGGTCCTTCCCCTCCTCCATGAAGAAGAAGGGGAATTCTGCCCTGGTCTCCACAGAAAGCAATGACACCAGTGGGAGATGGATAGTGCTCCTTCTATAACTGTTCTGGTTTTGACTGGGATAGTGTTAATATTCTTATTAGTAGCTCTTATGGTGCTATATTTTGGATTTGTGACCAAAACACTGTTGGTAACACACAGATGTTTTAGATAGTGCTGAACAGTGCTAGCACAGAGCGAATGATTTATTTCTGTTTCTCATCCCACCAACAAGCAGGCTGGGGGTGCACACTAAGTTGGAAGGGGACACAGCTGGGACAGCTGATCTCAACTGACCAAAGGGATATCCCATACCATTTGATGTGCTCAGCAATAAAAGCTATGAGGAAGGAAGAGGAAAGGGGGTTATTCACAGTTATGGTATTTGTTTTCCCAAGCAACCGTTGGGCATGATGAAGTCCTGCTTTCCTGGATAAGGGTAAACATCTGCCTGCTGAAAATAGCCATATTCAGGAATGCCTCTTTGCTTTACCTATTAAACTCTCTTTATCTCAACTCACAAGTTTTTGCACTTCTGATTCTCTCCCCCATGCCACTGGGCTGGAGTGAGCAAGCAGTCATGTTGGACTGAGCTGCCTTCTGGAGTTAAGCCACAACAGTAAAACTCTCCTGAAAGACTTTTGGCGAAATATAAACCATGAAAATGGCCATATTTTTCATCCGTTTTATCTGGTACAATATAATTCAAAGGCTGAGTGAAAAAATGTGGAATTGCTTTTAGCAAAGTCAGCCTTGAAAGACTTGCCCCTGTACTGGAAACCTTGTGTACTGGCTGCTTTCTTCAAGAATCATAGAATGATTTAAATTGGGAAGGACCTTTAAGTATTATCTAGTCCAAGAAGTGATGATTCAGTCTTGCTATGCACTTTGATGGAGACCTGTCTGTTGAAGGCACGTGTGTTATGAACAACTCAGACAAGTTGCTAGATTGGGAAAGTCTGAACCTCTGAACCCAGCGCTTGTGATTACTAACATCTGGCAGCCCTCACCATAATTGCATTGGAGTAAGACTGAAAAACCCCCAATACTCAGCAAAGGTTGTTTAAGCAATCGTTAGAATCTCAAAGAATTGTGGTGAAGTATTTTATTGCTAAAATATCATTTGCAGTAATGGTGTGTTTCATCTTTAACAGCTCACTGTGCTTGTTGCCTGACTGATTTTTTATTCAGACTTGAACTGTAACAGCTTGTTTAAAACTGCATTTATTATTTTTCCTATGCAGGCTGCATAAATGAGTGTCAATAGTAGCAGCATGGAAATTAATCAATTTGTAATTGCAATAGCATTAAATATATTTTGCTAGTGTCTGAATGGAAAACATTTCAAATGAAAATTAATTCCACCCACTTGAAACAGGAAATCAAAATTTTTGCTTTAGTCTTTGTTCTTTTAAAAAAGCTGACAGTCAGCTTTTTTCTTTTTTTTTTATTTCAGCTTTTTTCTGAAAATGAAAGCTACTATTCTTTGTTTGAAATTGGAAAGAAACAGGAAATGAGGTCTGTATTGGAAATATTTAATACCAGACTTCAGGAAAACTTAGCTTAATCTGCAAGGCACTGACAAATAAGTTTATTTGGTGAATGTATCTGAAAAGAATTTCTCAAACAAATGAGTGACAAATGAAGTACCCAAAAGGTATTTTGAGCTGTTGTCCAAACCTCATGACTTGTGCATGTCTTCCTCTCTTGTAAAAGACAGGTAATTGTAGATGCAAATTGCCATTTGAGTGCTTAAGGGTCCAGCTATGCCTGCAAGTGTGAGGGAACAAGAATACGCAGACATTCATGAGTTCATACACAGCTTGTCCAGCTGTCAGTCAGAATGACTGCATGATGAAAACTCCATGTTAAGAATATAGACTTGGAGAGATGTAATAACAGAACCTCTAAAAATAACATAGGATATTCAATTTTTTGTGTGCTGCAAACCCAGCTTAAATCCATCCCTGTGTAGTTTTCTGCAGTGCTCTTCTCTTCATTGGTGGCTGATAACCTGGTCCTCTTTGTAAGAAGCAAAAGATATTTAAAGATGGAATCTAGCTCAAAGAACAAAAATTAATAATAATAATGGCATAAAATTAAAATAATTAAATAATTTTAAGAACTAAAATATCTTTAATTGTTCTAGCTGCTTGAAGATGAAGCCTGGCTCAGCATAAAGGAAGGAAAACTGATTTTGTTTTTTGAGATTCCCAACAGAAAACGAAGATCCTCTGAGGGTTGACTCCCAAAGTCAGTTTTTGTTGTCACTGAAAAAATTGCAAGTAGTATGTGACACAATGAGCCTGTTAGAAATGATAAACTACTGTTCAGCTGAGGACATAGAAACTTCGGAGTTCATTAATGTCTCTTCAATGTATTTCCACTGAAATGCTATCTGAGACAGTCCCATTGAAAAGTAGGAGAGAACTAGATTATAATTTTTGAAGGAATTTTCAAAATGCTAAAATTTGTTTTAAACTGAAACTGTCGGTTTTTGACACTTCCCACAAAAATAATCAAGAAATATTTGAGAATCTGCTTGAGTGTTTCAGCTTAGTGATAACACTAAAATTCTATGAGTAACATGACATTGCAAAATCAAATGTCCTTTTAAGCTGAAAACTGAAACCTTCTGTTTTGAAAATGATTGAAAGAACTGGATTGGCAGAATATCCTGAGAGGACTGAATGGTTTTTCTTCTTTTTCTCTTTCTTTTTCTTTTTCTTTTTCTTTTTCTTTTTCTTTTTCTTTTTCTTTTTCTTTTTCTTTTTCTTTTTCTTTTTCTTTTTTTCTTTTTCTCTTTCTTTTTCTCTTTCTTTTTCTTTTTCTTTTTCTTTTTCTTTTTCTTTTTCTTTTTCTTTTTCTTTTTCTTTTTCTTTTTCTTTTTCTTTTTCTTTTTCTTTTTCTTTTTCTTTTTCTCTTTCTCTTTCTTTTTCTCTTTCTTTTTCTCTTTCTTTTTCTTTTTCATTTTCTTTTTCTCTTTCTTTTTCTCTTTCTTTTTCTCTTTCTTTTTCTCTTTCTTTTTCTTTTTCTTTTTCTTTTTCTTTTTCTTTTTCTTTTTCTTTTTCTTTTTCTTTTTCTTTTTCTTTTTCTCTTTCTCTTTCTCTTTCTCTTTCTCTTTCTTTTTCTTTTTCTTTTTCTCTTTCTTTTTCTCTTTCTTTTTCTCTTTCTTTTTCTTTTTCTTCTTCTTTTTTTCCAAAATGAAATTTCATTGCAAGTGATATGCGCCTATAGAAAGGTTCTGTTTTGTCAAACCATTTTTTTCAGTGGAAAAAATATAGTGTTGGAAAATGTTTGACTGGTGCTAGTCCTCAAGACTTGTTTATCGGCAAAATTTTAGGTGCTTGAATCTTATATAACCACTACATAATGCATAATTTAAGGAAGATAAGATTTTGCAACTTTTTAAGACTGACAGAATGAACTGCAGAGATAATAGGCTAAGCCTGAAATTGCTAATTCTATTAACATACCAGTAATGTCTTTGCTATTTTAGATGCATGTTTCTAGCCAGCCAGAAGGAAAGGCTCTACTGCTTTAATTTCTGCTAAGTTATGGTATGGGTCAATTTTTTGAAAAGGAGCATCAGTGACTCCATTTGTGCCCATATGATTCACATGGAAAACTGCATGTTGGGCATTTTTTTGTGCTTTAACTGTGCTTAGGCATCTACCTACCACAGCTTCAGCTACAGCAGGCTGTATCCAGATAACTGCTTAAAGGAGCATGCCCTTTACTCTATGGATACAGAACGCAGGAAAAATTACTTGAAAACAATAGGTACTGAAGAAAAGCAGGTACTTATAATGAATGCCCATTTGAGATTAAGTTCTCAAATACATCCATTTTCTTACCCAGATATTGATCACTATTCCCTGCTTAGTTATTGGACTCAGGTAATGTACACAGCGGGAAGGATGGAAATGTTGTGCACAAAACGTGTTCTAACTGGTGAGGTTTGTGAAAGGCATCGAGAAAATGCTGTATGAAGGCAGGAGAAGGAAAGAGACAAGCACAGCAGGTGTCACAGGGCAGGCTAATGCCTTCTATTCCTTTTTTTTTGGCTTTAGTGACTTCCAAAAGGTTAATTGTGAGCGGATACTTAATGTAATGAGTTATAACACAGGGAAACAAGTTTACACTTGAAAAAGAAAAGGTCATGAAAAAGAACATTGATATTCAAGTAAATGGGAGACATTTTAGCTGTCAGATCCCACAGGAGCCCTCCCATGGGCACTTAGGGAGGAACTGCAGCAGTCTGATCTGCTCACAAGCACTTTCCAGAGATCCTGGCAAAGGGGTCCAGAGAGCAGGTGGAGGACATTGCACAGATTGCCAAGGAGAAAAAGACGCACCTAGTTTAAAGGCCCAATACAGAGAATAATTTCATGATATATGCCGGCTAATATGGATTAGTTAAGAGTAAGTCATGTTAAACCATCTTTTTGGTTGATTAAGGAGAAGTAAAAGATGTGATATATCTTGACCTAAGTATGACTTTTGGCACTGTCTTGCATAAGCAGGTTAGAGAAACATGATCCAGATGAAACGATGATGAGTTGGGTGAATAATTGCATTAAAATTGCTCTAGAAACTGTTAAGAATTATTCCATCTTAAATTAACAGCATGTTTTAAGTGGAGTCCTGCAGAGGTCTGTCTGTTCTACTTGGTGTAGACATTAATGACTCAGAGGATGGAATATGACAAATACTTATAAACTTTTCAAATGAAACGAAATTGTTAAGAAGTGAAAGAACTTTGATAGGCAGGATTTTAATTCAAAATAATCTAGATGTGTTGGAGAAGTGATCCAAAATCAACAAGATAGATAGATTTCAACCAAGACAAGAGCAAAGAATTGTGGCTAGGAAAGAAAAATATAAAAGACAGCTATAAAATGAGAAATATCTGCCAGTGCAGCTGTCGTGTGAAAAAGCATTTGAGAGCTGGAGTGGAGTACAAGCTGCATCTTTTCTGGGGACGTATTAGCAAAAGTGCAATGTGCAAAGCTTGTGGAAATAAATGTATGTTTCTCCACAGTGCTGGTGAGACCTCAGCTGGAGCTTTTTTTTTCTAGAAAAGGAGGTCAGTGAGCAGGCATGACAATCATTTCCAGTGTTTGGCTGATTGATACAACTAGTGTGGTGATCATTATTCTCTGTAACTGGGTGGTAGGATAGGAATTAACCAGCTTAACTAGCAAAAAAACTAGTTCAGATATGAACTGGAAGAGACCACTCTGGAAATTTGTTGGATCATTGTCTTTGGACTGTATTACAGATAATTCAGGACAGTCCCTATTAGAGAACAGGGTGATTGGTTATACCTATGAGGGATCAGAGGAAGGTGTTGAGTAGCATGACTTACAAAGCACCACTCAGCCCTGTTTTTGAATTGTTTTGTTGATTAAGATTACCTCATGGGGATACTCTATTGAGAATGAGATTTTAAAAAATATGTTAACAGTCTTCTTATAATACAAGGACTGATGGATGATCAGGAGAAGGTGCTGGCAGGTGAAGACCATGGTGTGTAACTTTGCATAGTACCCGCTGTTTGGAATGGCTGGCTGCGCAGAAGCATTAGTGTGCACTGTTCTTGTCTGTCCGTCTCAAGACTGTCACAAGCTCTGAGAAAAGAGCAATTACCTTGACTATGCAAATTCTATATTTTAACTGGGACAATGTTCTTGCTCGAGTTTTAAATTAAGTGACTGGAATTGGGCTGTGTGGAAGGAAGCAATTTTTTATCACAGAAAGTAATCTTTGTAAATGTTCTCAGCTAAAGTTACTCAGAAATAAAATAGAAAGTTCCATCAGCAGACTGGCATTGTCAGTTGCTAGCAGGAATTTGTGCAAGGAGAAATATATTCTTTATCTGGTATGCTTTTACATCCTGTGCTGAACTGCATCACCTCCTACCTTTTGTGTCTATGAGAATGCAGAGAAATTTTCATTTCATTTGGGGAGACTTCATTACCAGATACGTAGTGCCAGATATGTAGGGATAACCCAGATACCTAATAATCAGGAAAGAAAGTGGTAATTCACAGGTGATAGTGGCAGACAGTTGGTTTGAAGTTTGTCAAAGCCTGAGGGTAATATTTGATTATAACGACTTACCTGAGACTGAAGTCCTGCCTTGCATTAACCCTGATGCAGTGATGTTTTCTGCTGCCCGGGAGTGTGACAAATTCTTGTCCAAAATTATGTCAGAACTTTGTCTCATTAACTTTGACATCAAACCAGAGTTCAGTATCCTGGGGTGTGACTACCTTACATGTTGGGTCAGAGACGACTTGTGAATGGTGTTGGCAGGCAGCAGAGAAAATCAGTTTTGGTGCTGAAGTATTGCAAGCTCATAAATCTGAGACGTCTTAACATCATTGTCTGCAAGGCAGAAGTGGATAGAAATGAGTTCACTTACAATTCCTTTTTTTTTGAGGTCGTCTGTGAATAGTGATAAAATCTCAGCATCTGTCCTGGGTTTTTGTGTGAGGGAACCTGTTTTGTCCTGTTTTAGTTTCTACTGTAATTTGTTTGAGGGTAGGAGGAGATATAGCCAGCCAAGTCAATGGATATTCCCTTTCATCCTTAACATCATAGGGTGCTTTCTGTACTAAAGTTGAAATCCTATGATCTGTTGGTGAAAAATTTGTGCCCTTTTCTGCTGTACAGTACTAGGACCGAGCAGCTGAATGTTGACTTGGTACATTATAATCAACACATCTTTTCTGGAGGAAAAATCTGCATAAAGTTTATATGTGAACATGTCTTAAAACAAAGTCACTTTCAGGGCTAGACCTGTACTTTTTCACACTGGCTATAGGTTTCTCTCCAGACCAATAAATTAAGAGTTCAGTTTAATATCCACTGATAAAAGTAGAAAGACTCCCTTTGCCAATACTGAGACTTTGAGTTGGTTCCTAGACAGAGAACTTTTACATAGAAAATTATCACTTGATTATTTACTATTTTCTGAATTGTGAATTAATTTGGTTCATAAGCTGCAGTGAATACATATTACTATAATATTGAATACAAGTAGGCTCAGAGAGTACAACAAAACAAAGTAAGAACTGAAGGCACATTGAAAAAAAGATTGCTTCTTATTTTAATTTAGATTTTTATGGATTTGCATTGAACAAAGATAGTTTTATATATATCCCAACTTTTAGAACAGGTAGAAGATCCACCTGTAACTGAATTCCAGTAAATGCTTTGTTCAGATGGTGTCAAAATCACCAGGTAGAGCATCTAAAGCATCTGAATCTAAGATGGAAGAAGGTTTCCAAACAGTAATTCATTTAAATGTGTCCTGCTCCATAATTTCTGTGTTCTTGCTTGTCTCTGCCTCTTACAGTTTACACAAGGGACAACTAGGTAATATTTCCAGAAGCAGAAGACGGATTTTTTCTTCACAAAAACTGAATATTGTACTCAGTACCTTCTGTACTTTCTGTAATACCTAAATTAACATTTAATTTAAATTATGCAGAAGCCAGTGAAATCTAGGGGTAAACCACCTGCACTTTCTAAAACAATGATAATACAAGTTATTTATTACTACTTTTGAAGCAAGAAAAGTAATGATGGATTATTTTGCAGTGCTCTGCAGATACACAACACGCATAAATTATTACAAGTATTATTTTGGCTGTTATTTTGAATACAGATAACAAGTTGTCACTCTTAGCATCCTCCTCACTTTAAACAAGAGAAGTATTTCTGGAAAACTACAGCATTCTGAAATGCACATGGGAAAAGTTCACTCTCCCCCAGTTTTTGAATATGAATCTATATATCAAGGAAAAATGCTGACTTTTAAAAGGTAGTAGAAAGGAAAAATTATGAAGGTGAAAAATTCACTTTTTACTGATGAACACTTTTTTCTTTGTCATCTAATTTCAGAAATAGCTCTGGAAGTCTGAAGACTTTCTTTTCAATCAGCATTTCAACATCCTCCCAACAATGAGTATAAGTGACATAGTTTCCTAGCAGAGATTTTTGTTGTTCAGAAAAGGCTTTTCAGCAGCCACCAAGCCTGAGCTGTCACCTCTCTGCCAAAGCTGAGCTTTCCAGCCTGGTGTAGCTCCCAGTGGAAAGGAAAGGGACAGCATAAAGCTATCAGGCCAGTCATGGGATTTGCAAATAATGAGCCTTAAAGTAATTTAACCTATTAGACAGGCAGTGAAGAATATGAAGTGCATCTTTAATTGACTACTTTGTTATTATCTTTTGCTGAGCAGGAATATATGTCTATGTCATATGAATTTCAGCAAGGTCTTCATCACGCATATACTGGCAACCTTCCAGTATTTTAATTTGAAGGCAGTTTTCCTTGTCCTTGTCTATTATTAATGCTCTGGTTTATCAGAAGTGTCAGAGTTTACCATGTGTTATTCCTGGCAGTTGAGAGCAGAATGATTATCCCATATCCCATAACACTTCCTCTTTTTAGGAAAGCAGAAGCATCTTTGATGCTTGTTTTTCAGATGTGATCTCATCTTGAGTTGAGGTGGATCTGAGTGTCTGTGGTTTTATATGTGCTCTTCCTTTGCCCAGTCAGTGAGCTATATGGGATAAGACACACTATACTGAGTGCAAGAAATGGAGCTTTGGATCTTTGCCATACAGGTCTTAATCAGTCCCTCACCCAGAGGCTGCCCACAGGTACGAGTGATGGTAGCCCTGACATCTATGGGAGGCCCCCACATCCCCTCTATGCTTAGGGGATATGAATCATTATCACCTTGCTTCTCTTTGAGATCACTTGAGAAGCAAAGAGCAGGATCAGCTAAGTGAAACGTGGTCCTCTCCTTCCAGGTAGTTCAGTCAGTTTAGGAGAGAGTGATGTAGCCTGCTGCCAGCTCTGATGGTGTTCACCATGGCAAGTTCAAGTTTAGCTGAAACCTGGAAAGTAGCTTGCTCAAAGCAGTTTCCTCTTACTAAAGAGAACACTGCTTGCAAAAATGTACAGCTAATGTACATCACAACTTCACATCTATTTTTTTCCAAAATGTCCTGGTGTGCACCTACCTTCTGTCCTTTCCCCAACAAAAGCCACAGCAGAATCTTCCTGATAATTTGGGAACACACACATCAGTCTATCTGTCAGCAACTCTGACCAACACAACAGAATGGAAAAAACAGCATGAAGTGGAAGCAACGTAACCAAAAAAAGTGTTAGTCTAAAGGGCATGAGTGGTACATTCCCATAGAAACATTTATACATCACTTGCCATCAAAAGCAAAGAAGTGTGGTTTTTCTGAAAGCTAGTTGCTATTTTGCAAAACTGAGTGGTCATGATGCGAATTCCCATACCCATTGCAGGCCTATCCACTGGCCAAAATGGGGTGATACACAAGGCATTATGCACTGGCCCCCTTTTCTACCTATTTTGTAGTAAATAAGATGAGGATGTTCCAAAGTCAGATACTTGGCTCAACCACGTCTGAAACACATTCAGAAGAATATCAGTAGCCATGGAAATGGACTAAAGGGAAGCTTGCAAGACTTGTGGAAAAGCATTCAGAGAACAGCCTGGCAGACAGGAGGTCTGTAGTCTTTCAAGGGACTAACAAAAGCCTTTCCAAGCTTTTGTGCTTTGCACATTGCTATTGTGCAGTAAGAAAACACACTGGGAAATGTCCGAATATGACATTCAAAGATGTTTTGCAAGAACTGGGATGTATGCTTGAGATTGCTATTGCCTAGAGACATCACAGAAAGTGATAATCCATAGGAAAATGCATGGCAGTTGTACTCTACGGTTTGTCAGCTTCTGTCTAAGGAGCTTATCAGAGAATACACAAAGGGAAACTGTGGCTTGGGCCTTTTGGATTCAAGCAAATGGATCCTGCTGGGACTTTTTTGTCACCAAGATGCGGTGGCATGCTGTGACATGCTCTTTGGTCTTGACGCCCTGTTGGAATGGAAGACTGTACATTACAGTCCCTGTTTTGAGAGAAACTTTGACTGAAAATATCGGAGTGAGCTGGGGTGGTGGGAGAGGCAGAGTCTGGAACAAACACTATGAATATTTGTCTTCAGACGGAGAAGATCCTGGTGGTGATCCCTGTAGAGCAGGCAGTGGCCTCTGAAAGATGCACACACTGGAAAGAGAAAGCAAACAGCAGTTAATTTAAGTTGTTGAGTACTGAAGCTTCCCTGGTGAAAGGATGCTGGACAGCAGTGTTTCTTTCCTTAATTTCACAATATTGATAAGTGTCAAAGCCAGTTCCCAGCAGAGTCCACTGCATGGTGCTGATAACCATTTGACACAAACAGATCTGCTACAATCTGGGAATCCTCAGGATCTCTAGGAACTCAAATGTAGGGACTCCATCTGTGAATTCTGAAACACAGACAACTATATGGAAAATAAATGGTAACAGCTTTATGACTAAACAAACTGCTTTTCTCTTTTGTTGTATCAAGTAGCTATGGCTGTGATCCAAGTGCACCAGCAAATCAACACTAAGACAAGTCCATAGCATCCAAGAATTCCATTATTTTATTTAAACTTTTGCTCCTAACCTAGGTCAGATTCTGGAAAGCACCATCTTCTGAGGACGCTCAACAAGCTCTGGTTTTCTCCCAGATGAAAAAGCAAGTTATGTTTGTCCCTTAGCATCAACATGGCTGCACACAGAAAAGAGTAAAATATGTTGGAGATGCTGCATTTCCCTTTTTCAGTGAAAAATATGGATATCATATCATCTGCCCATTAATGTGTAACCAAACTGTGTTCTCTTGCCGTGAAGGGCTGGGCCCGGTCACAAAAATGCTCTCCTTGTGCAGCCTGAATGTGCTGCAGGGATGATGCGTGCTCTGGACCCCCCAGAAGAAAGGGCTGCAGTTAACTTAGGTTTGGTTTGATTGGAGGTTTCAGTATAGCCGCTGCTCTCCCAGACTGGCTGCATTCAGTCCACAGGAATTTCAGAGAAATTGTGAAGGGGAAGAACTTTTCACTAAATGAATTGGCCAAAAGATTTCCAGGTCCTCTTTGGAAATATTTGGGCTTCTTTGACAATAGAAATACCATGTCCTTTTCGTCCTCCACAGCTCTGGTTGTACAGACAGCTCACCCAAGAAGTAGTAATTTACACTGCATTACTGTACAATTTACAACTCACACCCAGGATTAGCTCTCACAGTGGCAGTGCTCAGCACTTGTTTGAAACCTGAGAGAGGTCAGATTTGGCCTTCTACGTTTTCACCATGTGGGAGAAATGTCAAAGGGTGTCCTTCAGAGTGGAGTTAATGAGTTTAGAGTTCATGGCACAAAGAAATTTGTGGCTGGAAAGATAATAGCCAAGAGAGGTGTTGCAAAGGAAAGACATAAATGGAGAGCAAGTGTGAGGCCAGATCCTGCCGGTGGAGATGGGAGGTTCTATATGTATAGCCTACACATAGAGGCTACGGACACATAGCTTCCATTCATTGAGGTGAGAGCCACGTGGTCTTTTTTTTCCTGGGCAGAAAGGGTGGGAAAGTGGAAGAAAGGGGCAGTGAATGTTGTCAGTGACACTGGATGGGCATGGAGTCTGAGATGAGCTTTAATTGCATGCAGTTTATTCTTTTTCTTAAAATTTGCCAGCTTTTCTCCTAGCTACTTGCCTTTATTTCTCCATGCTCCTTCAAGCTTTGCATGTATGTGCGTGTGTTAGATGTGTTAGGCTACCTATATGCATGAACTGGGCTGAGAAGAATTGAAGAACTGAGGGGATTGGAACTAGATGATCTTCGAGGTCCCTTCCAACTCAAACCATTCTATGAGTCTATGAATCCCACTCATGTATGTATGGTTTAAATAAAAAAAACCCAAAACCCAGCATCTAAAGTCCTTGATTGATAACGTGCCCTATCAAAGCTCCTATTCAGTTGTGTAATTCTAAATGTTCCTTTTATCCACATGCAACTTTCTCTAGGTACCTGCTTGTCTACTTCTGACCAGATATACCTATGGGAGCACCTCAGTATCACTGGGGTTTGCACAGCCCTAACAAGACACTGAGAATGAGCCGGCTTCTTGAATCTGCCCCAGGAGGATGGATCTTTGGTGTCCCCTTCACCATTCCACAGGCACCTCAGGGCAAAAACTACTAAAAAAATTTACTGGCAAAGTGTAGCTCCAATTTCACCTGAATTCATCCTGAATTGTCAAAATTGCAGCTAATGAAAGCTGTGCCCAAAAACTTATACAGGTGATGGTCTGAGTCATGTCTGAAGTGGGAGGAGAAATCCACATCAGCACTGGGATAAGCAGGAAACATCAGTCTTTTTTTCCTCAGACTTCTGTCATTTTGAAGATTTTCAGAAGACTTTTATGACTTTTATTGTTCAGATCACAAATTCAATGTTTTTACCCCCTTTAACGTAGAGAAAAGCAGTACTTAGTTCAGCCAGTGTCTTCTCCTTGCTGTCAAGAACTGTCAAACATTATGAGAACAGACACAGATTTACATTTTGGGGGACAAAGTGTAAGACACGTCTGCCCAGAACTTTCCATGCAATAAAAAAAACAGGAAAAAAAGCATAGGTGGGAAAACCAGGATCACCCTCTCTTTTTATGGTGATTAAAAGTAGCTGTTTGTAATCCCAGAAAAAATGAGCATTCTTTTGTGGTTGAAAATCAGATTTTTTTGCAGAGAATTGGTGAAAATTTGACACTCTGAAGAATCACAAGAACATTCAACTACATCTGATGCTTATGGATTGTTTAGCAATGCCTGTGGTGACACTGGCACCTTGCAATCTGGTAAATCTGAAGATATATAAAACCAACAGACATTAAGCCTTCCAATGTAACACAAGCATTCAGTTTAATGAAGTAATTCTGTAATTTCTGGATGAATTGCAGAGAACTTTTTAGAGTAGTAAGTACAAAAATTGTTACATAATATTTATGTCTAATTTTATATATTCCTGGGACTGCATTTTTTAAAAAATTAAACAACAAAAGAGATATTTTTTTTCCTTTCATGGAGAAATTTTCAGGACTAATGTTGCATTTTCCAGGTTAAAACTATTTGATAACTCTATTTTATTTTAAGAATTTTTCTCCATGCATTGCCAATTTCCATGACCCTATTTCTTTCAGTAACAAAAAACACGATTAAAATAAATTAAATGAAAGAACTTCTACATTCAGGTCAGTGGTATTTTAAAGACAGTTGTTAATACTGAAGTAATTTTAATTTAGCAAAACATATTCAAATCGGCTGGTGCTTGTGAACTTTTCAGCCTTTGTGCTGGTTTAAATATCACCCTTATTATTTTACATATAATAGTTACAAATGAGATAATGCTGTACATCAATATCTGAACATCCGTATCAATATTTGCATTTACTTTATTTTATTGACCCTGAAATTTCAGAGGGCACTTGGTAACTCTTATCTATGTTGTCTGCTGCTTATCTCTCCATTTGCACATTTTTTGCTTCAGTGTTACAGATGAGGGAGTCAGCCTGATAAGCCTGTGTCCTGAAGGCACACTCTTGCATTGAATTTCTAACTTCCATAAACCACCTGACAAATCATTGCCAGCTATGAACAAATAAATTGCTGCAATCAATACTGGAATTTTTCTAAGACAGGTGATTGCAGTTGGGATTCTAACTGCATATTTAAATCCCCAAATAACTCATTGTCCTGTTTTCGTCTGGGATGAAACTAAATTTCTTCTTATTAGATAGAATAGTTTTGTGTTTTGGCTTTAGTACAGGATTTGGTATGAGAAGAATCACACAGAATCACACAGAATTCTAGGGTTGGAAGGGACCTCGAAGGATCATCTAGTCCAACCCCCCTGCCGGAGCAGGATCACCTAGAGTACTTCACACAGGAACGCATCCAGGCGGGTTTTGAATGTCTCCAGTGAAGGAGACTCCACAACCTCTCTGGGCAGCCTGTTCCAGTGCTCCGTCACTCGCACAGTGAAAAAGTTTTTCCTGATATTCACATGGAACCTCCTATGCTCCAGTTTGCATCCATTGCCCCTTGTCCTATCATTGGTCGTCACTGTAAAAAGCTTTGCTCCATCGTCCTGACCCTCACCCTTTACATATTTGTAAACATGGATGAGGTCACCCCTCAGTCTCCTTTTCTCCAAGCTAAAGAGACCCAGCTTCCTCAGCCTTTCCTCATAAGGGAGATGTTCCNACATTGCTGGCTCATGGTCATCCTCCTGTCCACCAGGACCCCCAGGTCCCTTTCTCCTACACTGCTCTCCAGCAGGTCAGCCCCCAGCCTGTACTGGTGCATGAATGTTGATAAAACATTGATGTTTTTAGTTGTTGCTCAGAAATCAAGGACCCCATGTTTTGCTAGTGTGTGGGTGCTCAAGAAGATTGGAGGCAGCATAGCCAGGACAGCTGACCCCAACTGACTGAAGGGATATTCCATACCATATAATGTCATGCTCAGCATATAAAGCTGGGGGAAGAAGAAGGAAGGGGGGATGTTCAGAGTAATGGTGCTTGTCTTCCCAAGTAACTGTTATGCATGGTGGAGCCTGGCTTTCCTGGAGATGCCTGAACACCTGGTAGTCGATGGGAAGTAGTGAATGAATTCCTTGGTTTGCTTGCTTGCATGCACAGCTTTTCCTTTACCTATTAAAGTGTCTTTATCTCAACCCATCAGTTTTCTCACTTTTACTCTCCCGATTCTCTCCCCCATCCCACCAGGCGTCAGTGACTGAGCAGCTGCGTGGTATTTAGCTGCTGGCTGGGGTTAAATCACAACATTCATCCAGATTTCAGAAGCAGACATGAGCTCTTCTTGTCGTTACTGACTGAAGCTAGTGGAAGTAACCAGGGTACTTCTCCAGAGTATGCTGATGCTGCCTACGGAAAGCAGGACATTATCCAGATGTACCTCAGAAGCCTGTACAACTGCAGTGCAAGGACATGTGCACTTGCTATCTCCTTGTTGGCTTTTTGATGCTCTCTCTAGGTGTTCTTTGGCAACAGGTACAGAGTCAGTCTTGCTTCAGAAATGGTGGCTCTGAAATAGGAACTACACTTCAGTATTCTTTTAGAAGTATCTTAATCATCTGACTCAGATGTTAAATCAGATTGGGTTGATCCACAAGAGAAAGGAATTTTACATGGCAAATGGAGGAAAACAACTGGTTTCCAAATCATGAAACTTTATCTTAAATAGAATCTACCTTGCATTTTTTCCCTATTTCCAATGGAAAGAGGTAGTCACTCCACAGGGTGAGCTATCTTATCCTAACATTTGTGTATGAGAGAAGGTGTTTGGCTTGGAATGTGCCCTACACATACATACTTTGGGATGAGATCGCTCATTCTTATGGAGATGCCTATTTTTCTTCATCAGTTCCAGGGGGACAAGGGTGACTAGCTGAGATTTAGATATCTCATTTTTAGCTACTAAATACTAAATGATAAGTATTTTAAAGTCTGTTTATTTCTTTCTCACTGATAAAAGGCAGCCTGACAATAAAATTCTCTTTGTTGCATCTTCCTTTGTTCGCACATTCAGATAGAATGTGTGGGCAATATAGGCCATGCAGTCCTTTTATTAAACTCATTATCAGAACTGATCTTATAATTTTAGCATGAAAATATATTCCCCTCATAAAAAGTCTTTGAGTGAAACACCGAATGCTGTAGAGCTCAGTGATAAGTTTTGTTTACCATTCTCATTGAAATGATGATGCAAACTTGGGTAAAAATACCTCAGAACAGGAAATGCCACAGCAAAATTGTAAATGTTACAGAATGAGAAATGAATCTGCCTTGAATCTTGTGACAGAAACAGCTTTGAACAAGGCATAGATGCAATTGTTTTGCACACCATTTCCCATCCCACCTCTTCTGTCACAGTCCTAGAAATACCTACACCTCTGTTTATAGTGACAGTTCTTTCCTCCCTAGTTTCTATCTCCAGAAGGAAATGGGAGATTTTATCACCCAGGATATGGAGAAGGCTGAGGTTTTCAATGACTCTTTTCACTCAGCCTTCTCTAGTAAGTGCTCAGGCCACACTGCCCAAGTCACGGAAGGCAAAGGTGGGGACTGGGAGAATGAAGAACCACCCACGGTAGGGGGAGATTGGGTTCAAGACCACCTAAGCGACCTGAATGTGCACAAGTCCATGGGACCTGATGAGATACACCCTCAGGTCCTGAGGGAACTGGCAGATGAAGTTGCTATGTCATTATCTGTCATATCTGAGAAGTTGTGGTGGTCCGGTGAAGTTCCCGCAGACCAGAAAAGGGGAAACATAACCCCATTTTTAAAAAAGGAAAGAAAGAAGATCCAGGGAACTATAGGCCAGTCAGTCTTACCTGTGTGCCTAGTAAGATCATGGAGCAAATCCTCCTGGAAACTATTCTAAGGCATATGGAAAATAGGAGGTGACTGGTGACAACCAACACTGCTTCACTGGAGGCAAATTGTGCCTAACAAATCTGGTGGCCTTCTATAAAGGAGTTTCATAGATGGTGGATAAGAGAAGAGCAATTGATGTCATCTACCTGGACCTGTGCAAAGCATTTAATACCATCCCACACAACATCCTTGTCTCTAAATTAGAGAGGCACGGACTTGATGGATGGACTACTCGGTGGGTAAGGAACTGGCTGGATGGTTGCACTCAAAGAGTTGTGGTCAACGGCTCAATGTCCAAGTGGAAGTCAGTGATGAGTGACATTCTTTATGGATTGGTATTGGGACTAGTTCTCTTTAACATCTTTGTTGGCAACATCAATGTTGGGATCAAGTGCACTCTCAGCAAGTTTACCAACAACACCAAGTTGTGTGGTGTGGGTGACACACTGAAAGGAAGGAATGCCATCCAGAGGGACCTTGACAGGCTTGAGAGGTAGTCCCGTGCAAACCACATGAAGTTCAACAAGGCCAAGTGCAAGGTCCTGCAAATGGGTCAGGGCAATCCCATTCACAAATACAGGCTGGGTGGAGAATGGATTGAGAACAGCCTTGAGGAGAAGGACTTGGGGGTGTTTTGTCGATAAGAAGCTCAACATGAGCCGGCAATGTGTGCTTGCAGCTCAAAAAACCAACAGTATCCTGGGCTGTATCAAAAGTGTAACCAGCAGGTTGAGGAAAGGGATTCTTCCCCTCTACTCCACTCTCGTGAGACTCCGCCTGGTGTACTGTGTCCAGTTCTTGAGTCCCCAACACAAGAAGGACATGGAGCTGTTGAAGCAAGTCCAGAGGAGGGCCACAAAGATGATGAGAGGGCTGGAACACCTCTCCTATGAAGACAGGCTGAGAGAGTTGGGGTTGTTCATCCTGGAGAAGAGAAGGCTCTGGGGAGACCTTCTAACAGCCTTTCAGTACTTGAAAGGGGCTACAGGAAAGCTGGAGAGGGACTTTTTACAAGACACTGGAACAGGTTACCCAGGGAGGCTGTGAATGTCCCCTCCCTGGAAGTGTTCAAGGGTTGGATGGGGCTTTGAGCAATCTGATCTAGTGGGAAGTGTCCCTGCCCATGGCAGGGGGTTTGGAACTGGATGATCTTTAAGGTCCCTTCCAACCCAAACCATTCTATGATTCTATGATTCTATGATTCTATGATTCTATGATGATTCTATGATTTTGGTCTCTCCTCCTCATTTGTTCATGTCATTGAGGTGTTTTGTATACATGTACACACTTGGACTCCCAACCAGTTATTTAAGTGTAGCCCTCATTGTAGCTGCAGTAAGAAAAATTGCTATGGGAACACTTCCCTTCACATAGGTCTTGATGATGTAAAACTTCCTTACCATAAGAATTTTGGGTGCATTCCTGCCCTACAGTGTCAAAGCTAACTGGCAGAGTGAATTGTTCAGTGAATTATCTAATTGCAAGCTTGTCTTTGAGCACCCGGAAGTACTATCAGAAACACTGGCACTATATTGGTCTAATAACCCAAGTCCACACATCTGGAGAGCTGTGGTCCTCTGTTGCTGTAAATACAGAGGAACCTGACAGAGTTACTGATTTATTTTGAGTATCACCATGGGGACAGAGAACAGTCTTGTGGAGTTTGGATATTGAGGTCAGTGGGAATGGCAAAAATCAGCAAACTGCTTTGACTTGCACTTCCACATGTACACCAAGCGAGCTATGGCTGGGAGGCTCCACAAATCACTTTGCCCTTGCCTCCTAGTCACTATATTGTGCAACTTTAATCTTAACTTTATGGCCAAAATCTGTTTCTTCTGACATTGCCTCAGAAACCTGAAGGCTCTTTCCAAGTCTGCTTTCTGTGCTTGCTCTGCCTCTAGTCAGAGTCTCCTGGTATTGATCAGTGAGAGTTTGCTGAAGCAAAAGAAAAGTGGTTGCAGTGAGCAGGGGACAGACAGTACCCAGTGGTGGTCCAAGGAGGAGATCTCCTTTTATGCAACTCCCCATTTTCACAAACAATGATCACAAAGATCCTAGCACCTCCTGTGGGCTCTTGCAAGTTGTAGACTGGTTTGAGGACAGAGGCGAAGGGAAGATGTTTGACACGTTGAACCTCTCTCACTGGTGTGTCAGGAGAGGCCATGTGGGCTGGAATGAAGGCCTCTGTTGTGGTTTGCTTTCTGTAACAAAGTTCCTGTTGGCAGTTGGTTTCCAGAGAAGCCCTGGGCAGTGGGAAGGTGTCCTCTGACATGCAGAAAGCAGAGATGTGGGATGACTTCGGGTGTGGAAGGGGTCCGCAGAAAAACCCATCCTACTACAGCACTACAGGCTTTTGGGAGGGCTATGTTAATTGTAACGTACCTCAGTCATAGAGTTCAGGTGTCTAAAAAATTGGAATTTCCTACATGTAAGGCTTGTAGATTTCTTTTCCAGATCTCCAGGACAGACTTTCCTCACAAAACATTATTTTATGTTTGTTTCTTTATCAACATTGAGCCTTGTGTGCTCTTGGACACTTATTTTGTCACACTAAAACAAACCAAAGAAGAAATAATTGGCGGAGAACTATTATTTTGTCTTTCTTCTGCTGGAGATTTATCTTCGCACAAATTATAATATTAATAAGTCTGTTCCTTGTAAGTCTGGATGAATGTGTATGCAAATACATTTTACCCTTTAGCAGCTTTTAGACTAATTATGACTACCAAATCAAGACTTTGACATTAGGTTTAGGGGAAAATTGTTCTTAGTGAAGTAACTATTTGCAGAAAGAATATATTTATAATATATTTAAAATATTTTTATGATTGCGTTTAGAAATATCTCTTAAATTTGAAAAAAAAGATCATTTCTGGAGGTGCACAGCAATTCTTACAAAGTTTCCTGAAGATGAATCACACAGGTATGTGAACAAGACCATGGTTAATACATTTTCTTGTTTAACAAACACACTTTCTTTCAATTGGAGTGGCTCCTTATGTCTTTTTCCTACAACAAATGTATGATTTGCTTTACAATTAATATAGGTATTTTTTCCAGGAATTAAACACTAGCCTTACAATCATAGAAAGAGCAAAATAATAAAACATACATTTAAGAAACATGCAGCTTTACAGTAAAACAGACTTCGCAAAACTAACCCTCTCATCTTCTCAAAACAACACATCTTCTCCTATCGACCCATTAAAATGAATTTACTGAGCAAATTGCTATTTTTTCTCTGAAAATTAACATTCTTTTGATTCATTGAGGTACCTTCTACTGAACTATAGGTGTAAAATTTTGGATACTGGCCAGATTCTCAGCCACTGTAAGGTGGCATAGATCTTGCCAGGAGACAGCAGGGAAAAGAGGTTTCTGAGCTGATAAATAGTGCTTAAGAAAAGGAAGACAAGGAACTTTATGGATAATATTTATTTAAGATTGTAAGGCAAAGTGTCTGTGGGCAAACACCTCTGATGAAATGCATATTAGTTGTGCCTCATTTTCTTCCATTCATTTTATAGAGTGAATGGTCATTCTGCAGGCTGAGATTGATCAGCTGAAATGGCAAATGTGATGAAAATGCTCAGAAACATGCCTGTCATGAAAAAATAGAAACATGATGGATAATTTTGTTTGCTTGCTCTCTTCTAACACAAAAGGAAAATTCAGGATCTTGAGGGTGGTAGGTCCTTTAAAATAAAAAATAAAACAGACAGTAAGCAGAGTGATTTGGATAATGAACTTTCAAAATCATCAATGAAATGACAGCCTCCAGTTCAAGGCATTTTTTCACCAGACATATCAAAAATTGAGAACCTGAGGGTGTCAGAGATTTTACTGCCATTTGTGTGGTGAAAGAGGCAGCAATGATGGTATCAGGAGTGGAACGACCATCCTGGTGTGATGTATTGTCCAGAGTTCATTGAGAACTGCAACATGAGTGGTCAAGCTGAGTCAGACTCAAGTCTGTATGGTCACTATATGGACAGTGCAATGTATATGGTCTCCTGTGGGTGCTCTTCCAACCTCCAACCATTTGTGACTTAAAATGTGATCCTAAATCAGCTCTACTCTCCATGAAGTGGTCCCATGAGCAGGACTAAGAATGTGACTGTGCTCTGTGGGTCTGAAGACTACAAGCATAAATATAACAATATACCTGTGAAGAAATTCTGGATTTCTTGCTGTTCATTTCTTACTCTTCTAGGCTCACATGTTCTCTGCTGGCAGTCATTTACATGTGCATATGAGACACTAAATGGGGGATATTCAATAAATGGTTGACCCTATGAGACAGTGATCTAGCAAGTTTTTTGTGATGGAGAAGACCCAGCTCTAACGTGCTTCCACAACCTGGTTGTCCTGTAGAGAGTGAACTGTATACCATTAGGTGCCACTGGCTTCATCTCATCCATAAGGAATCTAGTTCACAAATTCTGAGGTTGCTGTGTAATGTAGGTCACCATGAGTTTTGCTTCAAAGCATGTTCCTGCTCCCAAATAAAATGATGAAGTAGATGCACACCACTTTTGCTTGTGTTCCAATCAAGTTCTATCATCCACAGTATTAGAAAAATTGTCTGGCATCCAGTATGATGCTTTGCATACACTAACCAAATCCAAGAAGTATGTTATCACAAGTAATAATCTTGCTTTGAGTGTTCTGCAGGATACATAAAATAATCAAATGCAGTTCTGGCTCTTCCCATCTACTTTTCCCTCTTTGGGTCATTACATTTCTTGGCATTTCTTGATGCTCGGTATTCTGAGGCAGGATACATGAAACTCATAAAAGACCTATCCAAGCAGTGATGTACTTGGAAACATTGTCAATATTCAGTGAAAGTCTTTTAGTTACGGACAAATTAATTCACCTGGGGAAAGAGGGGATCTGAGAAAGTCTACTGATCTCATCTGAAAAGAAGGGACAATTTGGCATTTTTTCTCTTGTAATTTTTTGAAGACTTTTAGATAGAAACTCTTTAGCCTCAGTCTTGACTGGAGTTCTGTTGGTTTAAATTTCTTTCCCCTGTCCTTAAAAGTTTCTCTGTTTCCACTGCCCCTGACTCCTCGTATCTGTTCAGCCTGGACTGTGAGATTTCAGGATAAATAGGTTTGAATTTGCAAGTTTTTAAATCCACAACAAACAACAGGCTGAGAACCTATAAGATCAGGTCAGGATTGATTTAAATCTCCTCTGACATGTGGGTAACCCCAAATTTCATCATTCTCAGAATAAAATTACCCCTGGTTGGTAACTATTTCCTGCTTATGATTCTGTTTCCACAACCAGCAGCAAAACCCTTTTTTCAGGACTTGGCAGCTTCATTTCAAGGCTTTTGCCACTCCTGGCAGGCTTCTAGCCTCATCAGTCCACACCTGTAGTATGAAACGTATCAAAGCTCACCTAATTTCTTTCAGGGTAAAAAGATAGAGTTTTGGAAAGAAAAATAATTTGCTGAGATACAAGGCGGGAGGGGAAGTGCCAACTCAGCACTCAGAGCATGGCTCTGAGGCAATATGGGGATTGATGAGAACAAGTGACTTTATTAACTGGTCCAAGGGACTGGGCTAGCAGGAGAGAATTATGGCTGTGCTTTTGTGTACATCCATTCTCACTTGACTCAGTCATAAATATCTTCTCATTAAAAAGTAAATTCTAATTTAAAAAACCCATAGAAAGTCAAGTAGTACAGTAAGAACATTAATCTACTGCTTCCAAACTGCTGCTGTGTATCTACTACCATTAAATTTTATTCACAATGGCTGTTTGAAGGGTTGCCTGTAAATGTTACAAAAGATTGCTGAAGAAAAACTGCTGTTTTAATTGCTATTGGATTTGATTTTTCAGAAGGAGCAGTGTTTGGAACAGGTGAGTGAACAGTGTTCTTGGTCCTAATTCAGAGTCTAATTCTTTTCCTACGGAGCTGTTATAGGTTTTTGCTGTTCATTTCAATGGAAAGAGGTTCAGTCATATTGGTTTTATGCGGTAGCTGGCACAAAGATTAAACAAAATCTACATCACTGGTTTGAAGGATTGATTTCATTACAAGCCTTTATTTAATCTCAACAAAGTAAAATCATTAAATGCATTTCTCTTTATAGCAATGGCAAGATATCCTCAAAAGGCAAGTCTAGATAATATTCAAAATCTTGCTAAAATCATACTAAAAAGGTTTGGGATCTATATTATAGTATGGTTTTACATCCCCTTTGCCCTACAATGTCTCAGTGTTCCTCAGGTAAGAATTACTTGGCTTTCACTCTGTTAACCTTACTATCTTTTGCTAACAGTCCTCCTTGGGTCTGCAGATACCAGCCACATTTACTTTGAAATCATCAAAGCTCTATGCTTTGTTTGAAGCTTTGTGAATCCTGTCTGGGATAGGAAAGGCAGCCTGTTTGCCTGAAAGCTTTGTTGTCCAATAAAGAGGACTTACCTCTCTCTACAAATCCTATTTTGCTTCTAATATATGGTGGACAGAGTTTTCAACAGAGGACAAATGGAACATCCTTTCTGATATAAGGTCTTTTAGGGACACTGGATGAGTCTGATTCTCCAGAGCCCTGTGGAATACATTTCCCTCAAAGTCAGTGTGCTTCAGGTGGATGTGAGAAACCCAGCATTTAATCTTCTCAGCTAACAGACTCCTAATACCATCCACAGCTCCTGTGCCGTGTGCATGCTCCTACACATATAGTGCATTCCTGGAACAGGGGTGTTCCTATGTGGTCCTTGATATATGGGACCATCACCCTCGAGTCGGAGGAAGTAAGCAGTGCATGAGAAGGAAGCCTTGACCAACCTTTCCTTTTAGGCTGTGTCTGACATATGAGATCTACTGTGAAGTCTATTCTATTGACATTTTATAGTTATTATCACTTAGTATTTGAATGTGTTCCAATAGCACTTCATGCAATATGAGTAACATCTGTCATGTGTTGTTTGTTCTCTCCTCCTTTCTGCACTTGGGGAATGGAAATGAATGCAGTGACATGTCTTGTTCCAGAAGGGATTTTCAAGAAAAATAGACATGTATTTACATGTATTTATATGTCTAGAGATGACAGAGTCAAAGCAACCTGTTTTGACTGGAAGAACAATGTGGTAGGGTTGCGATGGTCCCTACCTCCTGGGGTACTTTGCTTCATTATCTGACCATTATCTGTCCATTTGTTGACAGGATATATCTGTTACTCAAGGTGGGTAAAGGTGTATCTCCTCTGCTTATTACTGGTGTTAGGTTCACTTCGTCTAACCGGTTTACTCAAGGGCTGCATATGGCAGCTAAGAAGGATCACAGAGTCAGACAGCCCTTCATGTTTCTTTAAGGGATGTGCATGTTCAGTCTTCTGTGAGCACCTATTAGATGACTTTCCATCAGAAGAAGTATTCAATCTATTATACCTTAATTAGATTAGGTTCCCATCACTTCCCCTGAGACCTTGCCCATGTCAAATGGCCCAGGAGGATGAGAACAGATACCAGCTGTTTTTTCTTCATGGAGGAAGTTCCTCTATCCGTGACTGTTAGCTGATTTCATCTCACAGTGATGGCTTGAATCCAGATTATGCTGGGACTAAAGGACTAGAATCAGTTAGGTGCATGTGTCAGCTGTCTTTGGGTGGTTTCTCTTCTGCTGTGCTCAGGAATAGGAGATATTTAGTGACAACCTGATATCCATGTGGCTTTCTTCAATGCTGGTCTTTATATGATGCACTGGTCCTTGAAAACAGATGATAAAAAATGAGAAAACACTTGAATTGTGAGTGTAAATAGGTGTAAACCAGATCCTCCTAGAGAGTGTCTGACCATCTTTTGCTTCTGGTTTAGGCAGTCTGTCTAGTTCTTGTTTGTGCATCATGCCTTTTTACTGGAGCAGGCCTCAGTGAGACATGAGGGTGAGGTGGACATTAAGTGAGGGGAGAACTTGAGTCTTGAGCATTCATTAGTTACAGACCAACCATCAAAAAAGGCTTGTGTCGGGAGCAATTGTATGAACTTAGAGTAAATGCAGCAATTTGACTGTGCCTCTCTTGTAGTGAAAGGAGAAAGTGCTTACAACTTCTTGATTTAAAATTACTGCAGTTACACGGTTTCCCATAAGGATAAAAAAGAATGTTTAGTGTGTTTTATTATTACAGTAAATAAAGTTTATTGTCCTGAATACTAATTCAAGTATTTTTAAAAAATCATACTGTATCATATATGTTTTGGGATTGAAAAAAATTAGCACAATTTTTTCCAAAGAGCACATACTTTACAACCATTTTACAAATTGGGTCTTTGAGGGTGGATTCATTACAAAATGGAAAAGGTAAGTGTAAATTTTAAGGAGTTCTCTACATCCAATTATCTACATTTGCATCAATTGCTATCACAGGAAGGATGCAAAGGTCATATGAGAAAATCAGCATCCCTTTGTTAAATCACTACTTTATGTCATAGATTTCACCCTTTCTACCAATTTGACTGTATGTTTATGGCCTAATTATATTGCTGAAAAGGTGCTCTCTTGGAAAAGAAAGACAGCATTTGCTTTCTTTTTTCCTACTGGGGAAAATGGGCCTGCAGTTTGAAAAGTAGAGCACTGAAACTATTTTAATGACCAGCTATGTTTAGCTCCCTTGTCAAAGAGACATATTTGGAAGAAGACACATAACTTTCATGTCCAGCCATGAAGCTCAACTATGAAAAAAGAGTGATTATTTTTCCACATTTTTTGTGAATATTAAAAAACAACAAAAAAAGTATGGAATGTGACTTGTACTCTGAAAAACTGTTCTAGATTTTAAAAAATTACCTTAAAAAAATATGTCTCTGGTCACAATGCTGATGTCTGGACACACTCTCATAAATGCCATGAAATCATAACACAGTGTGACACTACTGATCTTGAAATGGTCACAGGACACACTGTAAAGCAGAGCTATAGTTTCTCTTAATTCAACCTGATTGCTAGGAATGAGGAGAAGCATTATGGGAGCAACGATTTGGTTTTGAAATCCCAAGTGGTGGTCTATAAACAACAGGAACTCAGTTCAGTTATTAAATGTCATTTGGGGCATTCAGGAATAGCTTGGCAGGGAGGGAGCCAGTGAATAATATGTCGGAGCTGTGGGAGACTTATGACCTTCTGGGCAAGCAGCTGATAACAAGACAAAATTCCCTTGGACACATTGAACAACTTCAGTGTCTATGTACGGACAATTGTATCTTTCTGTATCTAGGGGATGGGCTGGACCTCCATTATCTTCACAAAGTACCATCTTGATGGGGATCATGTAATGGCTGTCTTTTGGGGTCAAATTTGTTCTGCCAGCACTGTCTGGACCACAGACACCTCTAAGTTGTATCTGGGAGGCTGCAGCCCTCAAGGCTGTGTACCATGTAGGAAATGTAAGAGAAATACATAGGACATTTCTGAGATCTGTTCATTGATAGTAGCTTAAGATAGATTACCTTGCATTTTTTCACAGGTCAAGAGAACTGGTGATGTCCCAGGTGGTGATGCTGGCACAGATGGGCTAGGATTTAAGTCCACTGTGTGAACATGCCAGTTCAGGTGTGTAAATCAAGATGTGTCCTGTTATAGTCAATAGAGGTTCAATTCCCTACATACAGTCATGTTGTGCTCTATGAAATGCCCTTGGATATCTGAGACTTCTTCAACGATCTGACAGATGTGACATGGAAGCTCCTGGAAGTGTGTACCTTTCTGGTACACAGAAGGTGGCAGGCAGGTGGGATCCCCAAGGACGTTTCAAATGGTGTTGCAGCCTTAGGTGTGGGGATCTGGTCTGAGCTTGTAGGACAGCTTACAGGACAGTTCAGCTCAATCTAATGTAGACATGTGTGGTCATTGGCTTACCAAACTCCACTGACTGCATTGCTGTTACATGACAAGGTAATGACAGATATTAAAGAGTACTTTACCCATGGCTCTTCCTGCTTCTGCAGGAAATGCCTGCAGGTTTTGGCATTGGAAGGAGTAGGGGCTCCTGGAAAATATAGGATGGATTGGCCTCAGATGATGATGTTGAACTCCATGAACTGAAAAAAGTTTAGTCCTCTTCCTCACCTGGGACAGCAGACATCTATTCAGCTGTCTGTTGAGCCTGCGCTGTTACAGCTTGGAGACACAGGCACAGATTAACATCTGAGGCTGTTCTGCAGTGTGATTGAGTGTTCTGTGTTATGTTTCACAGATAAAGCACTACACTAAAGAAACCAAGACACTCCAAGTGTCTAAAAGAAATCTGAGTGAGCTCTTTCCCTTCAAGCAGCTATTCCTTGAGTTACCTTCCTGTTGAGAAATTAGCAGCACAGATATCTATACAACTGCCCAGAGATGAAGGATATTTCTTCCCTTCACTCATTTCCCATGGGTTTCTTTTCTTGCCAACACATAAAGTCAGAAAGGGCTTGAGTGTCTCACCAGCTGGCCCATTGAACAGACATGGCTTTTACTCTTGAGTTTGGGTCATCACCAAAATTATAGGATTTAAAATACTATTAAGGACCAAATCAGTTCAAAGGAATCTGAGTTGAGAGTTTGAGTTTCCTAGTGAGAGATAAAAAGCCTCTTCTGTTAGGAAAATTGACTGTGGGCTTTCTTTTTTGGCTTGAAAGCTGGCCTATGATCCTTGAAAAGCTTTCTACAATTTTAGGAAAAATGAATGTGGCCTATTTTCAGCTTCAAAGCTCATATCCATTCCATTTAGAAATCATATACATATTGTCTCAGTCTGTGTTTTCACGATAAAAACCACTACCTTAACAATGTAATACCAAGTCCAATTTTTGAGAAAAGCTTTTTCCACTGGTAAATGCGAATGCCACTCACAGTGTTAAATGTTTTGCTTTATTTATCTGCTCCTTTCCTTCCATTTGGAACACGTATCTCCAAGGCGCATAATGCACAGTGACTTGGTATCATGTAGGGGACAGACAATGGCAAATGGATCTCCAATTAAATTCAATTGCTCTTCAAGGGCTGCTGCCCTAGCTCGAATGGAGTGCATGGGTGAGAGTTTGAAGTACTGCAAATGTATGTTTTTAGCACTGTGATTAGTCTCAGTTAAAACTTTTGACTCCTCTCCCCCTACCAGTCTCCCTGGGGTTTGGAGAGCTTTCCATGTTCTGTGTGCCACAGGGCAATCTTTGGTATCAATACCAGCTGGGGGATTGAGGGATTGAAAGCATCCTTGATAAGAAGGACTTGCGGATACTGGTAGATGAAAGACTGGACATGAGCCAGCAATGTGCTCTTGCAGCCCAGAAGGCCAACAGTATCCTGAGCTGCATCAAAAGAGGTGTGGCCAGCAGGTCGAGGGAGGTGATTCTGACCCTCTGCTCTGCTCTGGTAAGACCCCTACTGGAGTAGTGTGTCCATCTCTGGAGACCCCAGCATAAGAAGGACATGGAACTGTTGGAGCAAGTCCAGAGAAGGGCCAGGAAGATGATCAGAGGCCTGGAACACCTGACCTACAAGGAAAGGCTGAGAGAGTTTGGGTTGTTCTGCCTGGAGAAGAAAAGGCTACGAGGAGATCTCACTGCCAACTTTCGGTACCTAAAGGGGGCCTATAAGAAAGATGGGGACAGGGTTTTTAGCAGAGCCTGTTGTGATAGGATGAGGGGTAATTGTTTTAAACTGAAGGAGGGTAGATTTAGGTTAGATATAAGAAAGAAGTTTTTCCCCATGAGGGTGGTAAAACACTGGAATAGGTTGCCCAGGGAAACGGTGGACGCCCCATCCCTGGAAATGTTCAAGGACAGGCTGGATTGGGCCCTGAGCGACCTGGTCTAGTGGACGATGTTGGTGCCCATGGCAGGGGGATTGGGACTAGGTGACCTTTAAGGTCCCTTCCAATTCAAGTGATTCTCTGATTCTGTGATTCTGTGAAATATCTGACTATTTTGTTAACTACATGCTGTAAGAACTGCATGCTGGAAGATATACTTTCTAGTTCTCAAGAGGGGGCAACCTGCCACCAAACTGCAAAGATAAAGTGCGTAAACAACTTAGAGGAACAAACAAGTGTCTGATTGCTTGAGCTGTGGGCACTATGTTTGGTTGAATCTTTATGGCAAGAAATCCTGAGAAAACGTCTTCCCTTCAGAATCATAACTTAGTACAAGCCCAGAGTTCAGAAAGATAAGCAAAAGTTTTGGGGCTGTTTAAGATAACTGGGAAGTCTGTAGGAGGAATTCAGGCATGTTTAGCTCAGGTTTTTCTCCATATTAAGTAAGAACAGGGAGGATGTTTTAGTAGTCACAGGTATGCCTCTATTTCTCATCACATAGCATGAATAGCACATGTTGGGATAATACTGTGTGGCTTATTTGCAAACTTCTGTGCATAACCTCACTAAATATTCACTAGTGATGCCAGAAATTAGTGGGATATCACAGAAAAGCTCATTTCCTGGATTTTAGCTCATAACTTGCCTTCCAGTATTTGCCTCCTCCTTGTCAGCTTTGGCTCACCTCATTGTACATTATTACAAAGGTCTCCAGGAAGGATGTCAAAATACCTGTAAAAAGCTAAAAAACTAGAAATCACAGTTTATAAGAAAGAAATGAGATTTGACAGCTTGTGAAGTTGTAGAAAGAGGATGGGGCAAAATTTTTGTACTGAATATTGCTCACAGTTTTCCACCTTATTGTCAGTAATATTTTTTTCCTTGATTATTTTTAGATAGTGTCATTGTTCATCTAGGAGAACTGGGATGAAGTTACTTGCTATACGTGTTGTTCATAACTCAGAGATGACCAAATGTTGCAGAGATTATCCATTTCCAGACTGGTCAGAGATTAGTCCTGGTTAGCCAAAGTTGAAGATTTCTATCAGTCATCTGGGTGAATGTATTTGGAGTATGGATTCGGCTCACCAGCTGTGTGATTCTGGCCAGTCTTCTTGGCTGGAGACAGGAGATACATTGCCAGTTCCATAATTTCTGCAATTGCTTGAGTGCAACTTGTTATGTCCTCACACTTCTTTTATGTCCCTTCTTCATTTTGGGTACATTTCATCATTAGAGGTTCAGCAATGAGACCAGAGGAGATTGGGATCTGTTATTGCTTTCATGAAAACAGAATGACATCTGCAATTACTTTCAGAGCATTCCCAGCACCTCTCATCTGTGTCACTTGACTCTTTGTTAAATCCTTTCACGTGTAGGAGATGAAGTATGTCACATATTCAGAAAGCACTCTGTATTCTGCGTTGATGGTGGCAGTGTTTACTAGTTGTACGTTTTCATAAATTGTTTCCAAGATCCATTCTAACTTCAAGTCTTTCACACCCAGTTTGTTATGGGGCAGCACATCAGATTTCACATCTCTCATTTTAGTAAAAAAACAATCCATCATTAGACACACTGAACCAAATTTTGCAGTGTGGCAGAGGAGTGCTCAGCACAAGGGGAAGGTTCATGAACCCATGCAGACTGCTGACAATAGTTACTTGACTTCACTGGCCCAGCTCCTGTGAGACCTACAGTGGAGAGAGAGATGGATGAACAAATTCTGTAGGTCTGCTGAAGGGAGGCAGAGTCTTTTACAGAGACTGCCTTAAGACAGATAGCAGTGAGCTCCTTACTTAAGGGCTCTGAATCGTGCTATATGCAAAGGCCTAAAATCAGATATCATGAATACCCTGGCACAGGAGTACTCCTCCAGAGTATGGAGGAGACACCAGAGCAGCTCTACAGCATCACCAAAGCCTCAGTGTAAGTCTGGGTTAGGGGTTGGCTTTAGGTCAGATGTGCATGTCTAAAGACTTCAGAAGCAACCCATGACTATATCCCTTGTCTGTAAAAACATGGCCATCCCACCCCAAAATATTTTATGAAAAAACATTAGCACCTTTTATGTGTTTCTTCATAGAATCATACATCAGCCCAAGTTGGAAGTGACCTCAAAAGATTATCCAGTCCATTTTTTTCTTTGGAAAGGGGGACTCGATGAGATTATATAGCACCCTGCCCAATTGGATCTTGAAAATCTCCAGTAATGGGGACTCTACCACATCCCTGGGTAGGATCTTCCAGTAATTGTTTGTTCTCACTGTAAAAAATTTCTTTCTTATATCAAGATGAAACCTCTCCCTGTGCAACTTGTACCCATTGCCCCTTGTATTTTCCATCTGGCTCCTTGTGAAGAGAGGGTCTCCCTCCTCTTTTTAGCCACCCTTTAAATACTGGAAAATGGTGATGTGGTCCCCCTGAGCCTTTTCTTCTCCAGGGAAAAAATACCTGTCTCCTTAAGTCTTTCCTTATGGGGGAGTTTCTTCAGCCCTGTGATCATGTTCATGGCCCTTCTTTAGACCCCTTCCAGTCTGACTGCATCTTTCTTGAATCATGGGGACTAGAACTGGACACAGTACTCCAGATGTGGCTTGGTAAGCTCTGAATAGAGTGGGATGGTCACATCTCTACCTCTGTTAGTAAAGCCCCCGGTATTCCTTCCTTCTTCTTGACTGGAACTTCTATATTTTGCAGTGAATGTGTCCCAGATAGATACAAAGCATCAGGGAAAAATTGCAGAAGTTAATGAAAGAAATCTCCCAGCCTTGTGTTGTAATCTTTCACATGACACATTATTTTTGGTTTCATGGGATCTGAGTAATTTATCTTAATAAATGTATAATTTCCCAGTGAGATTTCTTTTTTCTTTTTAAGTTAACCTAAAGTAACTTGAAACATTCATTTGCTGAATTTAAACCTCAGTGTTGAGCTAGATTTTTTGGAATCAATAATCAGACAGTGGCTGAATAATGAGGATAATGGATAATTAGAAAAAGCATATGGCTTCCTGCAACTTCATTATTCATGCCAGAAAATCACTGGGCTAAGAGTGTTAGTACAAAATATTCCCTGACCACTGAGTAAGTAAAACATAGCTAAATCCTGTGCAGTACTCAGACTGGAAAAAGTGTGGGAGTAGTAAAGAAAACCCCCACAAATGGCACCAATTCTGCTTCTTAGGAAATAGCAGTGAACTTTTCTTATTTCTATCTACTGCACCCACTCGCCAGCAAAGAAACGAGATCTGGCTAGTGATGCAAAACTCTTTATCATGACATGGATTCCTTGCATGCTGAATGTGTGTTGGGTTTCAGTGGAGATGTTGCCTCTCTGAGAGTGGACATCTCAAACAGATGACTGGACACACAATAGGTAACATTCAGTCTATGAAGGACCAGCACATAAGTTGGTCTTAAAGTGACTTAAAATAGGAAGAATGGATGGGATATCTAGCAGTTTCTCAGTAGATCATTGTTACAACATGTCAACACCTCATGAGGTTCAGAAATATGAATTCTGCCTTCCTGCAAAGCAATGGGTATAGCATCTCTGATCTCATTTTATTTATCCTATTTAGGTTCTTGGACTGCTTTAATGTTAAAGGAGTGCTGAATCATGCTTAACAATAAAATGCAGGACACAGTATTTGTCATTATCTTCTCTCAGCCCTCTTAGCCCATCAAGTGACATGCATGTGTGCTTCACAGCTAAGTGGATGTATAGCATTTGTTTTAAATCTTGCTAGAATTATCTGATTTTAGAAATGTTTATCAGTGGGTTCCCCATTTCTCTACTGTTATTTATCTGTGTATTTACCATTTCCTCTTAAGTGTTTTATTAACCATACCTGTTGGTCAGTGTGATAGCAAATGAGAAGGCTTCTGAGAAGTTACTATCAACATTTGCTATTTTGTAGTCCTCCTTTCCCTTTGTGATGTTTGGTGCCAGTCTCTAACCACCTGCAACATTCAGCTGATTGCATTGTACTTTTCAAACATATATTGATTCCTGGAAGGTGTCTTTTGAAGAAGAGGTTGCAAATCAACCTATCAGTGTCATTCCTGTACCGTTTCTACTGGGAGTCAGTTGCTCATTTTAATGATGCATTGAGATACAGGCTGCATCACGACTAATTTCAGTGTGATTTACTCTCCAAGGTGGGTTCAAATTTAGTGCACAAGACTTTTTAATAGAACATTCTCCACTGCGTGGTCTCCTCAACTTGTGGGAAATGCTTGGCAATATTTAACAGCTGTCTTTTATTCCCCATAAGCATAATGGTATGTGGTACGTTTGTTGTCCAGTTCTGTGCAAAGCAATGCAGAGTTGACCAAAGCAGCGTGTCAAGAACATCCAGCAGTTTTTGAGTCACATAAGTGGACTTTAATGAAGACTTCTATCCCTGATCTCACAAAGTTTTTAACAAATTAAACTTAAAATTGAGTGATACTTTTCCCAGTTGGAATAAATACTCAACTTCAGGTGCCATAATAAAGAGCCACTGGGGAGAACAAATAGCAATGTGATTTTCAAGAGCATCCAATATCTAAGGAAAATGAAAAACTGCAAATAAATGTAAAAAATCACATCTTAAAAAAAGGAGAAAGAAATAGGTTATGGACACATGAACTAAGTGTGTTAAATAACACGCAATTGCTGAACAATTTGCAAAAAGTTAATCGACATCCTTTGAGTATAAGCCAAACACAGTTCACAACCCACTGCTATGACTCAGAAGGAAAGTTCTCTATCAAAATGTCAGCCTTGTCATTTATTCCTTTTGCCATTTACTTAACTCTTTGAGGAAAATTAATGCTCATTAATTAATGTTCATTAATGCTGTTCTTTGTTCTTGGTAGCAGTTGTGCTCTGGTGAACACTGCTATTTGCATTCAGTCCTGAAATTTGGGCTCTTTTATGAGAAGTTTATGTATGATCCTGCGCTGTGTGTAGTGTTTGACTCTGTGCAGTTTTGTGTGTGTAAATAGCTACAGCACCACACAGCAAATAATTAAGTAAAAAATAAATACCCAGTCAAGTTCTTACATGATCAGAAAGAGGAGAGCAGAAGACAATAAAATGAGCTTGGAACTTACTTTCCTTCTAAGAGAGTCTTTGGGAACACATGCATTCAGGACTTGAACAGTAAATATGTGATAAGGCTGGAGAGGATCATATATTAACACTGGAGTACACACTATTTTCAAATTGACCAGAGAACCAGCAATGTTGAGAGATAAAGCCAGGGAGAGAAAGTTACCAAAAATTAGCCTTTCCTCCTTCCAAAAGAAGCCACTGATTGCACTGTGTCCTTCTAAAAATCTTTACAGAGACTATTGAATGTTCACTAGGGCTATTCATAGGAGGGTGGGGGGGGCTCAGATAATTTTGTTATCTTCTTGGAGAGCCAGAGCAGAGGTTGGTGGTCTTGTGGTAGGCACAGATCCCTCAAGTTCCATGAAGATCAGGGAAGTCAATTTGAACTGTTCTCCGCAGTAGCAAATTGGAGTAGAAAAGATCCAATGATTCTCACAGTATTATTTATTCCCAAACTTCCTTATGAAGAAATTTCTACTACCCTGTGTGGTATGAACTACTGTACCTGTACATCTTTTACATCTAAAAAATTATAAGAGTATGATTCCTGGGAAGAATGAACACTGTGATTATGGTTCTGTTACCTGAATTTGACAAGAAACGTCATGCTCAAAGCTGCAGTGCATTGTTTCTACAAGGCTGATTGAGAGTGACACCCACTAGTCACCCTTTAGATGAGTAGATAATTGGAAATGTGTTTTTCTATCATCTCTGACTGGGTGTCTCAGGAAATCTCTAGTATTTCTCTATTATATCCTCTAGGCAGAACAGATCTGCTTCTTTACTATGCTCTCTCCAGCTTGCAGCCTCTCTGATGAGCTACTTTGTGTTCCTTTACTGTGTGGATGACCTTTGCTTCAGTCCTCGGAGCTACTGAGAGAATAAGGGGCTGCTCTGTGTGAGCAGTAGCTTCATAGGCCATCTCACAATATTTTTCTGGGATGCAGGACAGGTCTTGTGAATTAACGTCACTCCTCTCACTTCACTGTAAAATGGGTTTGCAGTGATTTACATGAGTCTGTTCCAGGCTCCAAGTACGTCCTCTGTAAAGCCCTGGACCACTGGTCCTTTGGGGCTCCTTTATCTCCTTTCCTTCACTACACATCCACTCCTCCTTTGTTGTTGTCTTTCCCAGAGGTTGCTATCCCCTCTTCTCCATATTCCCCCAAACCTAGACCTTTTTACCTGTAGCCTGGCCAGCTCTTAGCTCTGATGGTGCCTGTGAAAAGCCCATGGTAACCAGTACAGTCCAACCCAGCTGACTGTGCTGGGACACCGCAGCAGTTACCAGCCCAAGCCTCACTCCCTGTCTCATCCATGTAGGAAAAGCTTCAACGGTTGTGAGCTTGGAGCTCACAACACCTGGGAAGTTGTTGAGAACATCTTTTTGGAGGGCAAGCAAGAGAACAGAGATGATTCTGCTCCTGGTTCATGTGAGGTTTCCACCTTACAGCTGGGCACTATGCTGCTTTCCTGTGGAGAGAACCACTCCTGGGAGATCTCATTTGCCCCCGTTTTGGTCCTCATTTACACCAAGTCAAAAGCAGTAATCATGGCCTTAAAGTGAGGGCTGGACAGCTTACACACAGCATAAGTGAAACTGTAGTTATCTCCAGTTACCAATTGTGTGCTGAGTTGGATATCTTCATTTTGCAGCTACCTTCCATATTGGGCAAACTCTGGGGAAGCAAAAGCACTTATTGTGTTTGTAAGATTGCAGTAAGTAGGTCGTTTAGGATGTTACTTTACAGCTCAGTAGTATTTTATAAATTGAACCAGGTACTCGCCTGCTTATACCTGAAAAATAATCTCTCACTTTGACTCCAAGAAATATCCCTGTAGTAATGTCTTTTTAATGGATGTAGCTTACTTGTTTGTTTTTTTTAACAAAAAGGACTGGTGAGAAGAAACAGACTGACTCGCATCTAACTGACTTCCAAAAATCTTCCCACAGACTAATCTATATTTCATTAGGTGAAGTACATAAGAGGCTGTATCCTTCTTGATTTATGAGCAAAAGTTTTATGAAAAATATGAACTGTACAATGTAGCTGATCCATCATTCAGAGATAAGTATTAGTAACCCTAGCCAAAATCAAAATTCTCCTGGGCTGCTCTCCAGTGATTATATGAGATGATTTCCAGAGGTTCCAGAACACTACCACGTGGATAAATTGGCCTTCAGACCAAGTGCTATGCCAGAATGTGTAGTTTCTTGAAGAAGGATAATTAATCTCAATTTTGGCCAGAATTAATATACTCCAAGGATGACAACACAGTTTGGCTTGAGATTTGTGTACAGCAACAGAGAAGAGAGGGACTTAAAAAAACCCTTATGAAGGTCTTGTGCTCCTGTATGCAGTAATTGACCCAATAGATAATGTCAGTAGTCTCTAACACTATAAGATATTTAGACCCCTATGACTACAGCAACAGACTTGCTATTTCATGATACCTACAGATTGTAAGGAAGTTTATCCCATTGCTGAGGGCTGGGTTATAGCCCTGGATATGGTTTCAGGCTGAGACTGTCTCTGTCTGCTGGACGGTGGCTGTGTGAGGCTGCTTGTGCACCTCCTACATGCAGCAAACAAAGTATGCATCACTGGTTTTGAGTAGCCCTGTAGGGAGGACCACATTTGGGATGGACAGATCTGTGCTGTGGGACACAGTTGCAGTGATGATTTTAGTTTGTGGGGTGCAGGCAGATTTAATTTTCTAGCCTCCATTTCCATGGAGACTTTTTGCAAACAGGACAAGGCTATGACTCATCGCAGTAACATTCCTGGTTTCAGTCCTTGAGTCTCACCCAATATATGGTTTTGTCCAGGAATACTTTCATACTGAGTGCACAGCTGGAGCTGGAGCCACAGACATCTCTTCTGTGCATGGACACTGAAATTGCTGGGCCACAAGCTGAGACTGTTGTGCTCTCACCTTCCAGCACCAGAGATCTCATGTTTCTATATCATAGGCAAAAATGAAGGATGCCATCTTCCTCCCCTGCTTACTTCCAGCTGTGTGCCTATGGCATTGTCTTGGAAAGAAAGATATACAGGAATCTGCACTGTTTCATGGTGGTACCATGGCCCATTGATTCTCAAGCAAGGGGAAATTAACTCCCATCCTTTATGAAAATGGCAGACTGTCTCTCCAACCTTTTCTAAAAGATCAAGGCAGTTGTCAGCCCCTGCCCTGAAGGAATCCCTTTGTGCAGGTGCATGATGTGGATCCTGGTTTCATGCAGATGCCTGTGTCTGAAGGAGGATGCTTCCTCCCCTTTGGAGTTTCCTACTAAATGATTTTGTACCCTGCCCCAAAACTTGTTGTGCCGATGACTGTGAATCCTATTTTAAGGCACTGGGCATGCCTTTTAGGAGCCAAAATCCTTTTCATGAGTTTGGATCAAGGTGACTGTCCAAAATCTCACAGGATGCACACAGGAGATGGATGCACTGGTCCCAACACGTGGCCACTGCTCTAAGTCATGGTCTGCAGACTTCTTCCAATCCATTGTGTCTTGTACTTGGCTGTTCTGCTCAGGCTTCTGTCACCCTTCCTATCACCACAGGGTCCTCCACATCCCCCGGAAAACCTGGAGGACTGCTCCTCCTCTCCAGTGGCTCCAAGACTGCAACTATTCTCAGTGAGCAAGACAACAGGGACTTCTGTCTGAGTCTGTTGGTGCGGTGCTGAAGCTGATGTTGTGGAAATAGTCAGCCTCATGCAGATATCTCAGAAGTACTAGGGCACCAAAATGGTCCTAATCACATAGGTCTGTTGAGCTGCTTTATGCAATTGGTGTCTACAACCTACTGCTGACTGTCAGCTCTAACACTAGATGAGACTCATCTCACCCAGTCCAAGGGCCACGTGACAGCTCTTGTATTTTCTATGTGTAGCACCACTCTTACTTCCTCAGACCTTTACAGTTCTCTTCCTGTTAGTGAATTAGTCCTCAATGCTGACTATGATTTTAATTTCTTTTCCTCCTGCTTGATTTTGAAATGGGAAAAGGAAAATCTGTGATCATCATCATAGAACCACAGAATGGTTTGGGCTGGAAGGGACCTTAAAGATCATCTAGTCCCAACCCCTAGCCATAGGCAGGGACACCTCCCACTACACCAGTTTGCTCATCCAATTTGTCCTTGAACACTGCCAGGGAGGGTGGTAGCCACAGCTTCTCTGAACGACCTGTGCCAGTGTGTTATCACCCCCACAGGAAAGAATTTCTTCCTAATATCCAATCTAAATCTACCCTCTTTCAGTTTGAAACCATTTTCCCTTGTTCTATCACTACATGTCTTTGTAAAAAGTCCCTCTCCAGCTTTTCTGTAGGTCTTCTTCAGATACTGGAAGAAGATTGAGAGACACTCCTGAATTTCAGTAATTTCATATGTTAGAGATTTGTGGCAGCATCTGTAAGATGGTGATGACAATGCTTCCAAGGGTTTTGCCAGGAAAAATGCGACTAAAGAAAGCTTGTAAGAGCACTTAAAAAATGTAAAGCAGGAATGGACTGGTAAATTGCTGTTTAATGATGATGCTAATTGCATAGAGCTTCAAGAATGAGGAGAAAAAGCAGAGACTGGCAGAATAAGACAAGGGTAAACTTGTGGTTTTGCATGAATTAATTGTAAAAACCAGAGAGGACTGTGATATTTTGACTCATGAGGGCTCTGTGAGGACTCGGATTTGCTCAGTTCAAAGTGTCATACCACAGCCAGATGGTCTAAACCTAATGAACTGAAAATACACCATTCTTCCAGCTTCTGATCTCTCTTGTATAGAGGACATGGACTTATCATACCATCTGTTCTGAATACATTTTTAAAAATCCTGCTGGATCTTTGTAACACTGCTTCTTGACAGACTTCCACATTGCATTGTATCTGCTCTCTCATTGCACCCTATGTTACAGACTATGATTCAGTTTTATCATGTATTTATATACAATGATTTTCAACCATTTGCAGCCAGACTCCTGAGAGGGTAATTTAACTGCTGCACAATATATATAGCTATAAATTTATCACAGAATCACAGAATGGTTTGAATTGGAAGGGACTTTAATTACCACCGAGTCCCAACCCCCGTGTCATGAGCAGGGACACCTCCCACTAGATCAGGTTGCTCAAAGCCCCATCCAACCTTCCAGGGAGGGGGCAGCCACAAATTCTCTGGGCAACCTGTGCCAGTGTCTCACCACACTCACAGGAAAGAATTTCTTCCCAATACCCAAACTAAAACTACCCTCTAAGCTTGAAACTATTTCCCTTTGTCCTGTCACTGCATATCCTTGTAAAAGTTCTTCTCCAGCTTTCCTGTAGGTCTCCTTCAGGTACAGGAAGGCGTATCTAAGGTCTCCCTGAAGCCTTCCCTTCTTCAGGCTGAACAACCCCAACTCTCTCAGCCCGTCTTCATAGGAGAGGTGTTCCAGCCCTCTCATCATCTGGACTCGCTCCAACAGCTCCATGTCCTTCCGTCTCCTCTGGACTCGCTCCAACAGCTCCATGTCCTTCTTAGGTCTGGGACTCAAGAACTGGACACAGTACTCCAGGTGGAGTCTCACGAGAGTGGAGTAGAGGAGAGAATCCCCTCCCTCAACCTGCTGGTTACACTTTTGATACAGCCCAGGATACTGTTGGCTTTTTGAGCTGCAAGCACACATTGCCGGCTCATGTTGAGCTTCTTATCGACAAAACACCCCCAAGTCCTTCTCCTCAGGACTATTCTCAATCCATTCTCCACCCAGCCTGTATTTGTGCATGGGATTGCCCCAACCATTGTGCAGGACCTTGTACTTGGCCTTGTTGAACTTCATGTGGTTTGCATGGGACTACCTCTCAAGCCTGTCAAGGTCCCTCTGGATGGCATTCCTTCCTTTCAGTGTGTCAACCACACCACACAACTTGGTGTTGTTGGTAAACTTGCTGAGAGTGCACCCAATCTCAATATTGATGTTGCCAACAAAGATGTTAAAGAGAACTAGTCCCAATACCAACCCATGAGGAACAACACTCATCACTGACTTCCACTTGACCATTGAGCCATTGACCACAACTGTCTGAGTGCAACCATTCAGCCAATTCCTTATCCACTGAGTGGTCCATCCATCATGTGCATATCTCCCCAGTTTAGAGACAGGGATGTTGTGTGGGATGATATCAAGTGCTTTGCACAGGTCCTGGTAGATGCTCTTCCCTTATCCACCACCTGTGAAACTCCTTCATAGAAGGCCACCAGATTTGTTAGGCACAATTTGCCTTTAGTGAAGCCATGCTGGTTGTCACCAATCACCTCCTTATTTTCCATGTGCCTTAGAATAGTTTCCAGGAGGATTTGCTCCATGATCTTACCAGGCATTGGTTAATTAAAAATTGGTTAAAATAAAAAAAAATAAATCAACCTGTCTGGTGTCTTGCACACAGCATCTAGTGTTGGTATGCATCAAGCGGCCTTCATCTGACAGAAATAAAGAAATTCACAATAAAGCTGTTCACTAGTTACTTATCTAGGCTCCCTTTGTAGCCAGGATATGATTATAATTTTAAAATAAATGCCTGTCATTGATCACATGTATTGTGATCTAAAAATACCTGTTTCCCTTTGTTGTGTGTAAGAGGATCTGGGGAGAATAATTCAGGCACAGATTCTCTGTGTTGCAAACTTTAGAGAGTCTGGCTCCTGCCAACACAGCTTTTGAAGGGATAAACTCAAACTTCCTTCCTAATCAAACCTGACCCCAGGCTGAGTGACCTGTCTACCAGTTGCTTCAGATGGTTTTGGTATTATTGTACAGTTTCAGATCTAAGAATTTTGTACTATTGCTGTTGAGCTGTTAATAATTGTTGTTATCAGCCAGATACCTACACAAGAGGCAGATCCATTTCAGTACTGGGGAAAGTGACCTCTCTTAATTAGTTTCCATATTATGCTGCAAAATGTTGTGGGTTCCTCTGGGCTGAGAGTAATTAAATACATACAAGCTATTATTGCTTAATTACCATTTTTTTCTCATAATTCTCAGTTTTTCCAGTTTTCCTCATTTTGATATTTGTCCTGGTCACTTCTGTGCAGCTGTTTTCAGTGCAGCTGTTTTCAGTGTAGCTTCCAGTCTTGATTATCCCTGCCTATTACCATTCAGAATGGGTTAATTAGGGTATATCTCCTTGATCTTTAATGCTGATTTAATCAGAACAATATTCTGTCCCACAGTGTTTCACAGTGATACAATAGGTGGTCAGGACAGATATGTTCTCTCCCAGTGGAGCAGACAGATCCATTTCTTCACTTCTTCACTACTATTGCTCTCTGGTGTCTGCTCATTAGGATCTTTGGGCTTTTTTTGTTTCTTTTTTTTTTTGTTGTTGTTTCTTTTTTAAAAAAAGGTATTTTAGCCCTTTTCTCCTAGAGGGCTTTTCTCATCCTTTGCACTTTTTATGTTGGAACACCAAGTATCCCATGAAAACACAGGAGCAATCAGATCTCATCTGAGCCCGACATTATGTATACGTGATCTACCAATCATGCACAGGGAAAGAGAAATAGCGACTTTGCATTTAAAATATTTGTTTAAGATAACCTTTAGCTTGTTTTCTCAAGAGTCTGGTGATTTTCCAGTACTTAAACTTGAACAATGCTTCATTCCATCCTATTACTTTTCATTACCAATTGATTGTGTTCATTTAGTGCACTCAAGAGCACTAATAAATACTAGGGTCCAACTTTGCTAGCTCCTGCCAGGGACGTGGCAAGAGAAAGCGCTCCTCTCTGAAAGCTTCCTGCTTTTGTTCTCCAGCTGTGGATGAAATTTCAGTGAAAGCTTCTGCTTTCTGCGCTGGACAGCGTTACCCATGGCTGTGGCTGCTGTTGCCTGTGTCGTGGGAGATGAGTGCTGCCCACTTAGCAGACTGGATCCTGTTCATCCCTTCCAGCTTGGGATACCCAACTGGAAGATGTCTCCTTCCCTCCACTGATGCAGATGTGAAGATTGCGTTCCTAGCCTGGGCATCTCCACCTGCCCTACTGAAGGCAGGGGTGAATCTGGACCAATGCCTCCATGCAGAAATTCTGAAGCCCCTATTTTTCCCCTGGTGAAAGATCCAGTTGTACAACAGCCCTTCTTATTTCCTGACCTTGGCTGGACCCAAGTGCCCCAGCTCACCCCAAGGGATAAATATACCACCTGGTAGGCCAGTATTAGGGAATTATTCACTGCCTGCTGTTCTCAGCCCTCACTCTGTCCCCTCTCATTCTTTGGACACCTGGGGGCTCCTTTTCTCTTTTGTTGACTTTGCTATTACTGTTTTCTTTGTTATTTGGGTAGCACTACTGATGGCCACAAAGATCGGTGGTAAATGGGCTGTGACATATAATTGCTGTGTACCTTGAGGGCCTTAAAGTGTAAAGTTAATGCGTCTAAAACCAAACAAACAAACAAACAGAGGAGAAAACAACATCAGTCACAGACTGAGAAGGAGTGCATTGCAGTCAATATGCTTTTTGTAATATGGGTCTTTGAAAGACTTTGCTGAAGCAGTAAGAAGCTTGAAGGACATTGAGTAAAGGGTATTTCAGACACTTGGGGGAGATTAAATATGGTTTTCCTCCTTTTTCTTTATTACTCCTTTCACAGCTCCATTAGCAGAAGGTAGGTAGAGAGCTCATTTGTTGAAGCAGATGATAATGTGAACATTTGTCCCTTCTGGAGAAGTCCACTCTGCAGGGACAGGCCGGTCCAGGGAGAGCCCAATCTCCTGTGTGTGTAAGCATCCCTCTACTACCAGGTTGCTTCTGGGTCTAGGGGAGGTTTAAGCATTTCAGAGTCTGGCCATGTTTTGCTGGTGGAGAAATACACCCGTTCATTCACCATTACCAGATCAGTTAATTTCTAATCAGAGCTTATCAACAATTGTAAATATAACAGCTTTCTGTCAGCAAATGCTATTTGAAAGAAGTGAAATGAATTCATGGTTGTGTACCATGACTGTGTCAAAATATTTGTGGAAAATTGTCAAAATATTTGTGGAAATTTATCAAAATATTTGTTGGATAAAAGATTGTAACATTTCAGTTTGGCTTTATTATCACACATTTGTTTCAGAATGAAAACAATTGAAACAAAATATGCAAGAACAGCCAAAATTAAGTATTTTTTTTGTTTTTCTTTTGTTATGTAGGATGAAACCAAATGCCAGTGACTTGAATTTTCCTCCAGGATAAGAAACCTGAATTTCACCATCTTCAATTATAATACCAATACCCCTTCCTATATAAGCAGCTTGGCTTCCTCAATCTGTGCTGGAAAGCAAATGAAAGCCAGACTTTCTAACACTGGATCTGCATACAGAGAAGAAAGAGGGGCCATTTCTAAGTAGGTATCATATACTCTCTCTCCTGCTCCAGGCTATACTTGATTAGTCCAATACTGTGTTTAAAATACATCTTGCCTGCACTTTTAAATACAGGTCCACTCTAGGAGTAGCAGGAAGAAAGTGGTTTTTGTCTAGAATATGTCTTTCCTTGCCAAATGTATAAACTATCCGAACAAAATGTAGCAATTTGTCTTTCATTTAATGATGAACATTTGCTCTGATATTTGTTCACTTTTCCAGAAATGTTTTAATTAAAACTTCTGTAATCTATTTTTTCATACCGAACATGGTGATTTCATTATTCAAAAGTCACAGTGCTGGCTCACATTCTGATGTTTCTGAAGTGCGGGTGTTTTACAGAAATGAAAACTTATCATTTCTGGAGGCACATGAAAACAATTAATTGTGTTTAAAGAGGAATTAACTCCATCTGAAAATGCTGCTGTTTTGTCTCTAGTTGAAAAAAATCGTGATAATATACAAACATATTTCTCTGTTTTTTGACAGTCACTGGATAAAAAATTTCAATCCAAATGCAAAGTAAAGACACAAAACAAAGTCAATTGCATTGACAGGAAAATTCCTATTTCTTTTTTAGCTTTTTGAGGGTTGTCTGAATCAAGTCTTGCATATCAAGGCAGGAGTGATGGTAAAGAAAACACCTTCATCATTTCTGTATCGCTTAAAAGAAGACACTAATCTCTAGGAAGAAAAACAGCCAAAGATCCAACTGAGCCTGCTTATGTCAGACCCTCTTCTTCCTGCCCAGAAGTTCTGCCTGGTGCCTGGATCCAGGAAAGCGTTCTAGCACAAGCCTGATTTAAACCATAACCCTTTAAAATGGGATTCCTTATGTGTTTGTCATTTATCAGACCTTGCTATTAGGGCTCTTGTTCCTCCCCCGGCCATTATGAGGATCCCATGTCCCTCTGTGACAGATGCTGTGCCAGTGATATCATTGCCATGGTGGATAACAATTGGGCGTGTGACCTCTTGCAGAGTAAATTGACCTGATTAAGCTGCTAGCATTCACTCCTGCCTTCCCTATCTTTGACCTTTGTATCCCCATAGGGGCTGTACTCTCATATGCCACAACTCTACGTAGATAAACCTGCTTGCATGGTGTAACATAGCTCTACATCAGCCCCAGCACAAGAAACACTGTCGCCCTTGAGTATGAACCAAATGGTGCCCTCACAGTTACTGAGCTGACCAAACACTTTTTATTGGTGTGTGCCTTGAAGATTGATTGTGTCATGTCAAAGATTGTATAAGGAAAGCATTTCTCATTTAAACTCTTTCAAAATCACCATAAACTTGGAGAAGTAGGGCCTCTCCATTAGAAACATGCATTTACTTTTGAGCACTAGATACCTAAGTCATTAAGCTATAGCCACATCTGGATGGGTTTGGAGCCCAAAGCTAAACTACTAACCCAGAGCTGTGTCTGAGCACAGTCTGGACTCCAGAGCACCTAGGAGCACACTGCAGAAGTGCAGGAAGTCAGAGCCATAGGCTAGCTTTAATGTAGAGCTCATCAGTCCTGCTGGATCCAGGCTGATGCTATGCAAAGCCATCCAGACTTCTCTGCTCTCCTCTGACCCGGAGGCCAGCAGCCCAGGTTGCTTAGGCCCCGAGTGATAAGAGCGTGGCATCCTGCTTCCAAAGCCTGTGACAGTATCTTTGTGTTTGTTCCGTGTTTTCATCAGAATAACTCTGAACAGTCCATATTGATTGTGCTTCTTTACAATCTAGAAGGGATGAGCTCTTCCTGTCTGAATCTCGGAGATAGAATAAGGCTTCTGTTCCACAATAGCTTGTGTATTGCCCTGACAGAGCATGTCTTCATGTCTGTTTTCTTGACTGCTACCAAACCAAGGGAAATGCTTCAGTGAGTGTACATGCACATACCACCCCTCACTTCATAACATCTAATAGCTAGATCAAAGAACAAAAGTCTGAACAGATCCTTTTCTTTTATGACTGTATACACATTCAGTTAAGGGACAAACTATTCATCTTCAGATAAATAAGGATAAATGGATGGATAAGTCTTACTCCTTGCCATAGAAAATGTGCTTCCCTCTGCTCTCCTAGATTCTAGAGGGTTAATAACCCTGTAGGTCTACAGGGTGGCTGGGTACCTCAGCTTTTGAGGTTGACGGAGCATTCCAATAGCTGTGGACTTAAAAAAAACAACACTTCTCTATCGCTTACTAGAAAGACACTTGCTAAAGCGATGTATTCACAGAATCACAGAATCACAGAATTCTAGGGTTGGAAGGGACCTCGAAGGATCATCTAGTCCAACCCCCCTGCCAGAGCAGGGTCACCTAGAGTACATCACACAGGAACGCATCCAGGCGGGTTTTGAATGTCTCCAGGGAAGGAGACTCCACAACCTCTCTGGGCAGCCTGTTCCAGTGCTCTGTCACTCTCACAGCGAAAAAGTTTCTCCTGATATTCACATGGAACCTCCTATGCTCCAGTTTGCAACCATTGCCCCTTGTCCTATCATTGGTAGTCACTGTAAAAAGCTTGGCTCCATCGTCCTGACCCTCACCCTTTACATATTTGTAAACATGGATGAGGTCACCCCTCAGTCTCCTTTTCTCCAAGCTAAAGAGACCCAGCTTCCTCAGCCTTTCCTCATAAGGGAGATGTTCCACTCCCTTAATCATCTTAGTGGCTCTGCGCTGGACTCTCTCAAGCAGTTCCATGTCCTTCTTGAACTGTGGGGCCCAGAACTGGACACAATACTCCAGATGTGGCCTCACCAAGGCAGAATAGAGGGGGAGGAGAACCTCTCTTGACCTACTAACCACCCCCCTTCTAATGCACCCCAGGATGCCATTGGCCTTCTTGGCCACAAGGGCACATTGCTGGCTCATGGTCATCCTCCTGTCCACCAGGACCCCCAGGTCCCTTTCTCCTACACTGCTCTCCAGCAGGTCAGCCCCCAGCCTGTACTGGTGCATGGTGTTGTTCTTCCCCAGATGCAAAACTCTGCACTTGCCCTTGTTGAATTTCATTAAGTTTCTCCCCGCCCAACTCTCCAGCCTATCAAGGTCTCTTTGAATGGCAGCACAACCTTCTGGTGTGTCAGCCACTCCTCCCAGTTTAGTGTCATCAGCAAACTTGCTGAGGATACATTCTGTACCCTCATCCAGGTCGTTGATGAAGATATTGAACAACACCGGTCCCAGTACCGACCCCTGAGGGACTCCACTAGTCACAGACCTCCAACTAGATTCTGTCCCATTGACTACAACTCTCTGACTTCTTCCCTTTAACCAGTTCTTTATCCACCTCACTACCTGATCACCAAACCCATACTTTATCAGCGTATCTACAAGGATGCTGTAGGAGACAGTGTCAAATGCTTTACTGAAATCGAGATAAACCACATCCACCGCTCTACCATCATCTATCCACCTAGGTATTTCCTCATAGAAGGCTATAAGGTTGGTCAAACATGACTTACCCTTGGTAAAGCCATGTTGACTGCTCTTAATGACCCCCTCATCCTTGATATGCCTAGAGATAGTGCCAAGAACAAGTTGTTCCATCACCTTTCCAGGGATGGAGATGAGGCTGACCGGTCTATAGTTACCCGGGTCCTCCTTCTTGCCCTTCTTGTAGACTGGAGTGACATTTGCTATCCTCCAAGAAGTTTCGTTTCTCTTTCTGATTGGCTTACAGTTTGTTTTGAGAATATGCCATTTATTCTTCTGGTGAAAATCTGTTCAAGTCTTCCTACTTACAACTTACTGATAAACAAGCTTGTATGTGCTCAAGAGGCACTTGCTACAGTTTGATTTTCCCTGTCTTGCTGTTTTCAAGAGTAGACAGTTAGAATCTCTAAGGTAGACTTTGTGTCATCAGTGTTTTTAAATGGACATAAATGATATGTAAGGTGATCAAGGACCTCTATCACAGTCTAGATGGGACCAGAGCTTTTGTCTTGATTACTCCTTCTGAAGCAACCTTAGCCAAATCTGCTGATTTTCCACCCTATGCTTCATGCAAGACTAAAGGATGGGCAGCAATGTTGTCTCACTTCAAAGGCATCAATGAGCTCAGTTCCTATTGCAAATCTATGGGCTGTTCTAATATAGAATCATAATATAGAATCATGTAATATAGAATCATAAAATCATCAAGGTTGGAAGAGACCGTCAAGTTCATCCAGTTCAACCGCCTACCTACATCACCATTAAACCACATCACCCAGTGACACATCCAGAAGCCTCTTGAACACCTCCAGGGACCACCTCCCTGGGAAACCTATTCCAATATCTAATCACCCTTACAGTGATAAAATTTTTCCTAATGTCCAATCTGATTCTCCCCTGCTGCAATTTAAAGCCATTTCCTCTTGTCCTTTCACTAGTATGGTACTTTACAGTCTCTCTGATGTCCTTCTGGTGCTCAGAGTACCTCGGTGGAAGAAGATCTTAGGTATGTGGCCAATTATTTTTTCTATGAAAAGGTGGGAAAGGTCAAGACAAGAGGAGTTCTATCTGCTATCGAAATAGCATCTGTGATCTATCCTTGTGAAGAGAAAATAAACCAAACACATATTTTAATTTTCCTTCAAATATTACAAAATTTTGTTTTAAATCCTCTACTTCCACAAAATTAACAAAATTGTAATTGTCTCCTTTTTGCCCCCTCTATGCCTCTGACATGTTCATCTTGACTATCTCTAACTGTAGCTCACACTGTGATCACCAATATATTTTCCTCAGTAGAACTAATGACGTTTTATACATCTGCATTTGCAGCCAGATGACTCTCACTGGTAGAAGGGAACAGTTTGTTTCAAAATTTCTTGAGAAGCATGTTACAGAAATTGCACATGAGATGCAAAGAGAATATTGTGTGAGATAGAGGAGGAAGATCTCAGGGTTCAAGCGTTTGAAGGGTAATGCAGTCTCTCAAGATTAGACTCTTTGTTTGATATTGAAATAGGTCTCATGTGTGACAGGAGAGAATTAGCAATCTTCCTTTAAAATGAATCGATTACAGGCCACCTGCTGTTCTAGCTGTCACAAACTGTCCTCTGTTTCAGTTTTAAAAAGAACCCAACCAAACCAAACCAAATTATTTTTAGTGTCGAAGCTGAAGAATAACCCCTTGGTTTCCCACTGTCACAGAAGGGACATCAGTCACCCATTGGTACCAGATGCTATTATTAGCCACAATTTTTTGGCATGCTAGTCATCATAGAGGGCTTCATAATTCCTCTGAGGAATACTGGGGCTGTAGCACACAGTGCAGATTTGCCTAAAACAATTTTCTGCCGTATTTAGTCTAGGTAAAATCTTGAGCTCAGAGAAGCAGGTTTGAGTGCCAGGATCCCATGTCTGTCAGTGAAGGAAATAGGGACTCTCACTTCTTTGCAGACCTGGTCTTGTTGTTACCAGCCTGAGGCATTTTCCTTATAGGTGCTGATAATATTTTCCACTGTCTGAGTTAGTCTGCTGAGTCTTTAAATAGTAAGAATGGCAACATAGAATCATAGAATCATAGAATCATTATGGTTGGAAGGGACCTCCAGGGTCATCAAGTCCAACCTTTATCCCATCATATTCCTAACCATTAGACCATTAGACCACTAGACCATGGCCTCAAGTGCCTCATCAACCCGTTTTTTGAACCCCCCCAGGGACGGTGACTCCACCACCTCCCTGGGCAGCCTACTCCAGTGCCTAACCGCCCTCTCAGTAAAGAACTTCTTCCTAATATCCAACCTAAACTTCCCCTGATGTAACTTGAGGCCATTTCCTCTCGTCCGGTCATTAGCAATTCGAGAGAAGAGACCAACACCAGCCTCACTACAACCTCCCTTTAGG